>KK118314.1:0-46974 GCA_000611955.2 Stegodyphus mimosarum | reverse complement strand
TCAGACTGTAATCAACATTTACTTCATGCATGCAGCTGTAGAAGTAGTAGATGCTTATACGACAGGTTAGAGACTCATTAAATTAAAGTCTGAAAAATTAAAGTCTTTTAAATTTCTTAAATCACATTCTGTATGTTTCCCTCATGTAAATGGAAGTTAAAGGTAATGAACGCGATAATATTATGTAAGGACTGGATAAAAAGCAGTGACAATGCGTCAGTAATTCTGGAAAGACTTTATTACAATAAGTACAATTCGAAAAAAAAAAGGAACAGTTTTGTATCTCCCGTTCTACTGGGCCGATTGATGAAATTCAAATTACGTTTTTCGTGTCTCGAAAGCGCGACTTGGGATACATATTAAATTTATATGTAGCATTATTCTAACATAGGTATTTTGACACAAAATCGGACTTTTCTGAAATAACATATATATTTCTTTCCATATTTCGATTGTACGACTCAAATTATGCCTAGATATTAAATTTTGTAATTTTTGGTGAGAATTTATGGAGAAATTTAAAAATTTATCTTGGCGAATTTTTTTCAGTTTGCACCAAGAATAATTCTCTCAGCGGAAATTCTTAATTTATAGTAACCTACTTTCTTTCCCCTTTCTTCATTGATGCACGAGAAGAAGAAAGGTCCATCGTTCATGCTTTCAAATAATTTTAACAAAGTGTGTAAATCACATTTTAGTTATTATCGCTTATATTATATACGCAAAATTTCAAAACGCGCCGAAATGTAAATTCACGTATATCTTAGGAAATTTTGAATAAAAAACTGTAATGTTTTGCAGATATGCTTAAAAATACATCTGCTTTAAGAAGATGTTAAAAATATTATAGGTTATGGTACAAAAATGTTTCGAAAAATTTATAAAAAATGCTTAAAAAGATACAAATTTTTAAAATAAATAATAAAGAATGTATGAATTACATTTGGATTAAGCCTAAATTTCGATTTCTGCACGAAAGAATCAAGTAAATTTAATAAAAAAAAGAGATATTAATAAATATATATGAAATTCAATTATCATTGAGGAGGTAAAATTTTGAGAGCTAATTTTTAAAAAAGTACTGGTGCCATTTTTACAAAACTTGGCAGTTTGGCATAATTTGAGTTGTAGAATCGAAATAAGGAAAAAAATTGGCATGTCCTTTCAGAAAAAGTTCGATTTTTTTTTGTCGAAATACCCATAGTAGAACAATGCTATATATAAATCCAATACATATCCTAAGTCGTGCTTTCGAGACATGAAAAACTCAAGTTGAATTTCGTCAACCGGCCCAGTAGGATGGGAGATATAGAACTGTCCTTTATTTCGCAATTTGCAAACTCAACAGTCCTCCAGCAAAATCACCGGCCGTCAGTTTCTGTCAAATTACTAGAAATTGTCGTATACCATTAGCATGCCCATTTCTGCTGATGCTCCAAGGGGACCACCATAAGGCATGAATAACCTCATCTCTACTGTAATAATGCAATGAATCCCTTAGAATGGTTATTTAATTGTGATGAAAAGATCATATTCCCACGGGCTCATATGGGGCAAGTATTGAACAAATTTCAGTACCCCTATCGCTACCGTTGCAAGAGATTCTGTAACAAACTTCGCTTTATGACACCCGCATTGCAGGGAGGATGATGGGATTCGTCACTTGAGATCTCATCTGAGTCCAGTACTCAGCACAAAGCGAAGTCACTTGTAAAGGACCAATTGCATCATTCTGCAAGATAGTGCATGCTCTGCCACTGATCTCCTGTACAGATTGCGATGGAAAGTATCTGAACCCCATCATTCTTAACTGACATGAATCCATGTAATGTCTTCACCAAAATGAAAGAACCGCTGTAAGGAATTCATTACCACAATAGATTGGAGATCATTGGTGATTTAAGACGGTCACCGTGGAGTATCAGCAGAAGTGACATGCTGAATGGTATAGGACGTTTTCGAGTAAGTTGTTAGAAGGAGGTAGATATGCCAGAGGATTATAATAAGCAACTGCAAGTGTTTGTATCTATGATGATGAAGTCTTTTCAGAACCGGTGACATGTTGCCACTACTATTTGTCAAACTCTTACAGCAGCTTCTGCTTGTTCCAGTCATCTCAAATGATATACTGTACTCTCATTTTAGAAATCCTAAGTAATTTACCATGATTTTTCTAGCTAAGCTAAATCTCAGGTGTTCGTATTACTTATTGGCTGTTATATGAATTTTCTATGCATATTGGTTCAGTTAATTGCAATGCGACAACAGTTAAATAAGTTATAACAAAATGACTAAATCTGCAAATCTACAATCTACGAAAGTAGATCTGCAAAATGAGGTTAAATCTGGTTAAATATCTGAAATAACTGAATGCAAATCAGTTGTTTTCGCGTTACAGTCATTTCCATTCAAGCCGCTTATTATCCCCTTACTGATTTAGAAATTTTCAGATAAGGTTCCTTAACTATTACTCTTGAAGGTTTAGAATATTTTTGGTCATTTTTGTCTTTGAATTAAAAAAATTTGGTATTAAATGCTGTGTATTGTTTACCTCATCTTCGCAGGCGTGATCTTTTTATCATATGCTAAGTACTTAATATTTGCTTAATATAATAAAACATACAGTTTAAATTAATTTTAAAGAAATTTTCATGAATATGTAAGCAATGAATTAAGAAATTATTACTCATTATGGATGGTGGCAAATTATTATAGTATATGCAATGACACTCATGTGGAAAATTGAGAGCATTTGCACATTATGTTGAATTTCCAAAAAATGAGTGGACAGATTTTAACGAATTTGGTGGGAATATACATTTGTGAAAGAGAAACGGATGCACCATTCACCACAAGTCGTTTTATGTTTGCATGGTTATCAGTGAAGCTTACGGTGCAAAGATGTCCCAAATCTGCGTAGTGTTATCGAATTGAAAATGAGTCTAATGTGGGATATGCTCCCATCTCACAGGCAGACAGGTTGCGAAGTGAGATGGCATACTGTAAGTTAAGGACTTCCTAAGGCAGTCAGTGCCACTCTTGCAGCAAAGCAGTTTTCAACTCCACACTGGTTCTTGGAGGGCAATAGCGAGATGAAATTGCCCTTCCAAGAGCGCCCGTCAGGAAATATGGTTCGCAATCTATGCGGTGAATATCCTCACTTTCCAGGTAATCTCCGACTAGCTGACCTATGTGGACAAAAGTTGTCTTCATTATGTGGACAAGCGTTGTTCCGTTATGTGGACAAGCGTTGTCTTCCATTATGTGGACAAGCTTTGTCTTCCATTAGCAGGAGCCCAGGACCAACTGCGCCGCTGAAAAGTTGAACATATGGCTTTAAGATCTCCTCATAATAGTCAGGAAGCCTTTCTGAAACCCATTCCGGGGTGTGCGGCCGTCCGACATAACGTCAAACCTCGACCATTGTAATCGTACTTTCTCCTGATGAGGGAGGGATGGTATCATGTTCCAGTCTCTCTCCACATACGTTAACCACTGAACACTGATTCGGTGAGATTTAATGTTCAGACTGAATATCGACTTATTTGTAAACACCACCGTGCTGCCTGAAGTCTGGTCCAAGGCGCATGTTGTCTGTATCATGCTAAGTGCGTTCTCTTGTGTGCTTCAGTGAACGGCACGCAAGCAGCAGGTCTTCTGGCATACAGCCCTATAGTATAAAGCTTTCGGGCTACTGGACCAAGAACCAAGGCGTTTGGTTACGGAGTACCTTTGCAATTATTTACAATTACCTCCACATCATTGTTAATAGAAAATGAAATAAATAACGGAAAGCAATCACTAAAGAAGGTAGGAAAAGCCACTTGGGTAAAGTCAAGAAAATTGTTAAAAAGTGCGGGCTACTGTAGACCGTGAAACTCGGGTTCGAGTGGCCGGATACAGATTACGTGAGAGCTGTGAAGCCGTAGTAGTCCTGTATCGCCGCGCTGAAAGTGCCGAATAACGATTCTCATTCGTCGCTGAGGATCTAGGTCTTTGTCCAGTCCTTTTCGATATACATCCAGTTCTACAGTCATTAGGATATATTTGGAAGCAGGAGTCATAAAAAATGAGCAACGCCTTCGCCGGAACTCGAACCACGGACCTCTGGAATACGCGCCCAGGCGTGTTGACTACTACACCACGAAGGCATGCGAAGAAGGCAGGAGAAATACCTTACATACTTCCCCTTTTAAAGGGCGACTGGAGTTTTGGGGACCCAGTCGCCAAATCCTGGTGGTAGAGAATCATCATCCACCACCTTTTTAGTTCGGGCGCCAGTTTAGAGACATTAGGTATTTGAAACAGGAATATTGAAAATGAGCAACGCCTTCGCCGGGACTCGAACCACGGACTTCTGGAATACACGATTAGCATGCTGACCACTATACCACGAAGCCATGCGAAGAGGGCAGGAGAAATACCTTATGCAGTCCCTGAAACTATTTTCACAAGCTGTAGATGACACTGAGCATTACATCGAGTTGGCGGCATAATTTATACCTTTGGTTTAGTAACTTTCGTAAAAATAAACATAATTTGCAAAGTCTTTGAATTTTGCAGACGTGTGGAACTAAGAATGGAGGAAAATTCCATCGCAGCCTGTTTATATAACTTATAAATACTTAAAAAATTCTTTAGCTTATATTAACTTTTCTAAAAGAAGTCATTTTGTACTGAGGGAAATAAACGCATGTTTATTTATATATCATTTTGCGCAACTCTAAAAAAATATAAATTACGAAATCAATCTTTAAATTACGAAAATAAATGAATCATGAACAAGCTATTTATAAGGAACTCGAAGTCAGCTGTACAAATTTGTAATATTTCGTACGGAATTCTAGATTGAAAAAAGTCTTGAGCTTGAAGAAAAATATTTTGTCAAAACCTTGTTAGGGAAGAAACTATTCATTTACATTTTGCTTCACATAAAACTGCGTCACTTTTATCGACCGCTTTAAATACTTGCGGAATACTCCTACTCTCATTTCCATAGGACCAAGTATCTGAACACCAGTGCTATACGAAACTTATTATTTGTCAAGTGTTGAAGTTCAAAAGCTTGGCGTATCATAAAGAATGTCATTACTAAGATTTTTAATGAACGTAAGTTGCTGATTATATGGCAATAGTTAAGTATATGTAAAAAATGCAAAACTTTAAGCTATTCAATGAGTAAAAAAATATTTTCGTCTTTATTTTCATATCAATATTTTCATCAATACCAATATCAATATTTTCAATATCAGTATCAATATCATCAATATCAATATCAATATTTTCATCAATAATTACAGCTAAATTACCACTGAACCTTTTTTTTAATAAGACATGTTAATTCTGCTATCGACTCTCTTTGCGTGTCAATCTCGTTGCTGTAGCACCAAACGGTTTGATTTTCGGACACAACTTCTTGTGTAAAACTTGTTCCCATAATCTGACAGTCCAACACGTTAGGTTTATAAACAACCTTTTAGAACACTCTTGGGTATTAAAAAAGTTTGTATACAACCTCGGGTATTAAAAGGACTCTTTAAGTGGTCTCTTTATAAGTGTTTTCCCAGCCAGAATGGAGAAAATGCCAGCCCACTTGCGGATGGAATTATCAGAAATTCAATGGGATCAACTTTAAAGGAAAAATTTAGTGACTTGAGAATCCCCTAATTTTATAAGCACTTGCCCGTACGGTTCTCAGCCACAAATTTGCATCGCACTTGATTTTCATGTTCAGCTGTATGTTCAGAAGTTTATTTAAATTCAGTGGTTATTTATGTTTGTTTATGTCTAGTGGTTAGTCCATATTCAGTAGTATATTTATGTATGATATTGTGCAACTGTAAATTGCGAAACCAGTTTTCAGATTTGTTATATAAAGTAATCACGAGCAAACAATTTGTAGAGCCCTCAGATTATTTTGTGTGTCAACAACTTTTCTAATTCAAAAAAAAAGGAAAGAAATTCCTAGGGAATCCACGTTTATAGACATTCATATGACCTCAATTCTAAAAATTGCTAGTACGAGCAGCGTGTTTCTAAATATAAGCTAGTTAAAGGAAAAAGATACTAGGTTTCCGTAAGGAAACGACAAG
The DNA here is from genome assembly GCA_000611955.2 of Stegodyphus mimosarum. Taxonomy (NCBI): domain Eukaryota; kingdom Metazoa; phylum Arthropoda; class Arachnida; order Araneae; family Eresidae; genus Stegodyphus; species Stegodyphus mimosarum. The sequence goes on along the minus strand of KK118314.1, from coordinate 40,882 downwards.
TATCCGTCATTTGCTACCAGGATTTTCTTATGTTCCCTTTGTTATGCTTCCTATGTTTAACGAACTACAACATTAGATAAAAGTTTTTGCATTTATTCACTAGATCATTACATTTTGCATTTATTCAATACATCATTAAGTATTTCCCCTTATAGCACGCACTATTGTACCCTGACGAATACTTGGCCCACTTGAAACACTTAGTTTGGCATGCCTGCCCTGAAGGCTTCCATTCTAGCACGGAGCTACTATCGTTTCCAAATCGGCCGACATGCTGGAAGAACCACATTGCTCCCATAGCGTTATCCTCAGTATCTCTGAACCCTGCAGCACGGCTAGTGCAACTGGAATTCAGATTCATCAATGCCAACAATATACTTCACAGTTGCTCAGGTCAAGTTTCTTTGAAATTTGCACTAGGTGAAGCATGCTGCACGAAAGCATGTGTGCAACAGTTACAAATGCATGGATAATTAATTGGTTGCTGTAAGCCTATGTTTATGTTCCTCTAACTGGTACTGTCTGGAGCGACAATATTGTCAAACTGAATGGAAGAAAATTCCATCATTGTACCGAACTACAATATGTGCACCTACAGCCTTTCTTGAGGCATAAGTCAACAACCTAACAACCTTGTTCTTCTTTAACTTACTATAAAATGTCTAACGGGTGGCCTTAATTTGCCACTGGTCGCTAGTACAACCATGGTTGGTAAACTGGCAATAGATCCTCGATACAATTACTCTCAAGAACCTGAAAGTTGCAACCATTTGGATGACAGAATGATTAATTAATCGCTTTCCAACCAGGAATCCACTGTCGAAATAATCCAAATCGTTTTTATTTTACCTTTCCCTTTCAAATGCTTTACATTGTTGCATGATGCAGACATAATGTAACGTTTTCGATGTTTGAACATATTTGCTGGGGGAAAGGTTAATGTCCAAGAGAAAGCATATACGTATGGTAAAATACAGGGTGTTTATAAAGTCCCGGACCCATTTTGATGTTTAATAATACATAAAATAATAAAGATAGATTAAAATTAATAACATAAATGGTTAGATAGACTCAAAAAGTTTCATGACTCAATGAACTTCGCACGGAGAATATCAAGCCAATATTCAATTTCACGCCAGATACCGGCAAGCATGTCGGCATCCACAGAGGCTATTGCGGTTATAATTCTGGCTTTTAGGTCATCAATGTTCAACACTCTCCTCCTGTAAACGTTGTCCTTTACAAATCCCCAAAGGAAAAATTCCAGCGGCGTTGTATCAGGTGCATTATGGATTTCATTTCTATGAACCACCATAAAATCTGTGCTTTCTCTTGTGGTGTATGCATTCTCCTTAATATCCAGTCGAATAAAACATCACATACAAAAGTACCAGAACAAACACATCAAAAGTAAACATAACATTGCAATAGTTGCCAAAAACAAAAGAGAGAAAAATGAAATTAATAAGCAGACGATATTTAGAAAAGTACCGATATTTAGACTGGAAAATGAAATTATCTGATATTAACCACACGCGCAGACGATATATACAAAAGCAAAGATATTCAAACTTGAAAAGGAAAATATACAAGTTATTCCATCCATAAATGCCATAAGTTTGTTTATATCTTCATTATTTCATGAGTTATTAAACATCAAAATGGGTCCGGGACTTTATAAACACCTGTATTTTCTGCATCATTTGAAATCTTGATTACATTATACTGTCTTATGTGGCATCATTATAAAATATTACATTATGAAAACCCGAGAGAGTTTTTCAGCTTAAAAATATATGTTTATAAACTATTTAAGGAAGACTATCGCTCTCCAGAACTACAATTTTGTATTTAAATTGGTAATATGATTATTTTAATATTATCTAACGATCTCTAAGAGTAGTCTGTAGGGAATTTTCTAGCAAATTAAGGGTTATAGATCAGCGAAAGAGAAGTTTTATTGGTTTTCCTACTATTTCTTTTGGCAGTACGATGATAATTTTTTAATGCTAATTTTTCAGTCTACCAAAAATTTTATACTAATGTAATGGAATATCAGCTATATAATATTTAATGTACAATTATTCTTTCTAACTCTTCTTTTATTTCAGATGAACATAATTGTATTTAAAATCTACTGCTCTGCCAGTTTGCCAGCCAATCTGTATGGTTTTTCACTAAAATAAAATTTGTAAACCGATAGATGTTTATTACTGGATAATGTTTATGCGAATTACTTTCCGAGATTTAGTAAAGATATTTTTCTAATTGCAGCATTCATAAATACAATGCCCATTGAATAAAATTGTTGAAGACAGGTCTACCGTCCAACGTTATGGCTATCTTTTATTACAACATAGATGCATTTTAACCATTTTTATCTTATTTTTATTAGCCCAAAAGCGACGTTAATCTGCAATGGCGTATTAGTCCCGAAACGTCGTTTTGCGTCGAAACACTTACATGAGTTGTATCACTTATCAAATTGCTGCCACTAAATATTATCGCCGTGTATTATATTTAAAGAAATTAAATAATATTTTCTGCATGAATGTATGTACGTTTCTCGCACTGTGAAAAAACAACGGCACCTAGAACCATTAATTTTGAATAATGTAGTCCTCCACACGAGCATGGCATCTGGAAGCCCGAATTTTGAATTTTGAATTTCGAATTTATTTTATTATCTATTTCATATTTTGTAAAATTTTATCGAATTTTCGACTAACAAACTCAACGATTTCTAAGCGACCAGTGGCAACACCGTACGGAATGAAACATTTTTACCTCCAGCGCGGGACACATTCTATCGAAAATTCTAAAGATATGCTGTTTTTAAATATTTTGTGGTTTTTCTGTTGAATTGAATTTCATATGGCGTAACCGCAAGGAACATGATATTTAATAAATTAAGTAAACACACAAAACGTCAATAATAAAAAGACAAAAGTTTTATAAAGCCATCTTAGTAAGAAAACTGAACATTGATTTGATGAATTGAGAAAAGACTGGGGAAAAAAGAAAGAAAGAAAGAAAAGTGTATGCAAATATTTAATGCTGCACCGGGAATTCTAAACGTAAACGGCTGTGCTGCTTTTAAAATTTTTGTAATTTAACTAGTGAGTTAGTTATATATGCCGTAAGTGCCAAGAAAATGATGCTTAATAATGAAGCTAAAAGGGCCAAAAAAAAGGGGGGTTAATAGGAGTGAGTGTAACAGCAGACTGGTAGTTTGCGGGTTCAGCGAAAGCGTAAAAAGCCTTAACAAACCCTTTTGGGCGAAATCTTTCAGAAATTCTTTTTCTTTCTGAAATCTTTCAGATTTTTTTAAAATCCCTTTTTAATTATTATTATTTATTATTTTTTTAATTTTTAGTGTCTACGATCGTTCCCGATTGCTTCACTCCAGGCTCACAAGTTGTTTCTGACATTGGTGTATCAGTAAGGTAAGTAAATAATTCGATGCCCAAAATTTCGCATATGTTTCGAAAGCTTGTGCTATGAATTTGATTTATTAAAAAAAATATCTGATATCTTTAAATAGTTTCTTCTAGTTCTTTCTTTTTGATAAATAAATACCAGTAAAATTGAGACATATGAGAAATTGAATACCTTTTTTACTTTTAATTCTTACATTGTTCTCTCTGAAAACACTCTGCCAAGCCAGTTTCATTTTCGCCACCCTGTACTAAAATTCGTTTAAATAGTTTTAACAGGCAACAAAATAATTTGCATTGAGATTTCCAAGAAATCAATTTTGATTGACTGTTCACTTTAAATTCCGAAATTTAAAATGCAGGTATTGCCTCAAATTTAACAATTAGTCATTCGAAACATTAGATATAAAATTATTTGCTTAATAATCACACAGTTTGAGATATTCTAAGATAACAACTGGATTAGCTCTTGCACCTTGCACAAAATCGCAATAGCCAGAATCGCAACATGTTTAAGTATTTATAAAGACTCGCAGTGTGTTTAAATTTGTTTGGTTTGTTACATAAAAAGGCAGTTTTAATTTGTTGTAGATTTTAAATGAAATTCTATTGATTCCCGAATCCTTCTTTTTCGGGAGCAAAAATATTTTGCTTCTGAGGAAGAGAAATGTCTGTTTGATATCTGTCAATCGATGGAGTGTTTCAAAATCTACGCCAAACCAAGACTGCCTTTCTTCTGCCTAATTTTAAATTTTGCACTGGTATGCTTCTCTTTCACACTGGTGTCTAAGCATATTTGAATATTTCCACAACAAATATAATGCTGAAAATTAGTGGAAATGAAACTTAGATTGCTAGGAATATTCCATACACTAATAAAGTTGCTCAATCTATTGCTGTATTTTAAGAATTGCTAGTAATATTCCATACATTATAAAGTTGTTCAAGCTGTTGCTGTATTTTAAGAATTGCTAGTAGTATTCCATACATTAATAAAGTTGCTCAATATGTTACTGGATTTTAAGAATTGCTAGCAGTATTCCATACAAAAATGAAGTAGCTCAATCTGTTGCTGCATTTTAAGAATTACTAGCAGTATTCTGTATATTAATAAAGTTGTTCAATCAGTAAGGTATTTATGTTAATTAACCAGTTCTTTACAAATCTTTGCTTGTAGGGTTTCCCTTATGTTGCATAACAAATTTATTTTAAGTTTGACACCTTTCCTGAACTTCTCAAGTTTCCCTAGTATTTTCTCGCCAGGATGTAAATTTAAAGTGAAGTGAATATTTAAACGGGTGAATCTCTGAATTTATTAAAGAGCGTGTTTTCGTTAGCCAGCGGACGTTTCGTTGCTATCTCGCTGTTACGCTAGTAAGCCTCTTGGCCATTTCGGATTATCGTTACGCCTTTTTAGTTTTTGAGAGTCGACCTGTTAGGTGTAATTTAACGTGCTAATCCAGCACTATTTTATTCTAGATTTCTACGCTAGGTTTATTATTAATTAAGTTTATTATTAAGATTATATTCTACGTTAAGTTTCACCGCAAGTTGACGGTGTTTTCGTAACGCACGAAGATCATGCCTTTCTGTTAAACTTTTGAATTAATAAAGGGTTACTTTTCACCCTTCTTCTGCGTTGGTAATTCATTGACGTCTGTGCGATAATTCGCCAGGTTCATAGTAGGATCTAAAATTAGTTTATGTGGAATAATTGAGTTCCTGTCGACGGTGTTGTTTTATTCTTGCAGATAGTGCTATCACGCCGGTGAAGGTTAGAGCGAAATTGCGCGTTAACTATCTTCGCATAGCCTTTGGCTAATTTCTACTTAGATTTAGTTTAAATTTGAATTCTTAACTTTTGATTTCTAGAGCTAAATGCTGGCTGAGTCTGTAAGCACCAGAAGTGTCTTCTGTAGAAATTATTTGAGTTCTTAATAAAAGGGCCTTTTAACACTCTTAGTACGTTTTAGTTTGTTTACCTGGATGTAGCGATAAGTCGCTTAGCTCTGCAAAGGCGTTTTACCAAAGCGAAAGAGGCTGTATAAATCTGTAGCTGTATTTTAAGAATTGCTGGGAATGTTCCATACATTAATGAAGTTGATGCATCTTTTACTGTATTTTAAGAATAGATATTGTGTTGACCTTTCAGAATCGTGTGCCCACCGGAATGCACCGATGAGGATTTCAGCGTCTGGGGTACCTCCATCTATCGTGGACGTTCTTCTGTTTGCCAAGCTGCTATCCATTCAGCCAAAATTACGAACAGTGGTGGAGCTGTAGCCGTCATCAATAATGGACCCTATTCGCACTTCACTGGAAGCGATTCAAATAACATCCAGTCTGAGAGGTAGGTACATTTACTGTGGCAAACCGAGTGGTACTGGCTTATTGAAGAGGCCAGCACGCAAACCGTTTTCGACATTTGAAATTTGCAACTTACGTATTGGGCAATTTAGTTTGTCAATTTTGGCCGCGAAGCGCGGGGGCCTTTGTAATAAGTTTGGTTTATTTGCTTAATTGATTATGGCAAAGCACACGAGTTGTATCTGCTTAAGTGGGGATAGTCTAAGAGAAATTGTTTCGTATTCACGTTGAACATGGGAAAAACCACGAAAAGGCACATGCAGCCAACCCGTTCGCCTGGATTCAAACTACTAATATTCAACGACTTTACCGCTCGGTCGCTGGTGAGTCCAGTTTAACAACGAAATACTGGTAATAAAATAGTTGACAAACTTGCCGAAGAAGCTGCTCTTAATCAAGAAAGTCTATATTAAAGATTCCACAAATCATACTTTCTATATATAAGATTTCCCAAATCGTATCTTAGGCTCTCCATAAAACAACAACTTATTCAAATATGGCAACAACAATGGAATAATGCACCTACAGGACAAGGTACATACTCTACTCTACCCCAACTGTAATACTGATACTAAGAGTACAAAATCCTTTTTAACCAGTTATATTACTGGCCATAGACCATATCCTAAGAAACTTAATAGACACCGATATATCTGTATATGCGGCCAAAAAGGAGACAGTGATCACTATCTTTTGTCATGTCCTCTCACGAAAAATTTTCATATTCGTACACCCAGAAATGCTGATATATCCTTCAAAAGAATGATCATCAAACTTCAACTACTATAAAACAAATTAACCAAAAACTCAACACAATTGGATTAGAGCTATGCAAAGTAGCCCCATTTACAACAAACGGAATATAACAAAATATTTAATTTTCAATCTTTTAGAATTATAAAAAACAGTTATCTATCTTTGTAACAAATACTTACTTGTATTGATCGTAAGAACGAAAGACTTACAAAATCCGTAATAAATACATATAAAAATTGAGTCATGAAAGCAAATTAGAACTGAAGAGGGGAGTCATGATATTGATTGCTGTGTCTTGAATATTGTATGAGTCGTGTAAAACATATGAACTTAAGCCATTGATTTTTTTTTATATGTACTCTATAATGATGAACACTTTAATGATTCATGAAATCTGCCTAATGAACACGGAATATTGTTTGTGATCATGAACTCTAAAAGACTATATTATTCTCTTCTATGTTTTACACTTCTATTTTATTAACTTGTAAGGTTTATCCTAATTTTATAACAGTTATTTTAAGTTCATGTATCTTTCTTATCCCTTCTAGCTTCAGCTTACGATTTCCTACCAGAATGTATTTTCAGAAACGCGGTTAATGCAAATGAGTGAGAGTAGTATTTAAGTCGATGTTTCACCGACGTCTTTAGAGAGCCCGAGTTCCTGATTAGCACGCGTTTGCCTTTTTGCTACCTCTCGCTAAGCTACTGCTACGCTCGGCCGTACTTTAGACCCTTGTTTGGCTTTTGCCGACTTAATTGAGATTTTGGGGCCAACTACTTAGAATCTTGACAGCTTCGGCTATACCTTTCAGTTAGCTTGAGTTAAGCTTAATTTCATATATTTTTTATTTAATTTCATATTAATTTAAGTTCAAGCCCAAGTGGAGGCTTTGCTGTACGCTCCGAGTTAGGAACTGATTGTGTCATATTTATTTTGACAAGTAAAGGGTAGTTAACCCTTCATGAGTCTTACGTCTCTGTTCACATATTTAAGCGATTACTCGCTTATTAGTGTTAGGGGTTTTAGATTATTGAACTGTGAAGAAAGAAGTAAAACCCCACAAACTTTATTATATGGTACATCATTTATTGTCCTATGTTTTAACATTTTATTCTAAATTTTAATTTTATTATATGATATATTATGTATTATTCTATACTTTGTGTTTTATTCTATACTTTATGTAATATTCTATATTTTATTTGCTATATTTTAAGTATTATTTTAAATTTGTCATATGATATATTCTATGTTTTAGCATTTTATTCCAAATTTGGAAAATTCAAAATTTTATTGTATGACACATTATGTATTATTCTATATTTCATGTATTGTTCTATATTTTATTTTCTGTTTTTTTTTCTGTATTAAGTATTATTCTAAATTTGTCATATGATATATTCTATGCTAACCTAATGTAAAACTTGTTTTATTAGATTTCCATTCTTTCGCAAAGGTACAAAGTGTTCGAGATCTGGTCTCATTCGGTGGGCTAACAGTTGATTCACCCTTACACAATAAACCTTCTAAAGAACCTTCTTCTAGTTTTCTTCTTTTTCCTCTAATAACCTTTCTCCCGTTTTAGAACTCCTCTTTTAATAATAAACTTCTAAACCTCCCTCTAAAGAAAACAAAAAGACTATCATCAGCTTTATTCTTCTTCTTATAGTCGGTTAGTGATTAAGAACTGCACCTATTCGATCTTTAATGGAGTTTTTAGTTCTCCCAACTCTTCTACCTATACCTGTTATTAAAACAGAAATAGCCTAAGTTTTCGAAGATATTAAGTTGCTAAATACAGAGTATTCAGTACTGATGCCCTTCAGAGTATTTAAGTGACCGCAAATGTTTACTGAATTTTTAAGCATATTTATTTAATTAACTGTAAAAAAAAGAAGTCATCCAATGTTTGAGTTGTTTCTTTATCAAAACATTCTTCCAATTCATCGCTTTCACGCTTATTCGATTTTCCTGTGCACAGTTTGTTATTAAATGTCATTGAATTAATCATGTTATTAATGTCGATTCTGAATATTTTAAACCACACTTCTGATTATTTTAACCCTTTGACTACTAACGAAACATTTATGTCCCACTAAAAGTTTAAGAATTACTGTTGGGTTAAAAAGTACTTAGAATTTCCTGAATGTCGGAGATCATCTTCCAATAGTTGGAAAATCAAGACACCGCTGTGCTCGTTGTATACAAAAGAGCACAGAGAAAAGAACAGATATGAGTTGCTCAATGTGTAATGTTGGGTTATGTTGTGTAATGTTGGGCCCAATGTGCAATGTTATGCAAGCAATGCTTTTCCCAGTGCCATACGATGTGAAATCTATTTCATATTATGAAGTTTTACAGAATAATAGGTATGCTTATGGTAAGTCTATCGCTAAGTGCAGGACATATGTATTCCATCATCATTTACGGCTGGAACATATGTGTCCCAGCCTTTGGCTTGAAAATCGTTTGTCAAAAATAAATCCCAAATGCTAAATTTACCTTATTTGTGACACATTTTATTCACTTGAATAGAAAATGGGGTAATTGGTTTTTAATTCGTAGTCAAAAGGTTAAACCACACAAACTTTGGAGTACTCAACATTCTGTTCATAGGTTTCATAGATGACTCATTTTTTTTTTGCTCTGAAATATGTCAAGAGTTCAAGTAAAAATATACAGTAAAATAAATTACGTTTCTTTGAGGATGTGTTAAAACGTTGCGACTTCTTTCAGTCATGGGCTTTGCGGTGTCAAGTGGTATAAGCGGAACTTCGTTCCTCTTGCTTCTTCAAGAGGTATAAGCTGAACCAGACCGTGCTACGTCACAAAAAATAGTTTAAAGATTTTGCCTAAATGTCTTAATCTTTCGACTTAAGATAACTTTCGACTTGTATAAGAACAGACAAATCACAGCGCAGCAAACACAAACTAAAAACTAATATTCAGTCAATGGTATCGCCTTGTCAGCTGAACATTTACGCATGCTAAACTTTTCCTTTCATGATTGGCTACGGCTTAAACCCTCTTACATGGGAGGGAACGGATTTAATGACTTTTACGCCTTAATTCACAGAGCCTTATGACTTCAAAACCTTCGTCTGAACGAAACGTTACGGTTTTCCTAAGAAACCCAAACTCCTGGAGAAAGCAAATGGAAAAATCATGTTTGCTCTCTCTCGGACTCAAACTACTGATATTAAAATTGCAAGCTAGATCTGCTAATCACGAGAACATATGCGAGAAGATACGATTATTGCTTATATTTTCCTTTAGATAGAGGGGGACTGGGTCAGGCATAAAATCCAGTCGATCAGTTGATCAGATTCAGGAGGTGATGATTTATCTCCATCCAAATTATAGTTCAGACGCCACTGTACAGATTTTAAAAACTTTTGGAAAGAGAAACTTGAGACAGAAACTTTACCCTAGCTAGAAATCAAACCGCGGCTTTTCCAATTGCTAATTATATATGCTGACCCCTTATATCTTGAGAGTACGATCCAGTGAATGCGATAATTCCTTCTAAATACAGATGCTCAGTATATCACCCTGCTGACAAGGTGGTAAGGAATTTGCCTCGCGTGCCTTTGGTTCTAGGTTCTAAACTCCAAGACAGAATAGATATTTGTAAATGTATAGTAACTTTGCAGTATGGGGGCACTTAAAATACTGTTGATAATAAGATGCTTTCGAATTCATCCTACGGATTCTCAATCATGGCGCCTTCTTAACCGGGCAAATGATGATGGGTTCTATTTTTATCTGCACTGAAAATGGAATTTCATTGTTATTTAGATGTTGTTAAGAAATTTTTAAACAATGTTTTCATGCACCAAACAGGTCATCAGGCATTGTGTTTTAGCTAATAACCACAAATATATTTTAAATTAAATTAATTCTACCACAGCTATAAGGTTAACATTCTCCTTACCCAAGGGAAAATTACGAAATATTTCCTTCTGGCAATTCTGAAACTCATAATCCGATTAATTTCTCTAATTACTGTTGGTGTAAAACAGATTGCTATTGGTGTACTTTTTCTCCACCTTTTCGCAGGCCTTCGTGGTGTAATTAGAAGCATACTCGATGCGTATTCGAGAGACCCCGAGTCCCGCTGAGGGCATTGCTTATTTTTCATGTCCACTGCTTCAAAATCCTTCTTAACGACTTCACAGTGGCGCCCGAACTAAAATGTGGTGGACAATAATTTGTCAGCACCAGGATTTGACGATTGGATCCCCTAATCCCCAGTCACCCTCTAAAAGGAGGAGTCGCCCTTTAGAAAGTATTCCTGCCTCCTTTCCCAATACCTTCGTGATGTAATGGTAGCACACTCAGCGCGTGTTCGAGCCCCGACGAGGACAATATTCATTTTTTACGTCTCCTGCTTTAAAAATTCTAATACTTCTAAAGTGACGCTCGAAATAAAAAAAAGTGGTGGATAATAATTCCTCACTACCAGGACTTGGTGATTAGGTCCCCGAATCACCAGTCGCCCTTTAAAAGGGGGAGTATATAAGGTATTTTCTCCGTCCTTCCAGCATGCCTTCGTGATGCACTGGCATCCCACTCAGCGCGTATTCGAGAAACGAGGCTCTTAATCCGGCTTCGAATCCCAGTGAGGGCACTACACATTTTTTGCTTCTCCTGCATCAAAATAGACCTAATGACTTAATGGGAATGCTTTATGAATGATAATGAGATCATTTTATAAATGATATTTCTTTCACTATAAATGACGTAAGTGACGCTCATCATCGAGACCTTCAGATCATTCTTATATTATCTCTCCAATTTGGGCAAAAAAATTCGGAAATGAATAAGAATATAATCTGTAACTACGTTTTTAAGCACTCCAGTTGGCTGTTTTTATGCTAATCTGTAACTGAGTTTTTAAGCACTCCTGTTGGCACCACTCCAGTAAGTTTTTAAGCACTCCATACGAACTGCTAATTTTAGGATTAGGATTAAAACTTGTCATATTAAGACTTAGTGTGACAAATTTTAGCAAATAAATTCGATTTTAGAAAATAAAAACAGATTCAAAATCTTTTAAGAAAACTTCTGATGACCTTCAAGATTATACAGACAGAAAATATTAATTAGTGACAGCACCGACGAGGAAGAGGATAATTAAAAATTAAAAATAAAAATATTTTGGTACTAAAAAAGATCATCATACTTTGTTTATTTGTTTTATCTGCTTTTACATGTTTTGTAATGACTTGTTTTTATGCTTTTTAGCATAAAAAAATCTTTATAGACATTTATATTTACAGTTATTTGTTACAAAAAGAAAGCCTCAAACCACCTGAAAGGTTTGAAATTTTAGCGGTAGCCATAAAGGGCTGCCTTAAAGGTTGATATAGTTTGTCATTAGATATAATGATTATTATAATGATTTAATATAGTTTATCATCAGTAGAGATGGCCTCGGTGGAATAACGAAACATTTTACAGGATACTATAATCATATACATTTAGACTGTCATGCACACATTCTATATCTACTTTGCATTTGAATAGTGAAAAAAATACACAGCGTTATTTTATAAAAATATTTAATGTTTTAGTTAGATAGCTCATGAATTAGGGGCATTTTTATTTAAATCTATCCTGGTCAAAAGTAAGCTTCGTTTTTAAAATGATAACAGGCAGATTCAGTTTGAAACATGCACATTTTACATTTTGCTGAATGGCAACAATTAAAAGTGAGACAACGCAGTGGGAGATATTTAAAGCGAATCAACGCAAAATCATGTGTCGAGAGTAATAGCCCATTTGGGATAAAAATTGTTTGGATAATGCTCTTGTTCTTCATATGCTGATTTAGCATAGTGGAATGAATCATTTTTTTTTCTTTTTCCAGTTTTGATGATCGAGATGAAAGCTTCCGATTTGACAAGTTACCTCCGATGTCACGTTCTTCAGACTCGAAAGGTTTGTATATTTTAAATGTTTATAACGTTTTTGAGCTTTGTGGTAACTTAGATATTAAAGCACTCATTTCAAGGCAGAGTCAAGTATTATTTTAATTGCAATGAGCTTAAACTGAATAGGGGACCGAAAACAATACCTCCTTTAGCTTAGGGGCCCATCAGAGGCCGAGCGGTAAAGTCGCTGAGCACTGGTAGTTCGGTCGGAGGTTGCCATCTTGCGAATGGGCTGGCTGCATGGGCGTTTTCGAGTTTTCCCCATGTGTAAAGTGTATACGAGCCATTTTCGTTAGAAAGTCCTCCACGAAGACATCGCTCCTTTTAGGCAGATAGCCCTCGAGGCTTTGGCATTATTAGATAAACTAAACCAAATCCTAAGTCTAGGTTGACGGGAGATTGCTCTCGAAAAAGAAAGATTTGTTTTAAATTGCCTCGAAATCGATACAACTTTATTCAAAATCTATTGCAAATTAAGACCACTTTTTTTTTGGCCTACTTTTAAATTTTACAGTGGCTTCGTTTTTTCCCCAGCTTGATGCATATTGAAAAGGGTGAAATTCTTCCACTTGAATACATGAAAAAGTAGAAAATCAATATTTTATCAGGCATTTTCTCCCTCCTTTCTGCATGTCTTTGCCGTGTAAAAACAGCACACTCGACGCGTATTCGAGAGGTCCAGGTTCGAGTCTCGGCGAAGGCATTGCCCATTTTCACATGTTAAAAAAATGCATCTACAATATATATAATTTTTCGAAAATTAATGATTATAATATCTGGGAGAAGTATAATATGTTTGTGTAAAGGATTACTGTAACTACTAAAATAATCAGCAATCAATATAGAAAAGAAAATTAAGCAAAATAAATTAAATTGAATTTTTCAAAAAAATTTTGAGTTAATAAAAAACAATTAATAAAGGTTTACAAAATATTTCATGTTTCCCTTGCGTTCCTCGCCAGGATAGGGTGAACGAGAATGTGAATCAAGAGAAACTGAAATAGCGACGCATGTTGTTATTTTTACCAGCTATTTGAATTTTGAGTCTCGGCTTCGCATTCTTGCCGCCGAAGTTTAATATCGCCCCGGTGTAGGTTCTGAGTCACCCTGATAGCTTAAATTAATTTGTGTAGTTTTGAACTACTTACTAGCTTATCTCTAAATTTAGGTTAATTTACCATTATCTTTAGTTCTATCGCCACAAGCTGATGGTGGATTTGTAAGCACAAACACTGTGCCGTCTGCAAATAATTGAAATCAACAAAACTGTCGTTTACTCCCTTGCCTTATTGTATTCATCTTCTAGTCTTGGTAAAAAGTCACTAAACACATTTTCAAGTATGTCTAGTAGTAGTGTATATTAGCTATGACGACTATTTTACTAGTGACTATAGCCATGACGACTATAGTGAGCCAAATCGCACTGTCACCTCTTAGTTGCTCAAAGCTGTTGCCAACGACAGACGTACGCTTGCGCTCCTTGCCACAAGGAATTTCGTTGACTTAAGCTGATTACGTCAGACAAGTGAGCATAAGTAACAACAACAAGAGAAATAGGATATTGTTCGGAGAACAGCCTTGGTTGCGTCAACTTGGCTTCTTTAAGGGTATGGGCGGCATTTCATCATGCCAACGGAACTAAATACTACAGAATAAATACTATAATAATAAATACTACGGTAATAAATACTAATTACTATACTACAATAATAAATGTTAATAATAAATACTACAGGTAATTAGTAATACTACAGATAATCCCTTAGCAAGGGAAAAGTATTATGGCTGTCTGCCTAGAGGATGTACGTCATCGAATGACAACCATTGCCTGCCATACCACAATAAGCTGTTTCTCCCTTTTTGGCGTCAAGGCTGTTCTCCAAACAATATCCCTGTCAAATTTACGAATTTTTCATAATTTTTACCAACTATTCTATTTTTACGATTTTACTCACGAAATTCATTTTTTCCAAACTTTGCCATTTTTTATAAAGACGCCAAAATATTGTCAACATGGTGATTATTTGCGAAATTGTATTTAGATTCATGATATTGGGGTTACTCATTTTTACGCTTTTATTTTTAATTATTTTTAAAAGATGTCTTTTGATTTTTATTCTGACGAAGTTGACAGGCATGTAAAAAATATCCATAACTGAGAAAGATAAATGAAAAATCATTGAGAAGAACTGCATTCCACTTCCGGTGAGCCTTTCCGAAAATGATAATTCAAATTTTGATATAGGTATAAGAAGTTAAAAGATAAAATTTACCTATAATTTCTTATAAACAAGATGATTTATTAATTGTAATATTTTCATCCACTAAGTACTTTCCATTTTGCGTAATTTCAAAATAATGTAATTAATGCTGGGTTTTGTGTTTCTTTTAGTTTGTGAAAAAGGTTTAATGAAGCTGGAAAACATATGCGCTTATGTATCTAAAGTCCTGCGCAACTATAAGGAAGCTGAAGCTGTTTGTACAAATCTTGGATTACAGTTGGATATACCCAAAGAAGAAGAAGAGAAACTTCGACTCATCACAATATTGAATTCTAAAGGTAAAATTTCAGCGAGATATTGCATGCATAAATTTTTACATTAGATTTGCATGACGTAAAACAATTAAAAACAGCCAATTTTATAATGCAATGTGTATACAGACATGTATCTATCTGCATCAATATTTATTACCGTATCTCCTCGGGCTTCCCCTCCCCCCTTTTTTTACCTAATTTGTAATGTCCAGTTATAAGGTATTTCTCCCGCCTTCTTCGCATGTCTTCGTGGTGTAGTGGTCTGCATGCTCGACGCGTAACCGAGAGGTCCGTCGTTCGATTCCCGGTGAAGGCGTTGCTTATTTTTCACTACTCCTGTTTGTAATTAACCTAATGTCTCTACACAGTTACTTAATTTTCAAAATGACAGTTGAAGTAGGTGCAGGAACCAGACAGGAGAAGGGTTAAAAGAACCCTTTATTTAACTCTTTAAAATTCACAATGCGTTGACTTGACGTTAATAGACCACGCTTTGCTCGGGCTGTAACTCAACTAACAAGAATTAAACTTAAAATTCAAAGATATTAACACAACAGTAGGCTTTTCCCCAGGGCTCAGATAATCCTGTTACCTAAAACTGCGTCGAAGTCTCGCGGCAGCAAAGTAACAGCAGTTACGCCACTTTAACCAGCAATAAATGCAGAAACAGAAGCTCGTGCTACAAAGGTACAGTTCTTGCCCACTCTTTTATTTTCCTTCTAGAGCTTAGTATTTAAACCTTTACCGCTAATGGTAAAATTTTCATTCCTTTCGCTGTTAAATTTAAATATTCTGGCATTGACAATTAGGGGAATGAAGGCTTATAGGAAAGCAAACATAAACTTAACTGGTTATTGAAAATAAATATAAATCCCTACGGTCTTCATCGTCCAAAAAATGAGAAGGGAAAATTATGTAAGTAATTTAAGTTCAGAAAGACGCGTTTACAGTGAGAATATAACAAATGCAAAGTAGTCATGGATTAACTACAGGTAATTATCACAATATTATTTCGTTTAAAAGGAACTTATATTTCAATAGAGCCAGCGCGCAAAGTGTCCGGCTCGCTTCACAGGCAGATGTTACTTTGCATTGTAAGAGTGTGTGCCGTGGGTATGTGTCATTGGGATGTCATACGTGCCTCATTGTGTGTCGTGGGCATGTCACACGAATGAGGCTTGACAGCAGTTCCCAAAGGGGACATAAAGAAAAACGAGAAGAAGGAAGGCGACCAAATGACATGGATTTCGGAAGATTGAGTACATCAGCAGTAGATAAGGCTACACTGAGCTGGAACGTAAATAAAAGAAATAAGGGTAAATCACATGTTTGGAAAGTTTCTTAAGTGAGAACGCCTGTTACATCCGGGTAGCTTTGTAAGGATCTTAAATTTAACTAACGTTTATTTTATTTTAAAACTTAACTATCATCTCTTACTTCCCATTTCCGGCCATAATTAACGTGTGAATATGTTTATGCAAATTGTACTTGCTAACGCTTAAGTATTTAAGTTGTGGCTTTTTGCCAAGACGAGAGTAGAAGGAAGGAGAGAGAGCCCTCTTGCTACCAGTCTTCACGCGAGCTTGCCATCCGTTACTGTCCGCCTTTAAGGCCAGAGGTTTAAATCTTCTGGAAAGCTAAAGACGTATTGTAGTTTTCCACAGTTTGCATACTACAGACGTAGTGATTTAAAAGACCAGTCTTAGTGTTAGTCATCTGTGTAAAATATTAGAAGTTAGCTCTTATTTAAATTTTAGTTAGTTAGTAGTCTTATATTCTTTTCCGTTCAGACCACAAGTGATCGGTCTTCGTATCCCGAAGTGCGGGGACATCTGTAAAATCGATAAGCAAATAAAGGGTCATTTGTACCCTTCTTATCTTTGCTGTATCTTCTACACACGCACGAACATACCTTTTAGTAAGCTACCTGTTCCTACTCAGGACTCCAGTTATGTTTGCAAAATCAACTAGAAAAAACAGTAGTCCTGATAGCTTAACGCAAATTCTGCACAAAACATGTTCCAGATAATAAATCCAAGGGAAACTAAAATGGGGAAATACTAATACGAAAATGCAAATACACAATGAATACACTGGATAAAAATATGAACAATCAATGGAATATAATTTACAAGTAAACTAGCCCTCAGAGGGAAAACCTGTGAGTAATAGAAGAGGAAAATTTTGCGAATATTTAAAAAATTTTCAGAACATAGCGCTAAAAAGCTAAAGGCAAACATTCCTGAAGAATAAACAGTAGGGATCAAATAGTAAAAATAATACCTGGCTAATGGCCTCAACATCTTGTATAACAGTCGTCTCGAACTGCGGCCTGTGAGCATAACTCTTAAGTGCACATCAGTATCGCCACTGAGGAGTTTCAAAAGTGGACCAATGAGCTTCTATTGCTTTTGTGACGCTGAATCTTGGAAACTGTGCAAATCTTTGAACTGAGCGCAAGTTGTTTATCTTTTATTTTGCATTTGTTTCGCACTGATATTCGGATTAACGTTCGTGGCGTATTATCGCTCGTTATATCGAGAAAATGACTCAGTGAACTACAGTTAGCCTCGAATATTCTGTTACTCTCGCACTCTGTTAAAATTATTTGAAGCTATGAACGATGTCTTTTTTTTACCGCTCACGTACAACGAAGAAAAGGAAAGGAAAATAGTTTGCTATCAATTAAGAAGTTCGCCAAGCAATTATTCTTGGCGCAAACTGAAAAAAATGCGCCAAGATAATTTTTTTAATTTCTCCATAAATTTCTCACAAAAAATTACAAAATTGAATATCTAGACGTGATTTGAGTCGTAGAATCAATATATGAAAAAACAATGGTGTGTCATTTCAGAAAGAGTCCGATTTTGTCTCAAAATATCTGTATTAGAAAAATACTATATATAAATCTAATATATATCCTAAGTCGCGCTTTCCTAACATGATAAAGATAATTTGAATTTCGTCAATCGGCCAATTGAAAAGGGAAAATATAGAACTCCCCCCCTTTTTTTTCGCTCAGTGTACATTTGTGGTGCACGGGGAGATTGTATATCCGTTTAAAATTTTTTTTTAATATATTTTTTTAGTCGTGTTTATAACCTGAATCTTTTAGTGACGTTTTCTTCGCATCTTCTCTTTTCGAATACAATCTTGATGTTCAAATAATCAGCGTAATCTCAATTTAATTTGTTTTCTTTCAGGAATACATTCTGTCTGGTCAGTAGCTGAACGGGAAGCAGGAAAAACAACCAACAGCTCGACAGCCATTTCCCAAAGTAATAATCTGTGTTCAGTTTCGACTGTTAGCGATTTGGACTTTAAGAAAGAAGAAAGAAACTGCAATGATTTTTTGAGCTATGTATGCGTAAGAAAATCACAAGCCAACAGCCTAGGTATGTGATTTTTCAATTATTTGAATGCAAATAATCTAGCTAATTTCATATCTGTTTTGTTTAGTGCGAAATGCAACTTCAGATGATGACAGAAGAATATAAGTTATGCTTTCCCTCCCTCAAAGTAATATTTTATTTTATTTATCATCAGATGAGCAGCTGCACCGCCTTTAATCATCAGTTGAGTTCATGCTCAACTGAATCATCAGTTGAGTTCATGCTCAACTGATGGAATTATCTTTACCAACTACTACGCCCAGCGTCGGGAGTGGTTCGGCGATTAGTGACATTTATTAAACAAATTTAGTATACAGAACTTACATAATGATAAATACAAAAAGAGTGCCGATGTTACAATAGTAATTCAAATTATGTGTTACATAATTTTTTTAAAAATTTTGCTAAATTTCTAAATACAAATAAAAATGTCGGTATATATAAAATTCAATAGCGTTTTAGAACTTTTATAACTACGCAATAAAAATTAAATATCAAGAAATAAATATATAAATACGTAAAAAGATACAATAAATAACAATTGAAAGTTTAGAATTAGATAAATACCTAAATACAATAATGAATGTTTTTATATATGAAGTCAGCATAGTATTATAATTTTGAGAGTTATATAATAAAAATTAATTATATAAATACATAATACCTAATTAAACATTTAAGCAAATGAAACATAAATACTTAAGAAGATCATCACAAATTATGAAAATGATCTACATAATGTATGAGACTAGTAGGGGCTGAGAATATAAGTTTTGTAAAGAGTTTAGAAAAATAGTGTAGTTTTTGATTAGAGAGTTTTTGAATGAAGTAGGATGGCTTGAATGAAGAGTTCTTGGAAGTTCTTGATAGAGAGTAATTCTTGAGTAAAAGGCTTGAATTTGAGACTTGATTAATATATCAAGGAGATGGAGTTAAAAAATCTTCTTAAATTCTTGATTGAGCATGGGAGATCTTGAAAATGTGCTTAAATAAGGATGGTCTAGAGTGAAAGCATGGAAATATATTTTTAAGCAATAAGTAATTAAAATGAGGTAGCAAAAAACATGGTGTATTAATTAACGTAAATGAACATAGATAATATGATTTCAAGTTCCTTTAAGATCATCGATATTTGCGAGCTATAATAAATTATATTTTGAAGTTGATTTCTTGGAATATTACTTTTTAATAATTGTTTTAACCATAACTGAGCAGAAGTTAAATTGTACGCTTTAAGATGACAATCGTTGGTAAGGTTGCAGTGAAACAGATAATGATCTATTGAGCCTTTATTCCCACAGGTACAGTATTAGCCAACATTAAAGATACATACCAAAGTATTAGCGTGTATCATCATCATAATAGCACAGCAGAATCTTCCTAGTGGCACAAGCTGGCAGTATGATCAAAAAGTGGGACTGGCCAGAAAAAACATTTAAATGAAAGTGTATTCAAAAAGAAAATCTGAAATGCTTCAGATTTGAAATTACGTCCAAAGGGGCGTTTTTTTAACATTTTATGTGTTACCTTTATTTATTAAATATCATGTTCTTCGCATTTAAACCATAAAATTCAGTTCAAGAACAATATCGCAAAATAATTTTAAACTGAGCTTATCTTTAGAATTTCCTATGCGCAGTCTGACGCGTTGGAGATAAAAATGTTTTTTCTGTGAACGTTGCCATTGCTCGCTTTGAAATCCTTGAGTTCTTTAATCAAAATTTCGGTAAAGTTTTACAAAATATGAAATCGATCATAACACAAATTTCAAATTTGGGCTTCCAGATGCCCATATATTCGCATTAGGAATACGTCATTCAAAATTGGATGGCCCTAGGTATCGTCGTTTTATTACAATGCGATAAACATACATGCATTTATGCAGATTCTTCATTATTTAATTTCTTCAAATATAACACAGGGCGATAATATTTGGTGGCAACAATTTGAAAAGTGATACGGATATTCAGAGTGATTCGACGCAAAACCGCAAAACGAAAACAGTACTGCCTCAGGGACAAAGCTCTTTGGGCTAATAATTCAAGGTTACATTGTAGGGTTTCCTTTACTTCAACTAATATATTATTCAAATTTTTGTTATCTTTCCGGAACTCCTCAACTTCCCCTCGCATTTTCTCGCCAGGATGTACAGTTAAATGAAGCGAGTATTTAAATGGGTGAATCTCAGGGTTTATTCAGAGCGGGGTTTCGCTAACCAGCGCACGTTTCGTTTCTGACCTTGCTGTTAGGCTGATAGGCCTTTTGGCCATTTAAATAATTATCACGCCTGTTAGGTCATCGAGTCAAGTTAATTTAGCCGTAACGTAAACTGCCAGTCCAGCACTACTCTTTTTAGACTTGGATTTATTGTATTAGAAATTCTTAGTTCGCTTATTTCGCGTTCGCTTCCTTCCCTGTAATTAGTCGCTTCTTATGCGAAGTTTTCATAAAATCAAAAGGTTAGGACATTTAGGCAAACTTCTCAAACCAGTTTTTGTGACATAGCAAGATCTGGTTTCCTAGCAACGAACCTAGGCTTATCTCTCTTACGACAGCAAAGGCCTTCTCGAAACGAATCGTTACACAAATGAACATTCCAATGATACGTACCATATTTAGAAAAACCAACCAATTTATACTTTGTATTTTTTTAGCAATATGTGAAGATCCGGGCCCTTTAGTTCATGGAAACGCCGAACCTATTGGCCGCATTGAAGGTGTTTACTACGTCGGATCTTCCATTGAATACAAGTGCGAACCACTTCATTATTTGAAGGGAGCTGATGTAATATCTTGTACAGCAAATGGAAGTTGGTCTTCGGAGAAACCGACTTGCATAAAAGGTAAATAGTCCATAGTTCATTTATTTCTCTAGTTAAGTTTTTAATCATACTGAGCAATATGTGGAGAAACCCAGAGCTTAAACTGCGCCATAGATGGTTTCGGTACTTCTCAAGGTTTGAGATAAATCGAAATTCTAGCCGGAGCCCTAAAGGAAACGGCTCCGGCTGTTCTTTTATGTAACTGAACCATTTTTTTCAACAGAAAATGTTTTTATTCGTAAATTTCCAGTCCATGACGAAGGTTAATATGCAGCTTCACTTGAGGCAAAGTACCACGAGGGCTGAAGACTGACTAGACCTCTATGCCTGCTGGTCCGCGAAAGGTACTTTATTTCCCTTCTACCACCTATTGGAAAACCAATAGAGGCATTCCCCGATCCTCCACCTATGGACGCGCCCTCTAGGAGTTACACGCTCCCTCAAGTAAAAGATCTATGCCTCCCCAAACCGCCATGGCCAGATTCAGAAGTGGGCATCTTCGATGCATGAAATTCAAAGAGGGAGAAAAGACCTTCCCCTCGTGTGCCTGTTCCCTCCCTGCCTCTCCCACTCACCTACTGGACTGTACAGGGGTCTCTCTGAGACAACTTTCGGCTGAGCAGGACGACGTCAGTGATTTACTTGTGCGGCAAGGTTTATTGGACTTGGTGTAGGCTTTCTTGCCGCAAGGGGATTAGAAACAACAACATTCGTAAATTTTATTTTGATAGGCGTACAGTCCACCTTCATGCAGTCTACCCTAAACAGTTTGGCGGAATGTAGAATGTTTTGCAACAGCAGCGGGGTGCAACGCCAGCTGTGGTGCTGTCAGTGACCTGCAACGTCTTGCACATAGGAACAGGAAGCGATCGTCAGTCGGTGTGATAATCCTCGGCGTCCATACCCACGTCTTCTTAGGGGAGTTTGGAGCCTTTGGTAAAGATTCATTGGATTATTTATGACACTACGATGCACATTTAACTCTCTCGCAACAGTGGATTCCCTTGCACCAGCTTGCAACATCCCGACAGCCCTCCAACGCATTTCATCGTGCACAAGGTCCTATTACTTAGGTGTCTTCCGCTCATGCTTTGCACTTTCGCTGTCTCGGATTACACGGAACTATTCCTACTTGCGAACTGACGCGTAGGTCCAGCATGCCCCTTTTTAACATCGGAGAGGGACAGATGTCACGAAAGGGGCCATTCCCACTAGGGTTTATCTGAGCTAACGGAGTCAGTTCCATGTGTCGACTTGCTCCGGTATGCCTGGAGTTCAGTTTTTGCAACTTGCTGCTCTATGAGAAAAAACTGGTTTTGGAGATCCGTCGGCTACGTCAGCTGTTTCCGTTAGTTTAGATTAAAAACCCCACTGGGAGTGGCTCTGAACAAATTCCTTCTGAATCCAGACTAAGACTGCTAAATTCTACTTGCGAAATTACAATATTTTTGCATATGAATTTTAAAATTATATTTAACAAATTTTGTAAAAACTAATTTGAAACCATTTGCTTTCCAGTGGATGCATGCGAAGAACCACCTGTTCCTATCGGAGGATTTGTAACTTATCTGCCGCCATTGAAGAACCCAACGGAGCAGAGAGCAGCTATTGGTAGAACAGGAGTAGTCGGGACAAGGTGATTTGTGATTTTTTTTCCTGGTACTAATCATGTAAATTAATTGCAGACCTATGGCAAACACATGAAAATAATTATCACCTATAATTAACCCGCGAGAAATCGCGTGGAGTGTATCATACCTCAAGTCTACAAAAAAGTGGAATATTCCTAACTCGTGAAACTGAAATTCTGTACTACATTCAGTAGCTGAGTTTCTAGTAGTGAAGGACTTTCAGAACCGCTTTTCCGTTGCCTGTGTCTTTCAGAAAACGATTTGTCGGTATTTTATTGCATGTGGGGTGTGATGCACCACACGCGCCTGTCCACATAAGTGTTTTTCTGGCTGAATATTTACTTTAAAGATTTATTTCTAGAGTTTAACTGTAAATATTTCTACTCGCAAGCGATTTTAAAGTATTCGAAATTAAATTTTAAAAGATTTCTAAGCGCATTATGGCAAAAAGAATGCCTCTCTATGAACTGGAAATGCAGCGGCTGTGAGACTGATTAGAAATGTTTGAAAGTGAAGAAGATTACATTTCGGAAACTGAAGGGGAAAATAGGAATATTTTCTACACTGTTTGATAAAAAAGATAAAATATTCATTTCTTATGTTAAAAAAAGGAAAATCTGTTTTTATGTTTTTAACATTACATAACGATGATGCTATCGATGACACTACTGGAGAAATGAAAACGCCAGAAATTATACACTTTTATAATACGACTAAGGAAGCAGTGGCTATTGTGGATGAAATGGCAGAAAGTTATCCAGAATAGCAAAGAAGTGTCCAATGCTAATTTTCCTTTCTGCACTGAATGTTGCTGCAATAAAGGCTCGAATTCTATTACTTTCAACTGCTAATCCACCAACCAGATACAGAAGCAGATGTCTGTTTTTGAGGGACTTAGCATTACAATTAATAAAAAAAATATATTAAAGAACGATCAGCGATTGATACTTTACCGAGAAACTTACGTACTGCATGTAAAAGAAAGGAGAAGTTGCTTGTATTCTAACGAATATACGAAATTCGAAGCAACTAAGTATAAAAGTTGCGATGAATGCCCTGAGCCAAGGACAGAAGACCGCGAATGCTATATTTAGAATGTAAAATCCTTCTGTGCTAAGAACATGCGAATGAATTTTGTTCAAAGTGTAAACAAATGAAATAAGTTGCAATGTGTACTAGAGATGCAATAAAACTTAGAGGTATGACGTTTATTTTGTTATTATTTTCATTTACCTTTATTTTAGCCCTCTATAAGCTTATTTTGAAAATGAATTTTTTGTAACCCAAGTCTTATTCGCGTATTATAAAAGAAAAACAGCTTTAAAAACAAATAAAACTGTTTTTACCGTATTTTAACCATTGGGATATGTGATACACCACGCGCCCACTCTAGTAACTTTTCTTGATGCGCCTTCCGCCGGGTTAAACAATTGTGTATCCAATCAGAGTGTTTCTTAGGGTCAAATGTTACCAGTAAACATTCAGTTAATCATTTTTCGGGATTGATTCAACTTCAAAATATAATTTGATTTAATGTAATATAAATAATTTCATTTAATAGAATTAAAATTCATTTGCGACATAATTTGGCAATTTTATTGTCATCGAGTGTTGGACAGTTTTAATTTTATAGACCGAAAGATATAGATGATCATTAAAATTTAAGTAAAGCATTATTATATTATTATAGTAAAATGAATTATTTTTGCACTTCATTTTTTGTAGGCTGGCAAGGCTTCCTGCAGGCTTAGCAGCCCCTTTGCCTCAGAACTTGCCTCTGCCAACTTCAACGGAATCATCACTGCCTGAATCACTAGATTTACCTCCTGGGGTTCATCGCCTAGGAACCAGGGCTATGTACGACTGCGAATCTCGTTACTATAAATTAATAGGATCCAGAACTAGACGATGTCAAGGCCGTGGACAGTGGAGTGGAAGACCGCCTACTTGCATTCCAGGTATATTTCCTACACTTATTTCACTAAAAAATAATATATACTGTGCGGAACCATGGAGGTACGAAGTGAAAAGGAGAGGCCCTAACCGGTTTTCCCCATACACTGCTTTTAAGCATTGGCGATCTCTTTATGGCGACCAAAACATTCAGCGACTTACCATTAAGATCAATGGGTTTTGAGACGATCGGATGTAAATATATTGTAATTACGTCGTAAGTACCCTTCTAAAAATGCCCTATAGAAACCAGTAAATTTTTTTTTATGTTTACCCATAAAATTCTATGGGTTTCTGTTGACTTTTCCAGGTTTCTGTTGGTCTTTATGGTTTTTTCTTACTGATTTCAAAATACCCCATAGAAACAAGTAAAACTTTCTACTGGTACTCATAGAATTCTGTTGGTCTCTACTGACTTTTACTGGTTTCTATTGATCTCTGTGGGTTTTCCTTACTGGTGTCGTCCTGACACCCATATAACCAACATCAATGTCAGAACTTTCTACTGGTTTGGATTGGTTTATATTGACTTTCACTGGTTTTCTTACTAGTATCAATATAATCGTAATATATGTCAAATAAATTTTCTGTTCGTTTATATGGGTTTGTTCCAATTTTCTAACTGACGTCAATATATTTCTTCTAAACAATGAAATTAATACTCGTGTCAGTAAACTAAAATTCATTGGTATTCTTGTTGTCTACTGAATTACTTTAAATTATTTATTTATTTACTTTTATTTCATTTATTTGGATACTGTTGAAAATAAGTGTATTTCTGTTTGTAATATAATAATGTAAAAGTTATAAAATGAAATATATAAATATTTTATAAAATAAATATTTATGAAATAAGATATTTCTGTTTTGTAACCAACAGTAAGCTTTAAAATTAAAAAAACATACAGTGAACCCTCTCGTCTCCACGACGGTCAGTATTTCTAATAATGAAAATGTGATTCTATGAGTACCCGTACAGTTGTACGGGTTTCAGTCTGTAGGGTTTTACGGGGATTTGGCCTACGGGTACCCGGGTACCCGTAAACCAATTCCCCGTAAAAAACTTTTATGGGTCTCTACGGGGCATTTTTAGTAGGGTATACATATAAATGTATATATTTTCTTTTTTTTACAATATTTCAGGGTCCTAAGCATGGGGAAAGAATACATTTTTAAACAATATTTCATTCTGAATGGAATTAAACGCTATACTTTTTACAGAACAGTTCGCTCAGTACGGTTTAATTTGAATGAAGTATTTTCATAAGTTTTCGTTAATTACATTAGGAAAAAAATTTAAGGTAATTCGATTTTATTACGTTAAGGATTACAAAAATTAAGATCAAAGTTTATTATATTATTAATATTAAAGTTATGCATTTCTATTTATAGAGTTTCTTCCTAAAATTCTTAATATTAATACTTCCTAAATGACTCAAATATTGAGCCATTTTTTAAATCAAAACTGTCAATTTATAATTAAGGTTCTATTTCTGTCCATTTCAAATTAGAGAATATTTTATTTTAATAGTGAAATACGTTAAATATTGGTGCTCATTTCCATGTACTTCAGTTTCTCTGGATAATTTTGAAAGGGAATAAAAAAAGGATTTTTTAACAATATTATTTAAAATTTGTAACTGAGTTATTATAAAACGTAAGGGAATAATTCTGTTAATTATACTTATGAGATTTTTTTATCCTTAATTTCAACAATACATATTCTAAAACTCTTCTTTATTACTTCCTTACGTTCGCATCTCATAGAATTTACTTCACAGTACCATTTAACAGATTGCTTTCCAGTACGAACAATTCTTGCTTAAATACACTGGTGTGCAAAAATTAAGGACGAGACGGTTTTTTCAATATAACTTTGTGCAAAAGCTTTCCAAATCAACACATTTAATACCGTAAGATCCCCAATACGTAAGGACATGAGTAATGTAAGCAAAACTTACTAAAAGAGAAATCAGAGGGATAAAAAGAAGCTTTATTGAAAATGTAGCATGGAGCGCAATGCGACTGAAGGCCGAAACATCCCTGTGATGGGTGTCCAGCAAGAAACATCCGGTCTTTAATAGAGGATATGATCTCCCCTGACTGCTTGGCAGGTTTCACATCATTTGTGCATGCTGGATATGTGGTTGTTAATGAGCTGTTCAGACACTGCTGCTCGTTCCTCTTGTAGCACCAATCGCAGTTTCGGAATCGTTACTGGCGATAAGTTACGTGCTGCCACGGGTCTCCCTAGTAAGTTCCGTACATGCTTGACGGGATTTAGATCCAGAGACCTTGCCGACCAATCCATGTGTTCAATATCTTCACTCTCCAACAGCTCTTCGACAGTAACTGTGCGATGAGGTGGAGCGTTGTCGTCCATGAAGAGGAACTGAGGACCCATAGCCCTTGTGAAAAGACGCATGTAAGGAAGAAGAACCTCGTTACAATAGCAGTCCCAGGTGACGAACCTCCTTGGGACATATGAAGGTCGGTCCGGCTACCAAGCATTATGTCTGCTCGAACGAGAACTCCGCGACCTCCAAAACAGTCCCTTTTGATGATGTTGAAGGGGTTATTGCGTGTTCCCCGCTCTGTCCAGATGTGTATGTGTCTAGAATCGCAACTCAGACTAAATCTGCTCTCATCTGTAAAGAGTACTCGTCCCCATTCATTGTCTCTCCAATTCCAGTGTTCCCGGCACCACAGAGAACGCCTTCTCCGATGGCAGGCGTTAGAGGTACACACCGTACAGGGCGTCGTGCGAACAGACCACCACCGTGCAGTCTTCTGGCCACGGTAAAACGCGATATCGGTCGTCCAGTCGCCTGTGTCGTGTGTCTAGCGATTTTTCCCGCTGTCTGCCAGTGCTTCTTCTGGCCTGTAAGGCAATATACCGGTCATCTACGGGTGGGGTTCCTCGTGGACGACCACTACTAAACCCCCGGATAGCTGTTCCTGTAGTTTGAAATTGTCTCCAAAGTCGTGAAACGATGCTGTGAGCAATCCCGAACTCTGCAGCCACACTTGTCACACTGCGGCCTTCCTCCAACTTCCCAATGATTCGACCTCGGGTAAAAGCATCCAGATGTCGTCTAACAGATTGATTATTCGCCATTTCTCGCTAAGGCAGCAACTCGGTGTGATTTTAACTGCTATACGGCGTGCAATCTCTTTGCCAGAAATACTGATCTTACACCGACAACATGCTTTATACTACTCAGACACTCCCCCCATTACGTCTACCTGCATATCTGCGCATGTGCTGCCGTACATCACCTTACTTAATCTCCTGATTGGTCTTTCTGTCCGCTCTGGCTCTTCGTTCAGCTGATATGCTAATTTTTCGACTTCGTCCTTAATTTTTGCACACCAGTGTAGTATTATAAACATATTTTTCAGCAAGATTTCAATTCTTGGTGAGCTGTGGTTGTTTTTACATATTTTTCATGTGTGTAAGCAAAATACTTTTGAAAGTATAGGCTTTGCAAAATGAACAATTCATTTATGCTAGCCCTGTATAATGTCTTGAAATACAATGCCTGTACCCACTACAATAGAAAACGCCATGAAACATGCCTCTGTACAACTATGTATACCATGTAATGTAATGCATTTTACTTGAGTTAATTTAACGCTGAAAGGTAGGAGGGCCGTTGATGCTGCCGACGGTGGCAGAACGTGTAGTCAACTTCATTACGATTCGAGGACGCCGGAATATTGTTGGTTTTTTCTAGTTAGTGTGTAACGTTTTACTTTCCTGCTGTTGTGGAAAACCTTGAGAGATAGTGATTGCACTCACGAAGGGTTAAACTGCCCTTTATTAAACTCTTTAACTTATTTACAATGCGTCAACTTGACGCTAACATACTACGCCTCAACTTGGGCAGTAACTGAAACTGTAGAATCAAACTTAAAATGAGAGATATTCACATTAGTAGAATTACACTCCAGGGCTCATATAATCCTGTAGCCAACAGCGCGTAGAAGAGTCTAGTGGCCGCAAGATACTAGCGCTTAAGCCACGTCAAAACTAGCAGTACCTGCTAAACAGACATCAGACCAAAAAAACATCAGACCAAAAAAACCTGCTGGCAGACATCAGACCAAAAAAACATCAGACCAAAAAAACCTGCTGGCAGACATCAGACCAAAAAAACATGTGGTCTGATGTCTGCTAGGCATTCAAACTGACCCTATTTCCAATAGTACCTGCTAAACAGAAGCTTACATATAAGCACGCACGGCAACATCCCGGACTCTCTCTTTCTCTACTGGAACGTCGATATTTAACATATTTTTTTTACTGGTAGAATTTGCATTTCTTGCGCGCGCTACTAAATTTAAATATTCTGGCACTGACAATTTGGGGAATGAAGGCCTATAGGAAAGTAACTTAAAATTAAAATTAACTGGTTATTTAAAATAAATATAAATCCCTACAAGTGTGAGGGGCTAATACCTACTTACTTCAGGTAAATATTAGGTGGCCCCTTCACTTCTACGTAACATAACATAACATATATGAACGTACATAGAATTCAAAAGAAAGAAAGTATTTACAATTAAAAATCAAAATCGCTGAAACAACCTTGTATTTGGCGTACATTTACTAAAACACTCAATCGATTGCGAGGTCAGCTACAGGTCCCTCCTCATCAGGAGAACAAAATATCGGGAAAGGGTCTTCTATTCTTATTTACAATTAATTTATATTGAAAATGATTTTTTTTAATGTCTTATATAAAAACTCTCTAATGATGTGTTCTAAACGTTGTCTATAAAATATGTTAATGCGTGTAGACTATCATATTTTATTTAACCAGTTATTATAATTTCAGTCTTTGCTGTAACTTCTCCTTTCCGTATTCCTCACCAGACTGTTTTTAAGTATTTAAGTTGAGGCTTTTGGATTTGAGGCAGAGAGGGTTTTTGGCTTTTGTCCACTACGTGGTTCGTTTCTCCCAGTTCTAATAGACGTAATGATTCGCTTTGCGGTTCCTCGCTGCTGAGACTTTGACTCGCTGGTACATTTACTGAGACAGGTTCCAGTTTAGCGTTTAATTGTGTAATCTTTGACTGTTCTATTTATCTATGTCATCACGAGTTTTGGTTGTTATATCCAAGAGTTCCTTAAGTTCCTCTTAAGTTCCATTTCTGCTTAAATTAAAAGTTATTAAAACCTTGTTAGTATCTCAGAAATAGAGATAACTCCCTTCACGTCTGTTAGGGTTATAAGGTGATCACACTATTGCCAGAACAAGTGTAACCCTATAAGTGTATAAGACATTTTATCCCTCCCTTCCGCATGCCTTCGTGGTGTACCTGGAAACACACTCGACGCGTATTCCGGAGGTCCAGAATTCGAATACCGGCAAGGGCATTGCACATTTTTCACGTCTCCAGCATAAAAAACCCTAATGATTCAATAAGTTGCTCCAGAGAACTAAAAGGTAGGGGACAATAATTCGTCACCACCAGGATTTGGCAACCGGGTCCCCTCATTCCCAGTTTCCCTTTCAAAAGAGGTGTTTTGTCCCTCTTTTCCGCATGTTATCGGGGTTTACTTGGAAGCACACTCGACGCCTATTCCGGGGGATCCAGAGTTCGAATCCACGCGAGGGCACAGCGCATTTTTCACGTCTTCAGCATCAAAAACCCTAATGGCTCCACAAGTGGTATGAATAATGTGTTCTAAATGATGTGTTATGAAATGCTTTAGGTAAAAGCTACCGCTCTGCAAGGGGTAACCATGTAAGACAAATTAAATGAGTTATTGCTTTTTTATCTATGCTTTGACCACAGCTAAATTTTATGCAAATTTGAATTTGTATGCGTCCATTCCTTACTCACACCATTTCTGTTTTATTTTAAAGAGCTTAGCCGACTCATTTTGTAATAGCTTTATTCTTTTACAGTCTGTGGAAAGTCAGATTCTCCCCGTTCTCCTTTCATTGTCAATGGGAATGCAACAGACATTGGACAATGGCCATGGCAAGCTGGCATCGCGCGCTACTTGCCAGATTACAATCGCTGGTTTCTTCTGTGTGGTGCTTCATTACTTAACGAGATTTGGCTCATTACAGCTGCTCATTGTGTTACCTACGCAGGTACCACCTTGACTATCGAACCCAGCAAATTCCAAATTTATTTAGGGAAGTATCATCGGAAAGACAGCAAAGATGACGAATATGTGCAAGTTAGGAAGGTAAGATATTAACAGTATTAAAGCTAGAATCTGATCTACATTGTAAAGATGCATTACGCATCCACATTCTAAAGTCTATTTAAGTTATCTCGAAAACCATTCTCTGCATTCGGAAACAATAAATGTGATAAACGGTTTTCACATCATGTAAAGAAAATATTTTTCGCTTTGGATGCCAATCACTTATATCTTCATCTTAAGGGTATGTAATATTTTATATAAAAATGGCAAGATATAGAGACCTCGGTGTATGTTTCAACCTGTCGATATTTCTCGTGTCATCATGTTCACTCGTTTCGAGTGCCACTTCGTGTGCTTCTCAGCACAAAGGCCATAGTGAAATTAATTAAGATTAGTGGGAAGTACAGCCCACCAGCGGCCCAGCGGTAAAGTCACTGAACGTTGGTAATTTCGGCCTGGGTTCGATTTCAGGCGAACGGGCTGGCTGCATGGGTGCTTTCTCAGTTTTCCCCATGTGTAACATGTATATGAGCCGGTTTTCTGTAGAAAATCCTTCATAAAGGCATCCCTTCCCTTAGGCAGGTAGACCATATGTTTTACCATATGAACTATAGACAACCAAACCTTTTTCCTAATGTGTATATCCTGAAAATTTGAAATAAAAATCTTTTCTTTCCAAAAGTTTGTAATATTATTTTATATTTATTTAGATTATTTGGCATTATTAATTAAAATTATTACTAAATAAATTTATTGTTATATTTTGTTAATAATTATCTTTATTAATTGTTGGGCTTTATTAATTATTTATTAATCCACACATCTGCCATTAAGTTTGAAACATTGCATTAGAGTTTAACTATGTTAAGATTTTCATTTCCGTCTTTGCTTTATGCTTTCCTTCGTCACCTTCTCAGTTCAGAGAATTATGCAGATCGGATTGACAAGCGGTTTAGTACAAACTGAAGGAAAGAATTCATAACCACGCGATAAGTAGATAAACGCTTGGCTGTGTAAAAGGCTGTCATTCTTACCTTCTATTCAGAGAAGAAAATGCGTATGAACGACAGCAGGCACCTTTGAGAAAGCTGTTAGTACAGGTTATGTCATCGCGAAGTGCGATTCGACTTTCCACATGTTATGTCATATGGATTATCTACAAGTATTATCAATTATCTAACATTATCCAGCCGCTGTTGAGGCAACTGATCCCACACCACTGTCAGTGCAAAAATAAGGGTGTTCTTGTTCGTTAAAAGATGTTTTCAACCAGCAGCTCACCTCCCCAGTGCATCCCGAACATTTTCAAGAGGGTACAGATACGGAGAACGTGCTAGCGATATAATGTCTCGGTGTCTAGACACATCCTGAACAGAGTGTTCGATGATAAGTTGCGTCGTCATCATGAAAAGAAATTTATTACCGAAAACACCACTGAAAAGACGAACATGAGGCGGTAGAACTTCATCAATGCATGGTTGAACAGTTATAGTCGCAAGTGCAAGCACATGGAAGGCATGTCGTCATTGTTCACGATACTGGCTTATACCATCATACAGCATATCGCATATCGGTCCCTTTTCTGGAATATAAGCAGTATCACTCCAATTACAGATTGAGCCTACCTTCTCGTCTAAGAATAGTACGTAAACCTCAATCCTCTTCAATCCAAATGCGGTGCTCGCAAACGAGTATTATGGTGCTGTCTAGGTAATGAGACATATACAACAGCTCTCTGAGCATACAGTCCTCCTTCTCTCAAACGTCTGGCTGCAAGGTTTTGGAAGATCCGCGGTCATGCAAGAGTAAGAAGCATATTCGCCACATGTTGAGCTCTGGTGCGCCTGTTTCTTTTTGCCGATGGAGTAATGTCCCTGTCTCCTGCATGCGTCGTATATCTAACACGATCTTTCCTATGACACTAACTACACGTTTCAGTTGTTTTAACAGCTTTCCACAGCCGTGAAATAACGCTCTGGCTGATACTTTTATGCTGCAGAAAAGGACTGCTGACTCTACGGCTATCAAATTATCTCACAGCATTATTGTCCGTCTTGCAGAAGTGATCTAATGCTGCTGTGCCTCCTCCGTAGGAGGGCTGGCAGAACGAACTCCTACAGACACATGATGGAAAAGAAACTCAAAAGGCTATTTGGCAACATCTGTTATTTTTCGCCCTTCTTCGATCTTTGCAGTGATATGGCCACGTGCAAAATCATTTAAGTAAAACCGGGAAAATATACAAAACTTTCAAGATCGTCATCTTTTGCGTAAAAATTTCACTTGGTACAACAAATGCTCACACTCGTCAAATTTTTTTAAATCTTCTATCAGCGCTATCCCATTGCGGTGGACCTCACAGCCATGAGAAAATCACGTGTGTAGCAAGTCACTGTTTTCAAGCTGTTACGATGTGTCAAACGGCAGTGTCTGACATCGCAGACACAATAATTTGTTCCAGTTGACAGTATGAGACACATAATTTCACGACTGGTTTCAAGGGATTTTAGCGTTTTGCACTGTGTCTGTTGTCAAAGCTCCGCGATTTCAGGAAGGCTAACGAACCAATGATGTTGTTTTTCTTCTGATAACGTTCCAGATATAACGAATCGGAGCATGCAAAATACAACTGAAAAATTAAGGAGACGTCGCTAAGGCTAATTCTGTCTGCAGACTGTTTCCAACTGAACAACACTCTACAATTGATCTGCAACTCTTGACTAGAGAGACCCGCCGTTAGCAAGATCCTCACATAACGAGGACAATAATCTTACCTACATTAATTGTTCTGTGTTTTCCATATTATTATATATATTTACACAGCTACTCCTAATTGTAATGATTATGTTTTGAGTTAAAAAAAATGCAGTAAGTATTGCGTAACCTCACCAAATGTAGTAATATTTACATGCGGTCATCAGTGCGACCTGCCGCCGGTTACCACAACATAATGAACAGACAAAGAAATGATAATTTGTATATGCACACCTCTTCTTACAGCAACCCGCACTTACACTAATTTTCCATACTTTGCTTTCTTTCATTTTGTATTTGCAATGAATGATATGTTGTTTCTCCTTACCAATTATCGATCAGTGTACACTGCGCAAAAAAAATGGGACAGTTCTATATCTCCCGTTCTACTGGGCCGATTGACAAAATTCAAACTGCGTTTTTCATGTCTGGAAAGCGCTACTTAATAGGATATGTATTAGATTTATGTATAGCAATGTTCAAATATAAGTCTTTAGACACAAAATCAAAAGACCTATATTTGAATAGGAAAATCAGACTTTTTCTGAAATGACATGCCAATGTTTTTCCATATTTTGATTCTACGACTCAAATGATGCCAAACTGCTAAGTTTGATAAAAATCACAAGATTGGTTTTTAAAAAATTAACTCGCGAAATTTTAGCTCCTCATTGTTAATTCAATTTGGTACGTATTTATTAATATCTCTTTTTTTATAAAACTTATTTGATTCCTTCCTATACAGTTCAAAATTTAGGTTCATTCCAAGTGAAATTCACCCATTTTTTTATGATTCATTTTCTAAATTTGTATTTTTAATTAATTTTTATAAATTTTTCGAAAAGCTTTTGAATAATATAACCTATAACAGTTTTACGATTATCTTAAAGTAGATGTATTTCAAAGTATACCTGCAAAAAATTAGAGCTTTTTATTCAAAATTTTCGAAGATATACGTGACTTTACATGTTAATTAGAATACATTACAAGAATTATAAATTACATTTTGGCGCGTTTTGAAATTTGGCATATTTGTTGAAAGCGATAATAACATTTAATGACGTTTCCGCACTTCGCTAAAATTATTTGAAAGTAGGAACGATGTGACTTTTTATCCGCTCATCCACGATGTAAAAAGCTAGGAACGATGCAACGTTTTTTTTACTCCTGCACAATGGCAGGGAAAGGAAAATAGGTTTCCAATATCAAGGACTTCGTCAAGTGAATTATTCTTGACTCAAATTGAAAAAAAAATGCGTTAAGTTAAACTTTTCAATTTCTCCGTAAATTTCGCGCCAAATTTAGAATATTTTATATTTAGGCATAATTTGAGTCGTAGACTCAAAATATGGAAAACAAAATGGGTTATGTTATTACAGAAAACATCCGATTTTGTATCAATATATCTATATTAGAACAAAGCTATATATAAATCTAATATATATCCTAAGTAGCGCTTTCGAGACATATAAAACGCAATTTGAATTTCTTCAATCTGCCCAGTAGAACGGGAGATATAGAACTGTCCTTTTTTGCGCAGTGTATATTCAAATATAATATTTTTCGAGTAGGAATATTTTCATACATTTTATTTGATAATTTTCAGATACAGGAAATACATATTCATCCCGATTATGATCCTGGCTTATTCGATGCTGATATAGCACTGCTGCAAATGGATTCGCCTGTGCAACTAAACAGTAGAGTACAACCTATCTGTTTGCCAACAGAACAAACTACTCGAGAGAACATAGTAGAAGGAAAAAAGGGCGTAGTAAGTTATTTCACCTACTCTTATCATGGAGATAATTTGATTTTTTATTAGTAATTGATTTGCATTGTTATATCAGCTGTAATTTTGATAATCTAATACACAGTAATTAAATAATAATAATAAAAAAAGTCTGAAAGGTTTCAGATTTTAAATTACGTCAGAAGAGGCGTTTCTTTTAATGTTTTTTGTGTTACCTTTATTTACTAAATATCATGTTCCACGTACTCAAACCATAAAACTCAGTTCAACAGCATTATCAAAAAATAATTTTAAAATGAGCATATCTTTAGAATTTCCGATACACAG
This sequence comes from Stegodyphus mimosarum, assembly GCA_000611955.2. NCBI lineage: Eukaryota > Metazoa > Arthropoda > Arachnida > Araneae > Eresidae > Stegodyphus > Stegodyphus mimosarum. Next base: position 5,045 of record KK118314.1, on the reverse strand, counting down.
TCTCGCGCGCTGGGTATAAAAATGCTTTTTTTTCGTACAGTGTTGCGATTGCTAGCTTTGAAATCATTTAGTTTTTTTATCAAAAATTTGTTGAAGTGTTACAAAATGTGAAATCGATAAAAAACGAATTTTAAATTCAAATTAGGGCTTCCATATGCTAATATTGTATGGAAGATTACGTTATTCAAAATTTTATAGCTCTAGATACCGTTATTTTATCACAATACGAGAAACATACATATATTCATTTATGCAGATTTTTCATTATTTAATTTCTTTAAATATAATACAGGGCTATATTATTGGGTGGCAACAATTTGAAAAATGATTCGTTGTTTATAGTTTTCAACGCAAAATACCAAAACGAAGTTAATAGCCCTCCAGGGCAGATTGCCCCTTTGAACTAATATAAACTTCGAAATAATTAAACTGAAACACCTTTATTATTTTTTTCGTTTCAGGGTGTGTACAGAAGTGCTAATTGAAAAAGCTATCTTTTTAGTATACTTAAATTAGGAAATGTCTTTAAAGTGTAAAATTCTGATTATCCTTTCTCTAGATCTAATTGTGACAAATCAGTGGGATGCATGCATATGGATTTGGGAAACCTGATGTAAATGAACAGCGAAATAGAGCCTTAAGAAAAATTCATTCGCTTCTGTTAACTATAATTCAGTGAATAGCAAACTTGCCCCCCCCCTCGAATTTTAAACTATAGACACCAGTAGACACTCTGTTTCGGAGAAGCAAAGGTTAAAATGCTCAATTCCCTTGCTCGGATTTGAACTGCCGCCTTTCCTACTGCTAGCCAGACTTTCTTCTAATTACAGTACGAAGGCACCCAGTAAGGAGAGAGAAAATATAATACAAAACTGTTAAAAGTTTATTTCCTTCCATATTGGGAGTAGCTAATTTAAAATACATGCAAGCTAAGCAAGCAGTAAGATGTATTTATAAATGTATTTTTGTAAATATTTTGAGTGTATTTTCTATTTAGGTTTTTATATATTGTAACAATCTCTTTTTTTCGATATATTTTCATTACAGGTATTTATTTATTTATTTGTAGCATTTTATGTAATAATTTTTGCGCGTACTATCATATTATTGAATTTCTGACCACATAGCGCATTTGTAAGTGTTTATTCATCATAGAAAAGCTGAGATACAGGCAGAAACTCTCCCGACGAGTTTCTGGAGATTTCCAGAAAATGAATTATTGAAGTAGTAAGAGAAATTTTTCTCGAAACTTCCAAAGGGCCCGCTACTATACAATTACGACTCTTCAAGCCGGTGATCTGCCACTCTTCTTCAGATGGAAGAGAGATTATACATGCAGTACGGCTATAAGGGAATATCAGGACGCCTTTACACATGGTACAATGATTGGCAAGTTCGAGGAAGGGGCGTAATTTGACGTTTGTCGTCCAAGAGTTTGGTATTCATAAAAGTGTTGTTTAATGTGCTTGGAAAGCCTTCCAAACTACAGGCACAGATGTAGAATGGTTGGTGAAGGTCGGTTAAAAAAATAAAACGTTGAATCATGACCGATATATCGTCCAGTCGGGGAAACGGGATCAAAACTAGACATCGGGCAACACTGCTCAGTAGTTGCGCACGGCAGCCGGACGACAGTGTCTGGTTTACTGTAACCAGTAGTCTATTCTCATAAAAGTAGCCAGTTCTCTCGCCGTCCTGAAGCCTGCATAGCATTGACAGCAGCCCATCGCTGGTACCTTTTACAGCGGTGTAGAGAACACAAAGACTGGACATCTCCTCAATGGTGTGACATCCTCTTTACCGATAAGATAATCTCTTGATATTTCCCTTTCCGTCAATTTAATGACAGTAAAGGTCATCATCCCTCGCTGAACTAGGCCAACTAGGCAAATAATGACATTATTTACGGATTTCATTCTGATACATAATAAGAAATAAATTTAATTATTCGTTTGTAATTTACTACTTTCATAACATTTGGAAAATATTACATTCCTGTGTTTTTATCATAAACGAAATTCATATTTCATTTTTACAGGTTACAGGCTGGGGTATGAATGAGAATGACACATATGCAGAAACACTGCAGCAGGCGGTTTTACCTGTAGTATCCCAAGAAAGATGTGAACAAGGATACGAGGAATCCGATCTACCCTTGACAGTTACAGATAATATGTTCTGTGCAGGTTACGAACAAGGAAAGGCAGATGCGTGTAGTGGTGACAGTGGTGGACCTATGGTTTTTACTGATGATTCTTCCAAGGAGAGAAAATGGGTCCTTGAGGGCATCGTCAGTTGGGGAAGCCCTGGTGGTTGTGGACACCCCAAACAATACGGTGGTTTTACAACTGTTAGCAGATTCCTGGACTGGATTCATCTTTACTTCTAGGTTCTTGTTTAATAAAATATAATTTTCTGATTCTTCACAGTGGGCCATCTGAAACGAACATTCAGATGGCCCCCTGAACGTTAACTTTAATGAAATACGGTTTTAGAGTATAAAGTCCATTCTTATTTGTCTCTCGTTTTTAAAGTACGGTCTCCTTTTATGTTGTCACCAACATTTGCACAAATTGGTACATCTGCATACCATGACTATGTCAGTATAGGCCCAAAACACAACATATATAGTAACTAAAGTTTGTAGAGAAAACGTTTCACAATTTGGGTAATACACACACTAGCCAATGAATTAGAAACCCAAGATCAATACTTTATTAAACCACCTTTTGCACGGATGACTGCTTTGATTCGTTTGGACATCGAGTCTACATGCTTCTGGAGTACATTTACGTTTTGAGAATACCGTGCATTGGCTGTGCCGCTTTTTAGATCTTGTATTAGATGGAAAAGGAGAGTGCTGTCTTTCCACCATATCCCACACATTTTCCATGAGGTTAAGATCCGGGTTATGCGGTGACTAGGGAAAGTGTTCGAAGTCAGACTGATGTTCAGTGAACCAATGTTGAATACTTCTGGCACGATGTATAGTTGCATTATGGTTCATGAAGTATCCGTGGTAATCAGAGTAAAAATGCGACATTGCAGGGTACACTTGATCTGCCAGTATAATCTAAGTATCACACTGGCTGTTTGTTTACCCTCGAGGAACCCCAGGGCACCACTTCCATGCCAGCAGAACATGCCCCATGTTACGATACTCCCACCAGACCCTTTCACAGTGCGAGTAAGGCAAGATGGATTCATGGCTTCATCGGGTTCTCGCCAAATTCGACGTCTTCCATCAGTGCAAAATAAGGTGTAGCGTGATTCATCTGACCTCATAACCCGCTTCCAATCCTCAGATATCCAGTATCTTATCTCCCGACACCATTGTAAACGAATTCTGTCATGTCGAGCAGAAATGAGTGGTTTTCTCACGGGTACTCGACTATGCATTCCTATCCTCTGCGCATGGTTCAAGCTGAAATCTGTTGAAAAGCGCCTTGGTTGACAATTTGAGTCAGTTGAAAAACAGTAGAGTCCCTCTTCTATCACACAATTCGTCGGAGACGACTCCGATCACTCTCTTGGAAAACTGTGCTCGAACCGCAGTTTCGTCTTCTAGAGACGGAATGTGGGTTCTGATTACAGCTTTTGAAAACCTTTGATATGGTTGCTTTTGAGAACCCAATGAAATTTGCTGTCTTCGAAATCGAGGCCCCTTCTAAACGGGCACCAACAATAAGGTCTTTTTCAAATGGTGGAAGATCTGTCGTTTTTCCTGTTTTACTTCATTCATTGTGAAAAGCAATCTTACACCTTACTTATACTAGCATTCTAACTACGTAAAACCCACGTCATAAAAAGATTTGCATACCTCATTCCTAGCACGCATTCAAATGAAAACCTCAAAGTTTTCTAATTCATTGGCTAGTGTGTGTATTATTTTTTTGGATAGAACATAAAGATCTTCTCTGTAGATAAATTAATGGTAATTTTATTCACACGTTTTAAATGGAAAATTTAAAAAACGTGTGTAATGATCGAGTTTAATATATAAACTATATTATATTGTGCGTAATGGACTGAATCTTAAAATTTCCAATAAGCTTTAAAGTTTTAAATAACCGTTCGCTTGTTTGTCGCATTCCGTACAAAATTACTCTATAGAGGCTGACGGAACTCTATAGAAATTACTTTAGAATTTTATAGGTAATCCTGTATGGAAAAACTTCTCCATAAAATTTTAGCGAAATTTTACTAAGTTTCTACAGAGCAAAATTCTGTGGAAATGCTACTTCACAAAATCTCATAGAAAGTTTTTCTGGAATGATGTTCTGTAGAAATTTCTAAAGTTACTAAACTGTAATCAAAGCAGATTTTCCGTTTATGTGTTATAGAAGAACAAAAATAAACATTTTTTATTTTTAAGTGTTAAATCATTTTTGGATGGCAATTTTTGACTCTTCTTAACTTCTGAATTTACTTGTATGTAACACTTTGCAGTATTAATGATTCTAATGATTACGCGTCTACCCTTGATAAGAGAAATGATTTCTTAATTTTAATTAAATTCTTCTGTTATTTAAAATATATTTATTTCTATTTCAAATTTTTAAAATCTGAATGGTATTGAAATCTTTTATTAGAATCTTTTAGTTCCAAAAAAAACTTTTATTGATCTTATAACGTCTTTTTGCACAATTTTCTATAAACTATTTTTGATATTTTCAGCAGAATTCCAAGAACCATTTCTATACACATTTCATAGAATTCTACACGTGATATATACAAATTTATAGAAATCTTCACAGAATCTTTGCATAAATCTCTATAGAATATTATACATCTGTACAGAATCTTTATACGTAACTCTAAAGCTATACTAAAATTTCATAAAATTCTATAAATCTTTGACCTAGTTTACAGAAAATTGGGCCATAATTCTAAAGAAGTTGAAGGGCCCACAGGATCTTTAAATGTATGAGGTTCAACTATTTAAATCTAACGTTCTAACTCCGAACCCCACGAACACTTAGCAAGCGAATGATCGCTTAAGTGTGAACAGAACACGTGAGACTTGAGAAGGGTTTAAAACCCTT
>KK118313.1:44667-56383 GCA_000611955.2 Stegodyphus mimosarum | reverse complement strand
AAGATCACTTTCCTCATTTACGATACTAAATATGTTTATATCACCAACAATATTTTCATTTTGATCGGACCGAGTCATACGAAGAAGCAAAACTAAAATGAATCCAAAGTACTTTTGAATTGACTGGCAGGAAGCAATAAATTCTATTCCACTTAGAAATGACGTTGTATCACAGACTGGGAGGTCTGCATGTTTCTTTTTCACAATTGAGGATTTTGTGAAAAGAAATAATTCTATTATTCTTTAACTTGATAGTTCCGAACTGAAACACGACGATGTATCAAAAGAATGCACAAATATTTTTTGAATATAAACAGAAAAAAGAAATAAAAATATACCATTTGCGAACGTTGCACACAAATTCAAATTTTCTTTACTGTTGATTATAAACTTGCAACTTAGCACTTTCATAAAATACACACGGAGCGGAGAAAGGCGTCGGATAAATAACTTTCAATGATGAAGCGAAGATATAACATAAACGCACACACAACACTGTCGCTGCGAAGACACGTTGGATTTCAAGTGTCGGGATGACACGTTCCACGCAAACAGAATATATCCAATGCAGGGTGAATAAATATCAACTAGGGCGGCTTGCAGATTCAAATTATTGAAGAAGAAACTCACAAGAAGCACATTATCCAGTGCTGGAAACAAAGCCAGGACGGCTGCTGACACGCTTTCGCTTTTGGTTCGTAGAGGAGTTGGGCGCCATTTATGCCCGTTGTGTTGTGACGAGACTCTTGGTAAACATTGCAGCAAATGAAAATAACCATGCTTAAGAGCAGATATATTTAATTAGATTTGAAGCTCCACATTTACAAAACATTATAACACACGGACATAACAAAAGAAACAAAATTACACTAAACAAAACATAACTGATCGCTACTACTACATTATTATTATCGCGCTCTCAGAGGATCATGGGAGTGGCGCTAGCAGGCTAAAATGTAGCGCCCTCTAAGTGCGTCAAAAGAGAAGGTATTAGTAAATATACCCGTTACAACTGTCAGTAGCGGTATTTTCTGAACCTAGAACCATACTACAGATTTCGCCGTCCTTTAATGTATTGATAATTGGGGCATTGTCATCGCAATGAAAAACTTCTGTTATATCATCTTCATTTATTACCGCTTCCCCACATTTCTGTAAAAATTCATTAATTGGAAAATTTAATCTTTGGTTTGCGATGTCCGAAAACCTTCACATTCGCGGCTATCATCCTCACCATGAAATATGCTAGCTGGCCATAAATTTTGCCAAGCAATTTTTAAAGTATCTGGAGACACATCCTCCCACGATCTTAGGATGCTTAGAATAACTTAATTCAATCAAATGCCAAGTCACGCTCAATAAAACTTAACCTGAAAAATTAAGAGAGAGAGAAATCTTCGCTGATGCTCTGGTAAAACAGAATACTATATCTCACAAACAAAAACCATTACTTAAATTCTTTTAACCTACATATTCAATCTATTTCTCAATTCTCAATTAAATCAAGAGCAAAAAGTCCCACTTCAATAATTCAAAAACCTCACAAACATCAGAGAAGAAATATTCATAAACAATCGAATCAGTTTCTCAAAAGAAAAATCAATCAAGAGTTTAAATACAATCTTGGTACCTAAAAATCATAACAATTAATCCAAAAACAAACTTTCGAATAATCATCAGTAAGTGGTTAGTACATAAATTAAAGGGGCGCGTTGTGAAACCCCGAATTAAACTCCATGTTTCTTAAAAACCTTCCGGTTCAAACAGAGGGAGTGTCTGTACAGACCACTAATTAAAGTAACGCAAAATAGCAAACAAAAACATAAAATATACAAATCAAAACACATTTGTTATTTCGAGATTCTTCTAATTCTGATAGATGGATAAACTGATCAGTATCCTACAAAATTATTCTTACGACATTCCAAAATTACATACTCACATTAATTGTAAGTATACATTTCCTTTTAAACACTCAATAGCTCACAAATTTCAATGGTTGAATAAATTTTCTAATCATTTGTTTACAGAGGCATTAAAATAACTGATCACTGTTTAATTCTTCTATTCACTTCGTTTACATGTATATCAATATAATTCATTATTAATTCATTCTTGTATATTAATATAATTTATCATTTCTTAGTCACAGTTAAAATAAAAAAGACAAGAAAAAAATCGTCACTCAGAGGGTGAAGTTCAAATTTCCTTAGGAATTCTCCACAGGAACCCAAAACGAGTTAACCGCCGGGTACATATCTAGAAAGATTAATTGCTGCGTTCACGATGAGTTTTTCGCACCAGTTTCGTGTGAAAGGACTGTGAAGAATTATTTCTCACTAAATTGCCCTTTTCGTCAGAAACACAAGATGGCGGATATTGATCAAGAGTATTCAATGGCGAGGTTCACTACGAGTCTTTCGCACCAGTTTCGAGTGCAGGCAAGGTGAAAAGACTATGTAGAATTAACTCGCACTAAATTTGACTTTGCATCTCGCATAAAGTTGCTAAATCATCTCGGACTAAATTTTTGCACCTTGACCAGGGTTTAAATTCAACCAGAGCCTATGGAGACCAGCTCTGATACTTTTCAGTTTTTGAGGGAAATATTCCAGCTGGGGCCTCAAATAAATTGAGCTCTGGTACTTTGTATAATTAAATAACAACATAAGCAAAAAACGCCCTTATTAAAGCAACATTCATTTTAGCAGTTGATAAAACTGATATTGGTATTAGCTAGTGAATGTAAAACTCTAACACGGAATAGCAAAATCTCCAGTAAAACTTGACTTCAACTGTAAAGAAAAGTCTCATATTTTGAATGCTGTCTTTCTCCAAAGAGGGATATTTATGGACTGTGCCCATCTTGTAAAAAAAGGTTTTAAATGAGTTAGAAGTTAAATGAGGCAATAATTTTATTTGATCATAGAAAATTTTGTTCAAAACATCTCTTTCACCCTGGTGAAAAATGCCCTATCGCCATTTAATTTTATCATCCCTCATTTATTTTTATTTCTTTTCATTTTTAAAATTAATTATTACTCATTATTAATTTGAGTGTGATTGAATTTAAGTGACTCGAATTCATATTGTCCTACCTGTATTCAGAAGTCTTATCCACCTGGATTCGAAGAAAGTGAAAGTTTAGAATAATCAAATGTTTGTTGAAATGGGAACTAAGAAAAATAAAATGTAGTTCTAACTTTATGTGCATGCTATGTAATTCAGTTTGATATCTTGTATACTTCGAGTTTGAGTTTAAATTTTGAGTTTAACGGTTCAACATTTGGACAGCTTTGTGAGATTTTGCATCTTTTTACTATATTATTTCGAGGATTTCATTGGATTGTTTATTCATTGGACGATTGTCTTTAGATTATTCACACTGCTTACTTTGAGCTGATAGGTTGCTCATCCTTACTGCTGCGCTTCTTGACAATTGGTAAGTTGTTTTCGAACTTTTTCATGGTTAGGGCAATGTTCTTTGCTGGAAATACCAGTTAGGCTTCGTCTTCATCATGGATTGGATATGTGACCGTGAGATTATCGAGAATAAGCTCGCCACTGATAGTTTGGATGAAATTAAATGCATTTTAACGCGTCTGAGTTATGCGAAAAATCAGTTAGATAATGGCACCTTGCAAGTCACCCCCGATATGCGGAATATTCTGCTCAATTTGATAGACCGCGTTGCTACTAAAATTGCAGAAGTGGAAGGAGTAGGCCACAAATTAAGTAATGCATCATCGCTTGAAAACGTAGCTCAATTATCTGAAGCCGAAAAGCTTCAACAACACCAACCCAGCGATAACGAAGGGTGCATCAAGCCCAAGAGATATCATAAACGCACACTCAGTGAAAGTAGTTCAACATCAATCACTTCAACAAAAACAAATTAGCAGCGTTATCCGACGACGAAATGGAAACTAATGCAGAAACCATCGTTAGTTCACAGAAAGATGAATTTATAAAGCCTAGAAAAACAGCGAACAAAATCCCGCCGATAAAAGTTTCAGATATCACCAATTGGAAACTTTACGCGAAGAACTTAAAAAGATCACCACAAAATTAGAAGGAGATTTCAAAGGTAGTGACGTACAAATTAAAGTTAAAACCACTGATGATTACCGTGCAGTCACCAAATTTCTTACGGAAAGAGAATTGCCGCATCACACTTTTCCCCTTTCTAAAGAAAAACCATCGAGGATTGTGATTAAAAACTCCCAATTTTCTTCAGTCCTAGAGACATTAAAGAGGATTTAATCAACAAAGGAATACCAGTATACATCGTCAAGCAGATAACACGACGTCATGGCGAGCAAGTGAAAAAGTTCCCCTTATTTCTAGCTGAAGTCGAACGCAGTGTTTAGGGAAACAAATTTTCCAACTAACTCATGTTTTAGATCTCGGTATTGCCGCAGACACTTTCAATCCCACTTCTGGCCCAAACAATGTCATCGTTGCCAGAGATATCGCCATAGTACGAATCACTGTTGCCACAAGGCTCGCTGACTAAAATGTGGAGAAATTCATAGCACGCATTTGTGCTCTAAACACAGAAGTTTACCATGTAAATGCTGTCTCTATGGGGGTCCGCACATTAGATCATATCGCGGATGAGCAATGCACCCAAATAATATCCAAAAAAATTTGCTGCCAAAAAAGCAAAACCAGAAAATCCAGAATAAACCAACACCGACGCTCCATCTCTGGGCTTAGAAAATTTTACAAGCGCCTGGCCCCAGCCACCACCCCAAGCTCTTATTGGACACTACTTGTGATGTCATAGAGTGACGAAATGGCTGAAACTTGCTTTAATTGAAAATACTCTGTTACATTCCACAAATTCACATTTATAGAAAACATAACCAAGACCAAAAAAGTATAAGTTCACCTAACTTACACGAAACCGATAATAAAATCTCTTCAACCTGACGTCATAAAACGGCAACCAATAAGAACAGGGGGGTGGCTGGGGCCAGGCGCTTGTAAAATTTTCCACCGCTGCCTGCTAAGCAGATGCCAAAAAACAATAATAAGGAGGATCAGCCCTCAGCCAATAGCAATGAAGTTGCCACCAAAGAAGAAACTAATAACAAACCAGCATTTACCCAATGGCTAAAAGACACATTCAACATTATTAAAAAATTATTTCAAAAATTTTCTAAAGCCAAAAGGCACATGGATAAAATCCAAGTTCGCATTGAAGCCGTTGACATATTATCTAACCTAGACTATGAATTCTCGGCTTCTAAGAATGCAACATCATTTCCACACTGCTGCTCCAAGCAGTTTGAATATAGCGTTTTTTAACGCGAATGGTTTCATTAACAAGAAGATTGAAATTCAAGATTTTGTTATGCATAACCACATACACATATTTCTCGTTAACAAGACGCATCTCGGAGAATGTGACAAGTTTAAAATTCATAGGTATAAAACCTTCCGCACGGACAGACAGCATAAACGCGGTGGCGGCACACTCATCTTAGTAAGAAACAACCTACAATCAACAGCGTATGTAATTACGGCACCTACCTCTATTGAAAACACAGCTATCATAGTACATTCAAAAACGAATTATCCTTATATCTTCATTTCGGCGCACACCAGCCTCAGAATACTATTATAGACTCGGATATTCAGAATCTTATAAATCACAATCTTCCCACAATTGTGGCTGGTGATTTTAACTCGAAACATCCCTCCTGGTACTCCAGAAGAGGTAAGAGTAATGGTAACACTCTGTATAATTTCTCTCTCATAAACGACATCAAAATTCACGGACCAAGGGAACCCACAAAATATCACTACACTGGCAGCTCAGAACTTCCTGGAGTAGTAATTACGAAAAATTTCACTCAAATTCCCTATTTAGATGTTAAACAGCAGTTAACATCCGACCATCTTCCTGTACTATTAACAATTTTTGGATTTGAAAGAGAACAACCACTTAAAACCACTATTAACTGGGAAAAATTCAACCATCACTTGGAGAAACCTGCACACCCGGCTCTTGCCGATATTGTTGATATAGAGACACAGATTACTATAATTAACAGTCGCATACATGCTGGATTGATAAATCAGTTAAAATCATAGAAGACACCTCCACAGCACTTCCAAATCCTATTTTTGAGAAAATTAAAGATAAAAATAGAACAGTTAAGCAGTGGAGAAGAACTGGAAATCCTGCAATAATGACTTTCCTTAATAGAAAAATCAGACATCTTAATCAATTGCTAATGGACTATCGCACAGAAAGATGGGATAACTACTTTGATAGCTTAGAATTTGATCCAAATATCACCTGCAAAATTGCTACAGCACTCAGAAACTCTTCGCCAAAGCACATTGGCCCCCTTCAAACCCCAAATGGAATGGCATATTCAGAAGTAGACATGGGAGAAGCACTTACCTCTCATTTGGAATCGACTTTCACAACTTATGACACACGTAATGAAGAGACAGAAAAAGAAGTTATAGATTTTATTATTCATCTGGACGACCAAACTGGTACTTCCCATATCACCCCTACTTCACCAGAAGAAATTGATGAAATCATTAAGAAGCTTAAACCTAGAAATGCCCCTTGCTGTGACAGAATTTCGAGCAAGCTACTAAAAGCACTGCCAAAAAACTACATAGATTTAATCACAAATATAATAAATGTCTGTCTACACTTAAATTATTTTCCGCAACCATGGAAGCTACACTACTCAAGCCAGGAAAGAACCCCAAAAATATCACCTCTTACCGTCCAATTAGCTTATTATCAAGCATGGGGAAAAATTTGAACGCATAATTCAAAATAGATTGATTAAACATCTAGAAGTTAAGCAAAAATTATGAATGAACAACGTGGTTTCAGACCAGGCCATAGCACCCAGCATCCACTTCTAAATATTACAGAATTTATAGTAGAAGCATTTTCTAAAAAATCAGCTGTTGCAGGTTGCTTTCTGGATTTAGAAAAAGCGTTCGACAAGGTGTGGCATGAGGGTTTACTCTTTAAGCTACACCTTGCTCGACTACCCATTAATTTTTTCAAGCTTACACGCAGCTACTTGAAAAATAGAACTTTTCAGATTAAAATCAACCATACTCTTTCATCCAGGAAAAGAATTAGAAGTCGAGTGCCTCAGGGCAGTACACTGGCAACTTACTACTTTGCAATATTCATTAATGACATGCCACATCCATTAAATAACAATATTTCTATATATGCAAATGACACTGCAATTTTAACCAAGTCTCTACAGCCACAACTTACTATTAGCAAACTGGAGACCTCTGTTAATATAAGAGTCCATTTTTGGAAAATTTGGAAGCTTAGAATAAATCCTACCAAAAGTCATATCTTGCTTTTTAAAAGGTACAAGAAAAACACTCCTGTTGGAATCAACATAAATATTGATAATGAACCCATCCCTGTTGTTACTTCCACTAAATATCTTGGAATTCATCTGGACTCCCAACTTCTGTTCAAGGAACAAACAGAAAATGTTCTAAGAAAAGCCACAGTTGGTCAAATTGCACTTAAACCACTCATAGGAAGAAATGCAAAATTACATGTTCATCTTAAGAAAAGAATTTACATTCACTAATTCGGCCAATTCTGCTTTATGCAATAACCACTTGGACATATGTTTGCAAGACACACAGAAAAAAGTTACGATTTTTTCAAAATAAGATACTTAGAGAAATAATCAATACACCCTTTTTCATAAGAAATTTGCAAATCCACCAAGAGCTCAAAGTAAAACCATTAGCTGACCAAATTCTTTCTACCAACCACAATTTCTATTCAAGAATTGAAAATTCTAAGTATCAGTATATTAAAGATCACATCAACTATGATCCTGCATTAGAAATTGCAGCAAAAAGGCCACGCTCCATCTTCTATAATAGCGAATGGTGATAATTTCAATGAATGTTTTGTAAATATTGTAAATATGAACTTTGCGTACCTTATTTTGACAAAGATTGACTTTGTGTTACTGTGGCAGAGTGTTTTCAGTGTCTTCAACTATTTAATCAACTATATAATCAAGATTCAGTGTTTGTGCAATTTGTGCTTCATAGTTAACCTTTTATATTTATTCTTCATTTTACTATTTTTATACATACGCATGAACTTTGCCTCCATATTCAGCTCTTGAACTTTTTTGCAAAGCATGTGTTTCATTAAAAGAACACGTGAAATAATAAAAACTTCTTCTCATTTCAGCAAATTTATTCTCCAAATTTAGTATTTGTATAGACTTTGTCACATTTTTCTGAGCACAGCAATACCAAACATCCCAATGTTTCTTGCTTTTTTACTGCCAAAATTGCCAAATTCATCCAAACTTACCAACGTCATTCGTAATCAGTAGCTCGACGGCTTTCCAGACTTTTATCTCTGATATGTACAAGAAGTACCTGGATAAGTTCGTCTTAATGGCGGAGCGCTTAGCGCTGTGAGTTTTTACTCCAGAGCCATAGGGCATTTAAATGCAACGCTATCCGGCAAAAGCAGGTTTGCCTGCTAAATGCCGTTGTGTCAAATTAACGATACCGATATCGAGCCATTAGGCTTATTTTGCTTTACGCCTCATCGGCTTGGGCAGCTACTGCAGGAAGTAAGATACAGATTTTGCGACGCCTTCAAAATAAATTTCTCCGTTCGATATCAGATATTCATCAATGGTTTGTCAGATATTCAACAATCCATAGAAGTTTAAAAATAAAGCCGCTTAACGGCGAAATTCTAATTTCATCTCAGAACTTCTTTATGAATTGCGATAGGCACGATAACAAAGCGGTCCGCAGCATAGGAGAGTATGATTACACGGTTATTCAACGTTGCAAGCGTCCGAGAATAATACACCATGAATTATGGTAATGTACATATTGTATATAGTTTTCTTCATATTTTTGTTTAGTGTTTCCACTTAAATCCAACGCTATCCGGTAAAAGCAGGTTTGCCTGCTAAATGCCGTTGTATCCAATTAACGAAAAGCAAAAATAAAAATTCTTCTATACTTTAATTCTAATAAAATTAATACATCAAATATTTGTGCGGAGTTTTATCAGGTGTATGGAACTGTCCTAAAAACAAAGAACTCTACATGGTTAGGTGAACATAACCGAAACAGCGCACTGATACATAGAAGCATACAACATTAAAAAATAAAATTGTTTTAAATAGTCGATTAAAAATTTTTTAATAAGATGAAAGCAATTATGAGAAACAAGCAAAAAATATGTAGTTTATGACTAAAAAACATACTGTATTATTTTACCTTTTACAAATTTTCATACTGGCAAATGCATTTTTTTTAGTTCACTATGCATAGAAATAATAAAAAGTATCTAAATAAATACTTTAAGTAAATGAATAATATTTATCTTTAAGAAAAGAATGTTATAATCCAAAATAAAAATCATATAAACACACTTTTCAAGAAATATCGTAGAGAACCAGGAAGTATAATTAATACATAACAAAGAATTCTTAATGGAACATGTGCTTTAAATTGACATTAGGAATTCTAATTAGCTGTACAAATATTATAGCATCTAATAACTTGATGTAAACAAATTGCATTTTCAATTTTTACACATTTATTACATTTTATCTATGTGTTTCCGTTTCTGTACATCCTGTGTGAAGTAATAGTTAATTGACTTGCTCCTAACAAGTGGGCATGCATAGGAATTGAATCCACTTTTCTAGCAAAACGCTTTATTGTACAATAAAGTTCCATCTTTTGATACTAAAGATTAAGTGAGAGTTTATTGCCACTGCTATTCAAGTCTCTGCTCTTGAAAAAAACAGAAGCCCCAACTTTATTTCCTCATTCACATACATATGATATTTCTTTCGATGGAGGAAAATATGAATGACTATATATCTGTCTTGTTCATTTCTGCATCATTTTCAATGCTTTTCTTTTTGTAGTATGCTCATCATACAGAGACATGCTGTTTACGTTTAACATTCTTCCAGTGAAGTTTAAAAATGAAGATTCTGAAATATTCTATTACTTATGTTACGAAATATTTAGTTGACAAGATGGTATAGTGGTTAGGGGAGCCTGCTGCGGTTCCGAAGGGCTAGGGTTCGAATTTCGGAGAATGCATGGATGTATAGCGTCTTTGCGGCATGGGGACACTCCAAAAGTATGGCCAGCCGAACGTCCTCTCGTGTGGTTTTGGTGCATGTGAGGGGAGGAGACACTCGGACCACCACCCCGGGGTGCTCTTCCTCAAAATTGCGGTGGAAGTAGAAGTCCAACCTCCTCAAGGCTCTGTTAACCATTCTTCCATGAAATTCATGGACAAGACAACAACAGCCTAAATCTTCAAGATACAGTTCTTTCTCTAAGAAAATTTTACGTAGACTGCTGTATATCTTACATTGATGAAGTGTTGAACTCTAAAACTGTCTTCATTTTTAGAGGCTGAATTTCATAAATATGAATGTCATTAAAAGAATGTTTAACCTCAGTAATAACCTCAGTATTAAGAATAAGGAAACATTCTTGCACTTACTTTTGCGAGTGATGGGAAAGGCTGCTGACCTAAGCGAATATGACAGAGGGCAGATTGTTATGGCCCGAATACTCAGAACAAGTATCTCCGAAACTTTTTTTAGTAACAAACTCAAGGATTTCAAAGCGAGCAATGGCAACGTTGTACAGAAAAAAAAAAACATATTTATCTCCCGCGCTTGAGATTGTGTATCGGAAATTCTAAAGAATTTAAAATTATTTTGCGATATTTCTCTTGAATTTAATTTTATGGTTTAAGTGCGAAGAACATGACATTTAATAAATAAAGGTAACTCACAAAATGTTAAAAAAACGCGCCTTTGGACGTAATTTAAAATCTCAAACCCTTCAGTTTTTTTTTTCACTGACATTTCGTTTTACTGTTAGTTTACCGCTTGATATTCAGCGCTATCTTTCTCCATCATTTAGCAAAGTAGAATGTCTGGAAAAATTAATATGTGTTTTTTAGCCCAAAGGGGTGTTTAGACCCAAAGGTCTATTTAGCACCGTTCGCAAGAGCAGATTCGACCGGCAGAGAAAACCGGTTCTTCCAACGTGTCCCATTCACATGGCGAATGCTTATTAACTACTTCTCAGGATTGGAGGTAGAATTTGCTAGAATGCCCCTGCCTCTCTGGGGCAGGGAAAATGGGGAGATTTCCGATACTGCACTGCGAGATTGCGCGGTTCACTTGATTTTAGTAAGCAGCATGGCTGACGTGCAATTGACTGCTCGCTGGATTGTCAGCGAACCAGTCGCGTTGATAGATGTCTGCGGATGTGATAGCATTCCCCCAAAAATAGATGGAACTGTACAAGATACAGATATTTATAAACAAGTACAGACAAGGTTATCTGATGCTGGATATTTCAGAAATATCATTGAAATTAAAACTAAAGTTAAGGCGCTCAGACGCGCATATCGGTTTCAAAGCGATAAGGGGCTCGGTACCTTTTGAAGGATTTTTTTTATTTAGGAACTTTCATCTACTTTTTACAATATTATTAAAAGTTTTTTGTACTACAAAATTATTTTAATTTTTAACAAAGAAATAGTTTTTTTAATTAATTTAATAAATTTTTAATAAAAATTTAACAATTAAAATGTCTTTCTTCTCCTACAATTTTCAGTGTTCCCCCCAGATTTTTTTATTGTATTTATTATTCTTAATAACTT
>KK118313.1:5711-44351 GCA_000611955.2 Stegodyphus mimosarum | reverse complement strand
TTTAAAGAATACAAACTGTCTAAATAGTCATTAAATCATTTCAAACTTCCTAAAAATTTTATTACTGAATTTCAGTACATAAATATATGTAAATAAAGCCTAGTGCTATTTATACATTTGGCTAATATAAATATAAATTACAAGCCTTTCTTTAAAACCTTATTTGGCCAGAAAGATTGCAAAAAAAATCATAAAACGCAAGTAAAATTTTTCTTTATCTGCTTTTGTTTTGTGAAACACGTTCAAAACAATTTTAATACATGACTTAATTATAATATTGTTGCATGTGTACAGGTTTGTAATAGATTGATAATAGTTCGTAAATGATTGTCATTGCACACAGGTCCGATAATAGTTTCATTAAATTTATTTTATCAACCTAAACACTTCAAAGTTCTGGAATTTTCCATAGAAATACTCGTACAAGTGTTTAGAATATCACAAAGTGTACTCAGTAGTTACGCTTCAAATTACTAAGAACGTTAAACACAACGCAATGCAAAACGTATCTTAAGAGAAAGCTCACGCCGATCTCACGCTGAACTAACACCTCGCAACAATAACAAATTATATAGTGTAAATAATGTCATGAAACTCGTGTGGTGCAATGAGATTATTACTTTGAAAGTGATGTTTCGTAATGATTCCCAAGAAAAACCAGTATTTCCCATCCTGCTTCATTGCATATCTTTTAAAAAAGTAAAAAATCATCCATTTAATTTTATTCATAATTTTTATAAATGCGAAAAGTTTATTTTATAACCTGTATAATTTCAGAAGTTTGTAACCGATATATTTTTAGATATGAAATTTTAAAATTAATAGGTGTCAAAAAGTCTAAAAATACAAGCGATTTTCAAAAATTCTCCCAAAACAAAACAAAACAAACAAACAAAACAAAAAACTACGTTTAAATTTTTACTTAATTTTTTTCCCACTGTGTCTTATGGTACAAAGAGTAATGTTCTGAGATTCTCAGTTTATTTAACGCAAATATTTCCATAAAACCGTTTTAAATTTAAAGAAGAAAAACTTGAAAAAAAAAATCTAACCCTCTAAAAATCAAAATCGTGACTCCACATCCAAAAGCAGTATATGTGTAAAGTTTGAATTCGATTCTTATCGGGAAACAATTTAAAAATCGATAACCATCTTTTAATCATAGCGACAAGCACCAAGAGTGAGCTGAATAAAAGCCTACAAAATAATAATAATTATTATAATAAAAATTATAATGCACGAATTTTTCAGGAACCATTACAAATGTTCCGGTACCAATTGCGGAAGTACCGATTACGAAATTAACAACACAAACAGCGTTAAAAATGTGTAAAGAGTATTAGAAATTAAACAATTCGCACAGCGGCTTATGTGTAAAGGGAAGGAAGACGGCGATCTTCTGAACAGGTCCTAAAAATAAAACTCCTTCCTGTCTCCTTTTTCTCCTCTTGCTAACGGCAGCTGTGCGAAGGATCGTTGCATGTGAACGGGGCTTTAGTCTCAAAATGGCATTTTGCATCATTTTACTTTCTGCGTTGATTCACGTTTCAAACTATTACCACCAAATATTATCGCCATGTATTAAAGAAACTAAATAATGAAATATCTGCATAAATGCACAAATGTTTCTCGTATTGTGAAAAAACAACGGTATATAGAGCCATCAAATTTTGAATAACGTAGCCCTCCAACCGAATATAGGCACTTGGAAGCCCGAATTTTGGAATTTTGAATTTCGAATTTGATTTATTTTCTATTTCAAATTCTGTAAAACTTTAACGAATTTTTAATTAACAAACTCAACAATTTCAAAGTGAACAATGGCAACACTGTACGAAAAAAAAACATTTTTCATCTCCAGCTCGCCAGACTGTGTTGCGGAAATGCTAAATATATGCTGTTTTTAAATATTTTCTGATATTGCTGTGGAATTGAATTTTATGTGGTTTAAGAGCAAAAAACATGATATTTAATAAATAAGAGTAACAAATGATAAAAAATGCCCTTTTGGGCGTAATATAAAATCTGAAGTCTTTCAGATTTTTAGCCCAAAGGAGCGTTAGCTCAGAAAGGCTATTAATTTCGTTTTGGCATTTTGCGTCGATTCACTGTAAATGTTCCGATCACTTTTCAAACTGCTGCCACAATATATTATCGCCCTGTGTTATATTTAAAGAAATCAAATAATGAAGAATCTGCATAAATGTACATATATTTCCAGGGATAAATAGAAAGGGCTAGGTCATTCCTTTGTTCGACTCCTCGCCGACGCGAGCCTCATGGAGGGGGTTAACTGGTAGTAATCTGACGTCACTGTTATGCACCTGCTCTGATTTCGCGCGTTTAAAACTGTAGTTTCATTCAGTTTGCGAGACGATTTTCTGGAGGTTGCATATCTCAAATTAATTTTAATCATACATATTTGTTTTCTAATAATGCAAATATTTAAAATAAATCGTGTATATATATGTATATATATAGTTTTAATCAGTTTTCCTTTTAAATTCTGCATTTAAAGTATCCTTTATGTAATATGGCTTCTTGTGCTGTAGCAACGTGCCGTAACACTTATAGAAATACGAAAGGAAGAGATATTGTATTTCATGCTTTCCCAAAGGACAATTTGATTTTGACGAAAGAATGGATACATAAATGTCGAAGACAAGATTTTATTAATGTGAAAAACGCAAGAATTTGCAGCGAACATTTTCTGTGCAGTGATTATGAAGATGATATGAGAAATCGCTTGCTTGGATTGCCACAAAGGAAACTGTTGAAATGCAATGCTGTGCCGAAAGTAAATTTATCGTGTGATGTAAACGAAATAACACCAAGAAATCGGAGACATTTGAAAAGAAAACTAATGCAGAGTGCTTTTGAAAGACTACACGAGTTAAGTCCAAAGAAAATTTATTTTGAGGCCGAGAACGAAATTAAAGCTGACAATAATAAATCAAATGTGAATGATTTTGAAATAAAACTTACAAACGACAATGCCGTAAGTGACAATATCTCTGAATGCCCTAATTGTAAAGATAAACAAGAATGCATTGATAATTTGAAGAACAAAATTATATTCTTAGAAAATTGTAATAAAATATTGAAAAATAGAGAAAAGAAAAATTTTAGAATGTTTGCTCAGCGACAAAAAAGGTGGACGACATCTAGAAAGAAATTTGTATCGGAAATTCAAAAATTAAAATCCCAAATAGCAAAATTTAGGAAAAAACAGCACAGATCGGAGAATTTGGAAAAACGCCTACAGCATATTTTTACAAAGACGCAGATTAACGCATTGCTAGAAAAGAAGGAAAAAATCAGGTGGACTAGTGAAGATATTTCACGCTGTATTGTCATAAGAGCTCTGTCATCTAAAAGCTACGATTTTTGGAAAGAAAAAATGGGCATTCCTTTACCTAGCACTAGCACATTAAAGAGATGGTGCGCTAAATTTTCATGTAGCCCAGGAATTCAGAGTGATGTTCTTGCTGTAATGAAGGAAAGATGCGAATATTTGAATTCTGTAGAAAAAATATGCGTTCTCAGTTTCGACGAAATGCATATAGATTCTAAACTCTGTTACGACTCTAAACTGGACCAAATACTTGGTCCTTTTCAAAAAGTGCAGTTTGTTTTAATCAGAGGTCTCATTTCGCAGTGGAAACAACCAATATTTTTTGATTTTAATACTCCAATGAAGCAAGAACTTCTTTTTTCACTCATAAGACATATTCAGTCATCTGGAGTAGAAGTGAAAGCAATAGTGTCTGATTTAGGAGGATCTAGTACTTTGTGGAAAGAGTTACAGATTTCGATCAATAGTTCTGAGTTTCCAAATCCAGTATTGCAAACGAAAAAAATATGGGTTTTTGCAGATTTAGCGCACTGCCTCAAATTACTGAGAAACCACTTTTTAGATAAAGGATTTATTTTAGAAGATGGAACTGTTTTAAATGTTGATATTATTAAAGAGGTTTTAAATAGAGATTCAGGAGAAATTAAATTGTGTCACAAACTAAAACCAAATTATTTAATGGTCAAGGGAAACGAGAGACAGAAAGTCGCTCCAGCGAAAACATTATTTTCAAGAACTACCGCGAAAGGTATACTCCACCTCACAGGAAATCAAAAAGCATCTGACTTCTTTGAGTTAATCGACAGTTTTTTCGATATTATGAATAGTACCAAGCCATACCCTCCTTCAGATAAAATACTTAAAGCAGCATTTGGATTAAATGAACATCATGAAAAACAAATTCAAGTTTTGGAATTAATGAAGAAAGTCATTGGTGGATTAAGAGTTCAGGGAAAATCCAACATGCTGCCTTTCCAAAAAGGAATAATAATTTCAATAAATTCTCTTTTTGGCCTACACCAGGATCTAAAATCATCGTATGATGCTAAATATATTTTAACATCTAGATTAACTCAGGATGCACTTGAAAGTCTCTTTAGTCAGATTCGAGGGCTTGGTAGGTTTAATGACCATCCATCACCTAGTGAAGTTATACGCCGCTTAAAGCAATTAATACTCGCTAATAAGCTGCCAAAATTATCTTCAAAAGTGTGCACGACTAAAGAAAGCAGAAATATTGATTCATATTTAACATCAGAACTACTTGAAATGGCTTTGAAAACTGAGGAGGAAGATGCTTTTCCATTAAATACTATTGATGATTTGGATTTGGATTTCATAGAGGAACCTTCTCCTATGGCTTGGGAATTAGAATTGAATTCCGCCAGACAATTTTCGACCGCCGAAAAAGAAGCATTAACATATGTTGCAGGTTATATTGCCTACCGTGTGCGAGACAAAGACCCGTCATTGGGAACAATATCTAAAAATAGTGCTGATGAACCAATAGTTAATTCAGAATGGATTAAATTATTGTCCTTAGGAGGTTTGACTACACCTTCCCATTCATGGATGAATACAGTTTACGAGTTCGAAAAAATATTTTGTGCAGTTCATGGTACAACTTACTACAAAGGGAAGCATGTAATTGGCTCTTTAATTAATAAACTGGAGAAACATTATCCTGAAGTTAACAGAGAAGCAATTCGTTTATTTTGCAGAGTGCGAACTTTTATTAGAATACGTTTCTTAAATAGAAATGCATATGTTTTTTCCCAAAGAAAAGCAACCCAAAAGGCAAAAAAGTGGATTGCTTCGAATGTGGCAGCCAATAAATAATATTTCAACAGCTTGTAGTTGAATTTCGACTGTACAAGTAAGCATATATAATATGTTTTTATTTGAAATATTTTTAGATGACATTTTAGAAGTTAATAGCATAAAGCATATTTCAAAAAAGAACTAATTTTATTAAGTTATTTTTATAGTATCCTGTGTTATTATTAATTGGATTTTGTGCTAGCTTAGCATTCTAGACAAAATATAATAGTATAATATTAAAGTAATTGGCATAAGAAGACTTGTCTCATTAATCTCCACTTTTGAAAAATTAAATAATGTTTTAGGTACTGTGAGTAAAGTTGTTTTGTCTAAATTAAGATAACAATCTTACATGTATTTATTTAAATGTAATATGATGAAAGCCTAAGTTACAAAATTATTTAAAAAAATATCTATTATTATGTTGAATCGGAAGAAAAATATGCCAATGTAAAATTTACAGTTAGGCTGAAACTCAAACTTAGATTAGCAGAAATTTTGCCATATATAACCATACATGTTTAAATCTATGCCAATTTAAGGTTGTTTTTGGTTAATTTTAAATAGTTGTTATTATAGTTATCTTAGAAGCAGTAGTAGAGTTCTCTTAGTTAACATGCAGATAAATAAATGATTAGAAATAAACAGGCATGTAAAGAAAAAAAAATCCCTGCAAAATAAAAAAAGTAACTTTATGCTAAGAGTAGCGCATTTTGTCTGTTATTTTAAAATTGAGTAAGTACTATTAAATTTTTTAATGTTCAATGTAAAATGCATACTGCAGTAACATTGTCTCTTCCAAATTGTAGCTATCTTTCACACACAGCTTATTTTAAACGCTGGTTCTTCAAATTTAAAACGCTAATTTCTATGTTGTGAATTGCATCTCCGCGCTCAGTGTCATCCTGGCTACGTCATCACTCCTCACTGCTTGTTTCAGGGGGAAAAGGTCTATGAGCTAGCCCTTCTCTTTTAAGTCCTGTATATTTCTCGCATTGTGATAAAACAATGGTACCTAGAGCCATCAAATTTTGAATAACGTAATCCTCCTCCGAATATGGGCCCCTGGAAGGCCCAAATTTGGAATTTGTTTTATTATCGATTTCATATTTTGTAACACTTTAACGAATTTCCGATTAAGACACTCGACGATTTCAAAGCGAGCATTGGCTACACTACTAAAAAAAACATTTTTATCGCTAGCGCGCAAGACTGCATCGGAAATTCTAAAGATATGCTCATTATAAAATTATTTTGCGATATTGCTGTTGAATTGAATTTTATGGTTTAAATGTGAAGAACATGGTATTTAATAAATTAAGGTAACACAGAAGACGTTGAAAAAGTGCCCGTTTGGGCATAATGTAAAATCTGACAGCTTTCAGATTTTTTTTTTCTTTATTTTTATTTTCTCTTCTGAGTATGCTATTTATTTTACCTTATCACTACGCAGTTGTGAAAATTTTAGCATTTTGGTTATGACGCGGTAAGTATGACGCGGTAATATATGATTTTGTATTGTCTGTTTGCGTACATTGTATTTAGACAATGAAACTTGTCTTACTTAAACATACGCCGGCTAGCAACAACTGTAGTTTTTCTTTATTTTTCAGTTGTTAGCATTCTTTAATATGCAGATGTTTTGTACTCAATAATATTCAAACATCATACGTTGAAACCACGGAGTATATCTTCACCCTACACTAAACCTTGTGTCCTGCATCTTAACGATAGGTTAATTTTGCCTTTTCCTTCTGATTAACATCAATTGCTTTACATACGTAAACACTTTGTAATCTTTTAATTGTATTTTCAATTTATGCATCCTTTATGCAGTGTGTAATTTTACTGCAGAGCAAAGTAATAGGCAATTACGAAAACGCAACAATTTTGCTTCTGCTCAAGTAATTCATTTTGCCTTCCCCTTTATTTTTAATTTAGTAATTTTTTTAGAGTAAGACTCTTAACGCCTTATCCCCTTCCACTACTTACGCCCACTTATTATAACGACCTTCTGTGTCGGAATTTTTTGATTGCTTTTCTAGAAAATTTCAAAAAATTTTTTCTTTATCTTTTAATATTTTTGTTATCTTAAATTACTTTGAAGTATGTTACCGTGCCGATGGCCTGCCAAAGCTCATGAAGCAAAATCGTCATCTCATTTTTAGTCTCTTATACCCCATTCTAAATCCAATGAAGGATTGGCTTCTTATTGGGAGGCCTGACCTATTTTATTCTGTGTATCTCGTAACTGATGCGTCTTCAAACTTATCTCTTGTTTTTTTCCCATCTTCGTCTTATCTTACATTTTAAAAATACTTCTTAATTAATATGAACTAGCTTTCTTAAAGAGTTTACCTTCTTCTCACCTCGTGCTCGATTTTCCCTCTATCTTGTAACTTTTCTACTTACTTTAGTTCTTCCAGCTACAAACATTCTTTTATTACAGCTTCAGGTGAATTAAATTCTATAGAAGCAGGCACCAAACCTTGTTAGCCTCATCCTGTGTAGAATAATGTAGTGAGAGTAACATAACGTTTTGTAGCAATATTTCTTACGAAGGAAATAGGTATGACCGGTATTCTTGGATTGCTTTAGGTCAATCTCTTCCTCTCCCTTTCTACAAATAAAGTTGATGTATGTGAAGATCATCTGCCTTTGATACTTTGATACTATACTTTTATAATTCCATTTTCAATACCTATGAACCATGATTGTCTACTTTCTCGGCCTCACTGTTGTGGCCATGTTAGTTGATTGTTGTAGTAGAACGATTAGATTAGCAAGATTTTTCATTACTTGCTGGGCATCCGTAACCGCTTTTCGTAGTTTTCCCGCAATAATGTCGGTTTTTGTTGCCTGAGCGTACGAAATGTTGATGATAACTCTTTCCTCAAATTTGGGGGTATTTGGTTTCTGTTTGGGGTATGCCTCTCACCCTTTCCAATTACTGGTGTGTTTTCGAAGACAATTACAGCACTTGAGTTCGGATTCTTTAGGTTCCAGCAAGTCCCGGCTTTCATGATCTCCGGCGCATTTACAACAGCGAGGCGGGTCGTGACACGCCGCCTGCGCATAATGAAATCCCTGGCACCTGAAACATCGTGTCGGGCCTCGCCGACCGCGATACCTTTAAACTTTTATGTGTATATAAATAAATCATCCGTCTATCCTTCGCTGGTGTATTAATTACACGGAAACAGGCACCTAAGCTGTGTAAGCCTCATCCTGGGTGAAACATGTAGATGATAAGCATATCTTTTTCTAATAGCATAGTAAAAGTGTCGATGCGGAAAAAATAAAGATCATCTGTCTATGGTTTTGTGGCAAGAACCTGGCTTACATTCAGTCTTACCTGCTTATGTAAATCTCTTTTTTTTCAATAAAGTCTTGGCTATATTATAATAGGCAGGATCTCCTACATGTTCGTAAATTTTCTTTTTTAATGCAGCTCCCGCAGTTGCTCTTTTATTAATCTTAGTTCCCTTCTTTCATTTAATGTACAACTAGCTAATATCACAATAATAAAAAGCTATTTTTAACCCTACTTATAGGTTCTTGTGTGCAGCATCACGAAGCGCTGAAACAGCTTCAACGATTCAGGAGCCAGTCGTGCTATTTTAGCCTGCACTTCTTCAGATGATAAACGGTGATCTCAAAATGAAGAACAGTTTGTAACACTCCTACTTACCCGTAAGGTTTTCTTTCATATCAGCACTCCTTGTCTTTCGAGTAGTGCTCAAAATTACGCTTAATTCCTTTATTATATTATCCATGGCGAAGACATTTATTTATATGTGTATTGATATATATATATATTTATACTACGCCACTTTCATATCATTAGGCTAACTTCTTAAATTGAACTTTACTTTTTATAAAATATAATCTCCATAATGTGCTTGTGTACGTAATTATGCTAGGGTATCTATATAGTTCTATATTTTTACCTATTTATACTTGTATATTTATTATTTCTTACATTAATTTACCTTATTTAGACAGACAAAGCAGACAGATGTCTTGTTTTGCACCCGCTAAGTTTTTCTGCACTGATGGGCGAAAAACAAGCTAAGGTGCGAAGGAAAGGTATATAGAAAGTGGGCAATTTCGTATTTCAGAGGAGAGTAAAAAGGAACTTCGTATATTTTATAGAGTTCGAATCGCCATGAAAAAAGATGGGACAAAAAAAAGTTTAAAAAAATGGCCCAAAAATAATGGAGAGAAAAAAATAAAAAGTGCCCATAGAAAGAAAAGTAAAAGAAGTAAGAAAATTTCCTAAAATAAGTTTGTGTCCATGAGTGTAGTCAAAAGGGAAGGAAGCTGTGTTCATTTACAATAAATTGTGTCTTCCAGATGTGTATAATGCGTGTGTTTGGTAAAACTGAATAGATGTGAAGATGGGGGAAAATTTTAAATAAAATAAAATAGATAAAAAGAATAAACATTTTGGGTGTCCAGTCATATAACAGATTAAGTCTAGTTTGTAAGCTAACTTTTGCTACTACAGGAAACTAAAATTTAAAAAAATTTTAAATTTTGAAAAAAACTTTTTTTAAACAAGGGAAACAAGACAATATGTTTGCCTTCGCCTTCAGACACAACGACAAATGACACATAATATCAGACAAAAGTCTATATTACCTAAAGTAACATTAACTATTGCAGTTCCCAACATATTCATACCTTTTTTTTACAAAACAATATCAGACAAAATCATAAATACATACACAGTGCGAGAGCACATCAGCAGAAATAAATAAATAAATAAATATATTACAGAGTTTATTTATATTTTAATATCTAATATTTTTTTATTAATTAAGCATTATATTTATATATTAATTTAACTATCTTAATTTATTATATTTGTACTAGTTTAACAAATTGAGGCACACTGTATTAATATACTCTCATAATTTTAAGAGATATATTCAATGAAATATAGATTAATCTTTGTCTCTCATTTGCGAACTGAGGGAAAAAAAGTCGAAGTCGCAAAACAACAATCTTATACATTCATCGATGACCAAGAAGGGGGAAGGCGCTGTGATCACGATCGATGGAGGAAGCGTCTTAGCATAGCTCCGAAAGTTTTTAATCTATGCTTCAATAAATGCTCATCTCCATAAAAATATTTATTGCACTTTTCCTCTGCTTTGTTTCGTCAATTAATTGAAGATTCTCTCAAATCAAACTGAAGAAGGAAACTCTTATTTTCTTCGCTGTTGATTCTCTACAAGAAAAAGACTGATAAGACATTTAGATAAATATCCTTATTTTCTCTAAACTAAACCTAATCTATATCATTAAAGTTCCTTTAAATTAATTTATTTATTATTTTCATTAGCTTCTAGCATAATAATAGTTAGTAACTGCTTTAAATCATATGGTTCTTTTTTTCGTAACTATTCCGTAGAGACGCTACGTTCCTTATCAGGAGTCAATCAACACTACCCTTCGGAGGCTCCGTTTCTTACTCAGGAATTTCTTGAGATGGAAAATGGGGTTCTTGGGCATAGATAAATGTAGTAGACTTCGCTTCCCGACCTCTTTCAGTTCTCAAACATAAAATTATATGCAAATATAAATACACTGGGTGTTAAGGATATTTTTTGTTCACGCCAAAAAGGCGCTAATTGGCTTCTTTTAGATGGCAAGCTGAGCCAAGCGTAGGTATAAGAACTAGCTGTTCATTCACTGTCTGCTGTTTCTGTTCCCAGTGTATTTTGTATGTTCTGTGTGTTGTGCCGTGCAATAAATGTGATTTAATATGTAACGTGAGGTTTGCCGCCTTCTTATTCTCCTGTTTTAAGTAACATTCTTGGTGTCAGGATTGGGGTACTGCCCGTGTTTTCAAGCAAGAATTTATGAAGAAAAGCTCTGGAGTAACGCGTTGTAAAGTTGTTGTGAATGAAGAGGGAACTTGGAGGTGAAGGCGGTGAATTGTTTGAGGTGAGTGGGTTAGTTTCGTTTCAATTTATTGGTTGTTGAAATGATGTATTGTGTTGTAGAATTGTGTGAATAGGTTAGGAAGATGTTAGGATTTGAACTCGTATGAACAGTAGGTGTGCATTTGTAGTTAGAGTGACCTAGAATATTCTTGTATGTATTATGTATTTAAGTTGTTGTTTAATGTATATGTTGCATATTAAATTGGAAGTGTTATTTTGAATAGTAGCATTGTACGTAATAAATTAAGTGAGAATGGAGGGGTTAGACAGGTCAAAAATGAAGCGTAGGTCAGTTCGAGCTGCTACTACAAAATTATTGAACAGTATTGAGGAAATATTTAAGGATTTAAGTAGTATTGATTTAGATACCCTAAATGAAAAACTGCAGTTAATTATTGAAAAGGAGAGTGCACTTAGTGAGTTAAACTTAGGTATAGAAGCTTTGTTGCCTGTTGAAGAAATTGAAAGTGATGTGTCAACTTCCATAGATTATTCAGAGAAGCTTCCCATTTGGAATTATAGAGTTAGAAATCAAATTGCGCGTTTGAAGGGTCCTGAAATATCTGACACATCATATTATCCACATATTGTAAATGCAAGCAGAACAGTAAAACTTTCTAAATTACACATTAAGCAATTTTATGGGGATCCGTCATTGTGGTTAGAATTTTTTGGACAGTTTGAGTCTGCTATAGATAAAAATTGCAATCTTTCTAAAATAGATAAATTTAGTTATTTAAAATCATATGTAAGTGGTTAAGCTGCAAGTTCGATTTCTGGGTTGGCGATAACGGAAAGCAATTACAAGCTAGCCCTTAATATGCTCATCAGTAAGTCTGGTAATACCAATACCTTAATACAAACTCACATGAACAATTTATTAAAAATTCCTGCGGTTCATAATTCTCAAGACATAGTTAGTTTGAGAAAATGTTTCGATAAAATTGAGGGACAAATCAGAAATTTAGAATGTTTAGGCATAGGAACTGAAACATTTGGTAAATTTTTAATGCCAATAATTTTCGACAGAATGCCAAAAGACCTTCTCTTGAAATTTAATACAAAATGGCAGAGTGACTTTACTTTCCATGAATTACTTGTTTCTAGAAGGTGAAATTCAGTCTAGGAAAAGAACATATTTAGTTCGAACGAAACCGGATTCACCTAAAACTAAAACAGAGACTTTTAATAGAGAAGACAGAAATAATTTAAGAAAATCTAATTATAATAAAAGATACGCAGATCATGAAAGGCCAACGGGAAGTTATGCTAAAACTATTAAAAAGAGCTGTGTATTTTGTAACAGTCTAGAGCACGAATTTTGTGAATTTAAAACAGCAGAACATGGAAGAAATAAAGGCTGAAAATATGTGTTTTAAATGTTTTGCTAAAAATCATTTAAGTCGTATGTGTAGATTAAAGTTTGAATGCAAGTATTGTAAAAGTAAATATCATAATTATTTGTTGTGTACTGAGAATGTTGTCAGTAAATCTGAAAGGAAAAATCCAATTGATGGAAGTGTAGGCGAGTCAGAAAAGTCAGAAAACAACGCTGTCATTATGCAATGTAATTCTACAGTATCTAAAAACAGTACATTGTTATCATTAACATGTTCAGTTATTGCGAGTTCAATAAATCAGTCAACCATTTCAAAAACTGAGCGTGCTTTGTTAGATAACGAATCGGAACGGTCATGGTGTACCAAACATTCAGCTAATTCCTTAAAACTAAAGTCTATCAGAAAGGAGAGATTATCAGTTTATTCTTTTGGTTCATCTAAAGCAACGGAAAAGTTATACGATGTAGTTAAACTAAAATTAATTAAATAAATTAAAATTAACTGCATACCGACAATTTCGGATTCACTTTGCAAGGA
Organism: Stegodyphus mimosarum; assembly: GCA_000611955.2. Classification (NCBI taxonomy): domain Eukaryota; kingdom Metazoa; phylum Arthropoda; class Arachnida; order Araneae; family Eresidae; genus Stegodyphus; species Stegodyphus mimosarum. The sequence goes on along the minus strand of KK118313.1, from coordinate 31,344 downwards.
ATTCAGCAGTCGTGCTATAACTCTAGTTATGTAAATATAGTATTTCTAACCTGAGTATAGCAACAGATATTCAAGTTTTATGGGAATTAGAAAGCTTAGGTATAAAAGATAGGGATGAATTATCTGTCAATGACAAGTGTTTAATAGAATAATTCGAAAGTGATCTGAAGTTCACTGATGGTCGACATGAAATTAAATTGTTATGGAAAACATTGCCTTCTGAATTCGAAAATAATTTTTCCACTGCTAGAAGGAGGTTTGGCGATTTACGAAACTGTTTTGAAAAGGATGAATGGATTAAAAATGAGTATAAGCAAATAATTTGCTACCAAGAAAGTCAAGGAATTGTCGAAGAATGTGGAAGGGATTGTAATGAATATTTTATGCCACATCGAGCAGTTGTGAATAGAAATAAAGATACTACGAAAGTTCGCGTTGTATACAATTGTAGTTCGAAAACTAAGAACGCTAGGTCATTGAATGATTGTTTAGAAACTTGTCCAAATTTAAATCCTAATGTATTAGATGTACTACTGAATTTCAGAAAATTTAAAATTGCGTTTAACGGGGATATCGAGAAAGCATTTTTAATGATAAAAATTGCCGAAGAGAATCGTAAATTTCTGTGACTTTCCGATAATGAAAATGTTGAATATAAAGTTATGCATATGAATAGATTGCCGTTTGGTTGCAAAATTTCTCCTTTTATACTAACTAGTACTATTAAAACCCACATTATGAAATATGAGAAAACTAATCCTGATTCAGTACGCATGTTAAATACATCATTATATGTCGATGACTTATATTTTGGTGCAGAAAATACTCAGGACGCATATGAGTTATCAAATGATGCGGTTTCAATTTTAAGGGCAGGTGGATTTAACTTGCGGAAATTGAAATCCAACTCTCCGGAATTGGAAAAATTATGGGGTTTGAATAATCTCAATGTTGAAAATAGTAAAAGACAGCTGAAAGTGCTAGGTGTGAATTGGATTCCGGAGGACGATATCCTTTTCCTGGATGTTAAACCGTTGCTAGATAAATTGAGTTCCGTGAAAAGTAAGAAACGTGGTGTTCTGCAAGTAGCGGCTATGGTTTTTGACCCATTTGGTATTTCAGCTCCGTTTGTGATTAGAATAAAACGTTTGTTGCAAGAGATTTGGGAGAAGGGTATAAATTGGGATGAAAAGTTACCAGATGATCTCTTAGAAAAGTGTGTAATATGGTGGTCGGAAATAAAAGCGTGAGGACAAATAAAGTTACAAAGGCATTGTTTGTTGGGGTATGGGAATCGTTAGGATACCGAAGTTGAATTGCATGTATTTTGTGATGCGTCACCAAATGCGTATGGAGCGGTTGCTTATTTTCGTTATCAGGATAGTTGTGGTAATACAAAGGTGTCATTTGTTATGTCAAAAAATAGAATTGCTCCTTTGAAGAAGATTACCTTACCTCGTCTAGAATTAATGGCAGTTTTGATTGGTGCAAGAGTTGGAAAATATATTTGCAATCTTTTTGGGGATTTGATCACTAACCAGATGTATTGGTCTTACTCGGAAATAGCTTTGTATTGGGTCAAGGGGTAGTGATAAATGTTGGAAACAGTTTGTCGCTAATCGTGCGTTAGAAGTTCAGGAAAACACAGATCCTAAAAGTTGGTTCCACTATAAGTCTGAAGATAATCCAGCGGATTTAGTGACAAGTGGTATATCAGTCGGATGTTTGATTTCGAGTGAAAAGTGGTTTTACGGACCTCATTGGCTACGCAAAAGTAAGGAATGTTGGTCTACGCAGTTGAATCGATCTCAGTTAGATAAGGCTGTTGGGGAAAAGGAGGAAAAGGGAGTTATAGTTAAGAGTATGGTGGTAAGGTTGAGTTTAGTTGAAGAAGTATGGAATAGATTTTCTTCATGGAATCGATTGCTTAGGATTGTAGCTTGGTGTTTGAGGTTTATTGGTAAAACTAGGAATTCTAAAGTTCTGACACCCTACTTAGAAGTAAGAGAGCTTAATCAAGCTCACCAAGTTATAATTAAGGCAGTTCAAAGTTCTGAATTCCACGATGAAATTGCTAGGCTAGAAAGCTATAGTGCCTTGAATGTCTCAAATAAATTATATCAGTTAAGCCCTTTTTTGGATAAAGACGGACTTATGAGAGTTGGAGGAAGATTAAGAAATGCGAATTTGCCGGAAGAAACTAAATATCCAGTTATTCTTCCCAAAAGCAGTCAAGTAACGAACTTGCCTTATAAATCATTATCATTTGAAGTATCTGCACGCATTGTTGCAGTTGACGCTTTCTGCCTTCGTCAAAATTATTGGATTATTGGAGCGCGATCAGCAATTCGTAGAATTATAAGAAGCTGTGTGATTTGTATTCGTCCTCGCGGGGAACTATCTGTACAACTTATGAGTGACCTGCCTGCATCTAGAGTAAATATAGGGAGACCATTTTCACGAATAGGGACCGATTTTGCCGGACCATTTCAAATTTACCATAAACATGGCAGAGGAATTCGACCAGCGAAGATGTATGTATGTTTGTTTGTGTGCTTCGTCACGAAAGCTGTTCATTTGGAAGCTGTCAGTGACTTGAGTTCCAATGGATTTATTGGTGCTCTAAAACGGTTTGTGGCACGTAGAGGAACACCACAAATAATTTATAGTGACTGTGGATCGAATTATGTTGGTGCACGAAATGAATTGAAAAGGTGGACTTCAAAAGCCGTTGGGAGTTTCTTAGCAGATGAGAAGGTTGAGTGGAAACTTAATGCTCCTTCCGCACCTCATTTCGGAGGCCTCTGGGAGGCTGCAGTGAAAATTTCACATGAAAAGAGTGATTGGTTCGCAGATACTAACCGTCGAAGAGTTCAAATACGTACCTTGCCGAAATAGAAGCAGTAATGAACTCCCGACCCCTTATTCCAGCATCAGACGATCCTGATGATCTCTGCGCACTCACTCCAGCACATTTTATTATTGGTACTGAAATAAAGCGAATACCTGAACGTAATGTTAAAGATGGAAAAATTACAATTCGCGAGCGGTGGAAGCTGGTGACACACCTTTCACAAGCCTTTCGGAAAAAATGGTCCAGGGAGTATCTTATGCAGTTACAATTGAGAAGTAAATGGAGGAAATCCATGACTAACATGAAAACTGGCGATTTAGTGTTAATTAAAGAGGACAACCTACCTCCATTAAAGTGGAGAATGGCTCGAATTGTACAAGTTTATCCCGGCAGTAATGAAAAGATTCGAGTTGTCAAATTAAAAACTGCCTGTGGTGAATTACTTCGACCAATACATAAACTAGTACTGTTAATGTCCGAGACCTGAACTATGTATTATTTCATTTCTTTTGATTGTAATTAAGTTCTGTTTTTTTAATAGATTATTTCTACATTCCTGATTTATGCGGAAAGTGCTCATTACGCTTCACTATGCTGAGCTTTGTATTCTAAGTGTTCTATTTAATGATTTGTTAAACTATAGGTATGTATATTTATTTCATATAATTCTATAATATTGATGTCCTAAAAGGCCACCGGGCCCCAGTATGTTAAGTATATTTTAAGTTCACTCCAAAAAGGCGCTAATTGGCTTCTTTTAGATGGCAAGCTGAGCCAAGCGTAGGTATAATAACTAGCTGTTCATTCACTGTCTGCTGTTTCTGTTGTTTCTGTTCTCAGTGTATCCTGTATGTTCTGTTTGTTGTGCCGTGCAATAAATGTGATTTAATATGTAACGTAATGTCTGCCGCCTTCTTATTCTCCGGTTTTAAGTAACACTGGGCCTCAATTTGTTAAACTAGTACTAAAATAAATTATGATGGTTAAATTAATAAATAAATATATTTAATTAATAAAAAATGTAATTAATATTGAAAAAACTCTATAAATTACTTATTTAATTTTGCTCATGTGCTCTCGCACTGTGTATGGATTTTTGATTTTGTCCGTTGCTGTTTTCTGAGAAATATATGAATATATTGCGAACGGTAATAGTAAATGTTACTTAAGTTTAAAAATATATATACTTTCATCTGACATGTCTTTTGTAGTTAGGTCTCAAGGTAATGACAAACTTACTACCTTGTTTCCAATGTTAGGACTTCTTTTTTTTTAATTATTGAATTTTTTTAACATATATTTTTTACCTACTTAGCTAAAGCTAGCTTCTAAACTAGAACTTAAACTGTTATGTAACTGGACCCCTAATCCTTTTTTTTTCTTTCTCCCCCATCATCACATCTAGGCAGTTTTACCAAACACACTCACTACACACATCTACGAGACACTATTTATTGTAAATGAACACAACTTCCTCCCCTTTTGACTACACTCACGGACACAATCGTATTTTGGGAAAATTTTCTACTTCTTTTCCTTTCTGTAGGCCTTTTTTATTATTTCTCTCTCTATTACTTTTGGGCCATTTATTTTAATTTTATTTTGTCTTCTCTTGCTGGCCTTTCGAACTCGTACAAAATGTACGACGTTTTTTTACTCTCCTCTGAAATACGAAATTGCCCCCTTTCTATATAGCTTTCCTTCGCACCAAGCTTGATTGTTCGCTCATCGGTGCGGAAAAACATAGCGGGTGCAATACAAGACATCTGTCTACGTTGTCTGATCCCCTTTTTCGCTTTCCAGAAATTCCTTAAAGGGGCCCCAGTGGGTAATGCTAATAGACGACAACTACTGATAAGAATAGCGTGGCTACAGAATTGTTAGGAGAAAAAGAACCACATGATTAAAAGCAATTCCTAACTATTATTTAATGCCAGAAGCTTATGAACATAATAAATGAATTTAAAGGCACTTTAATGATAGATATTTAATCTAGTTTAGAGAAAAGAAGGCTACTTATCTGAATGTTCCATATTTGTCTTACTGTATAAAATGAGCAGCGAGGAAGATATGATCTTTTGTATTTTTGGCAGGAATAACTTCAATGGGATGACAAAACTTCAGGACTTTTGAGGAAGAGACATTGTAGAGGTAAATCGCAAAAACGTTTTTAAGGAAATGAAAATTTTCTGAAAAGAAAGATTTGAAGGTTTCGGCGCTCTGGAAAGATATAGCCTCCATCGTTCGTGATCACAGCGCTACCTCCTCCTCCTTCTTCTTATATGTGAATTAGAATTTCAGAAAGCATTGCTTCCTTTTACTCTGCATCTGGTGAAGAGCATGGGAGAACAAAATAATTAGTACGGGCAAAAAGACGAAAGAGTAAATCAAGTGGCCGCCATCAGTCGACGAATAAGGTGAGTTGCTGGTAGAAGGTCCAAATTAGTGAACTGAAGAGCCAAGTACGGGTAACAGATGTTAAGGATGGAGAATGTCAGATGGATATTCGCGTTTTTCTCTTGGAAATTGAGAACATCTAAGAGAGCTGATACAGTTGTTAAGATGAGTGAGAACAGAATAGAAGAAATTTCTGGCAAGTTTTTGAATATAATCTTGAATCGTGTCTACTTTGAAATTGCGGTGGATATACGAATTTGGAATAAATCATGGCGCGTTGATAAGAACTTGGCTTTGTTTTGAAGAACTTGGATGTGTAGAAGAGGAGTTTTGGCAGCGTGGCCGCAGACAGAACTAACATAGAGTAATGCTGGTCGAAGTATAGATTTATATAAGATGAGTTTATTTGAAACGGGCATATGACTTCTTCTGCCAAGAAGTGGGCGAATAGTTGCAAGCGTGATATTAATTTTTTTTTCACAGTTTCCCTGAGATGTTTCTGAAAAGTCACTTTTTTATCTAGAATGACGCCTAGATATTTGAATTCGTCAACCACGTTAATGTCTACGTCAAATAGAAGAGATCTTGGTCGAGTGAAATTTGTTTGTCCGTTACGAAAAATAATTGCTTTTGATTTTTCAGTATTAACTGCAATCCTCCAAAAAGTGAGCCATTTTTCTAGATGATTTGAGATAATGTTGAAGAAGGAGCTAGACAACAGTAACTGTAGAACCTTGGGTCATAATTGCAGTATCATCTGCGAAAAGAACTATGGTAATTTGTGGGTCTTTTGGAATATCGTAAGTGTAAATGTTATATAAATATGGTGAAAGTACTGATATTTGGGGCACTCCAGCGAAAATGTTTCTCGTGGTAGAAACAGAATTGCCAATTTTCACTGCAAAGCTTCTGTCTTGGAGGTAGCAATATATACAATGATCGGGAAAGTACAAGTTTGTAAATACGTCCCCGGTGGCAGACACTGTCAAAAGCTTTCGCAGTGCTACCACCATTTACCTTATGGAGGTTAGAATAGTAAGACATGTGTCTACTTTTAGTCCGTTACAATTATGCAACGACAAATGCAGACGGTTTACGGAAGTTAGAGGGTCTCACGTGACTGGCGGCAACGATACGTCATAAGCTTTTTGTCTGTGTTACTATAATTGGCTTTTGTTCACCTTTTCATGTGAATTTCGAGAAAGATTAAACTCAAGAAAATTCTTAATAACATGATGGAAACAAAAAATTATTTGGTAACTACTTCCATTACGTATTTATAAATTTTTGGACATGATTACCTATTACTGCATTAACAACCAAATAAAACAGACATAGATTACAAATGCGTTGTATAATGGAGCATGCAAAGAACTAAGATCTCAAAATTATAGAATTCAGAAGATTTTTTTTCCGGGTTACAAATATAACAGGATAAGAGCATCATAGGTCATCATTCTTGTAATAGGTAACGACCCGAAGGTCTTTGCCTATCTATAATAGCTTCAAAGTCTTGATGAACAAAAAGCATAATCCAATTATATTGGAACATCCGTCTGCACTTGTTGTGCTGTAATCATCTGAAGGGACCTTTAACACGCAATAGTAGAAAGCAATATGGTGAAATAGCGTAATATGGTGATAAGCAAAGGCATTTAGTGTTAAGCAATGCCATTAACTAGCATTGCCGTGGTGGTGAGGGAAATCCTTCACCCTGCACGTCTCGTCGCTGAATGATGTCTTGGCTTAAATGCTAATTGCTTATGCTTATATTAGCCCAGTTGGGCTTTAATAAGCTATATTGATCTAATACCCTAAGGACAATCAGAGCGTCAACTATCAGCTTGTTCCCAGCCGGGAAATCGGAGCAGGTAAGGAAAAGAGGGCCCATCGGCCGTAGTAACAAAAAGTCCAATCATCAAAACAACTTAACTCTCACCCTTCAGACAAGAGTAAAAATCACGTGTATGAAGCTGTGAAGATGCAAAAGAAATGAAAATACATGAAATGTGCATAGCATAGTGAAGTAATGTACGCGTACTTCGCATATATGGTCTTGGCTTGAGTGAAGAAGCAGGTAACGTAGTGGACGGAGCATAGCGCGGCGTCCAGTCGTAGATATCGTGGTTGTTAGTATGTCGTCCAATTACAATGCGCAAAAGTCTCAGTCTTTGCATAAACAAAATTAAATACAATAATGAGAAAAATGAAGGGAAAATGAAGTAAAAAAATGAAGAAAACTATATACAATATGAACATCACCATAATTCATCATGGTGTATTGTTCTCAGACGCTTACAACGCTGAATAACAATGTAATCGTACTCTCCTATGCTGCGGACCGCTTTGTTATCGTGCCTATCGCAATTCATAAAAAAGTTCTGAGATGAAATTAGAATTTCGCTGTCAAGCGGCTTTATTTTTAAACTTCTATGGCTTGTTGAATTTCTGACAGAGATCCTGATATCGAACGGAGAAATTTATTTTGAAGGCGTTGTAAAACCTGTATGTTACTTCTTGCAGTAGCTGCCCAGGCCGATGAGGCGTAAAGCAAAATAGGCCTAATGGCCCGGTATTGGTATCGTTAATTGAACACAACGGCATTTAGCAGGCAAACCTGCTTTTACCGGATAGCGTTGGATTTAAATGCCCTATGGCTCTGGAGTAAAAACTCACAGCGCTAAGCGCTCCGCCATTAAGGCGAACTTATCCAGGTACTTCTTGTACATATCAGAGATAAAAGTCTGGAAAGCCGTCGAGCTACTGATTACGAATGACGTTGGTAAGTTTGGATGAATTTGGCAATTTTGGCAGTAAAAAAGCAAGCAACATAGGCATATTTGGTATTGCTGTGCTCAGAAAAATGTGTCAAAGTCTATAAAAATAGTAAATTTGGAGAATAAATTTGAAATGAGAAGAAGTTTTTATTATTTCAGGTGTTCTTTTAATGAAACACGTGCTTTGCAAAAACGTTCAAGAGCTGAATATGGAGGCAAAGTTCATGCGTATGTATAAAAATAGTACAATGAAGAATAAATATAAAAGGTTAACTATGAAGCACAAATTGCACAAACACTGAATCTTGATTATATAGTTGAATAAATAGTTGAAGATACTGAAAACACTCTGCCACAGTAACACAAAGTCCATCTTTGTCAAAATAAGGTACGCAAAGTTCATATTTACAAATGCTTCTACTATAAATTCTGTAATATTTAGAAGTGGATGCTGGGTGCTATGGCCTGGCCTGAAACCATGTTGTTCATTCATAATTATTTGCTTAACTTCTAGATTTTTAATCAATCTATTTTGAGGTATGCATTCAAACGTTTTCTCCATGCTTGATAATAAGTTAATTGGAAGGTAAGAGTTGATATTTTTTGAGTTTTTTCCTAGCTTGAGTACTGTAATGATATGAGCATGCTTCCGTGGTTGCGGAAAATAATTTAAGCGTAGACAGGCATTTATTATATTTGTGATTAAAACTAAGTAGTTTTTTGGCAATGCTTTTAATAGCTTGTTCGAAATTCTGTCATAGCCAGGGGCTTTTGTAGGTTTAAGCTTTTTAATGATTTTATCCATTTCTCCCGGAGAAGTAGGGGTGATATGGGAAGTGCAAATTTGGTAGTCCAGATGAATAATAAAATCTATAACTTCTTTTTCTGTCTCCATCATGTATGTCATAATTTGTGAAAGTAGATTCCAAATGAGAGGCAAGTGCTTCTGCCATGTCTACTTCTGAATATACCATTCCATTTGGGGTTTCAATGGGACAAATGTGCTTTGGCGAAGAGTTTCTGAGTGCTTTAGCAATTTTCAAGGTGTTATTTGGATCAAACTATTAAGGTAGTTATCCCATCTTTCTGGGCAATAGTCCATTAGCAATTGATTAAGATGTTCGATTTTTCTATTAAGGAGAGTCATTATTGCAGGATTTCCAGTTCTTCTCCACTGCTTAGCTGTTCTATTTTTATCTTTAATTTTCTCAATAATATGATTTGGAAGTGCTGTGGAGGTGTCTTCTATGATTTTAATTGATTTATCCAGTCCAGCATGTATGCGGCTGTTAATTTTGGTAATCTTTGTCTCTATATCAACAATATCGGCAAGAGCCGGGTGTGCAGGTAGTTTCTCCAAGTGATGATTGAATTTTTCCCAGTTAATAGTGGTTTTAAGTGGTTGGTCTTTTTGAAATCCAAAAATTGTTAATAGTACAGGAAGATGGTCGGATGTTAACTGCTGTTTAACATCTAAATAAAGAATTTGAGTGAATGTTTTCGTAATTACTATGTCAAGAACTTATGATCTGCCAGTGTAGTGATATCTTTTGGGTTCCCTTGGTCCGTGAATTTTTATGTGTTAAGACAGAGAAATTATACAGAGTGTTTCCATTACTATGACTTCTTCTGGAGTGCCAAGACTGATGCTTGGAGTTAAAATCCCCAGCACAATTGTGGGAAGATTGTGATTCATAAGATTCTGAATATCCGAGTCTGTAATAGTATTCTGAGGCTGACTGTATGCCGAAATGAAGATGTGAGGATCATTCGTTTTTGAATGTACTATGATAGCTGTGTTTGCAATAGAGGTGGGTGCCGCAATTTCATACGCTGTTGATTGTAGGTAGTTTCTTACTAAGATGAGTGTGCCGCCACCGCGGTTATGCTGTCTGTCCGTGTGGAAGGTTTTATATCCATGAATTTTAAATTTGTCACATTTTCTGAGATGCGTCTCGTTAACTAGAAATATGCCTATTTTATTATGCGTAAGAAAATCTTGAATTTCAATCTTCTTGTTACAGAAACCATTCGCGTTAAAAAACGCTATACTCAAACTGGAGCAGTGGTGTGGAAATGATGTTGCATTCTTGGCAACCTAGAATTCATAGTCTAGGTTAGATAATATGTCGACAGTCTCAATGCCACCTTGGATTTTATCCATCAGCGTTTTGGCTTTGGTAAATTTTTGAAACAATTCTTCAATAATGTTGAATGTGTCTTTTAGCCATTGGGCAAACCCTGATTTGTTAATGGTTTCTTCTTTGGTGGCAACTTCATTGCTATTGGCTGAGAGCTGATCCTCCTTATTATTTTTTGGCATCTACTTAGCAGGCAGCGGTGGGAAGTTTTCAAAGTCCAGAGATGGAGCGTCGGTGTTGGTTTTTTCTGTATTTTCTGGTTTGGCTTTTACCTGGTAAACTTCTGTGTTTAGTGCACAAATGCGTGCTATGACATTCTCCACATTTTAAGCAGCGAGCCTTGTGCCGACAGTGATTTGTACTATGACCATATCTTTGGCAACGATGACATTGTTTGGGGCCAGGAGTGGGCTTGAAAGTGTCTACAGCAATGCCGAGATCTAAAACATGGGCCGAGATCTAAAACATGGGTTACTTGGAAAATTTGTTTACCCTGAACACAGCGTTCGACTCAGCTAGAAATAAGGGGGGCTTTTTCACTGCCTCACCATGACGTCGTGTTATCTGCTTGACGCTGTGTTCTGGTATTCATTTTTCGATTAAATCCCTTTTAACCCTTTGAAGGGCACCGGTATAAAAAATATACCGGATGTTTCTCAATTTTTTAACCTCCTAAAAAATGATAATTTTTCTACACCAAAAGTTCTAATTTTGAGTTTCTAGTGTTTTCTTTTGATTCTAAATGGAAGCACTACTCTATCATTGCTCAATATTTTGCAATTATGATGTTCATATACCTCGTTTTAAGGTATCATGTTTGAAGATTCATAAATTCTATTGAAGGGGCAGAAAAAATAGAAAATCTGCAAATGTATGACGTACAAATGCTAAATATTATATATTTACTGCATTTAAATGAAAACTGTTAATTAAAAGATTATTTATACGATTTTAAAACCGGTATATAAAATATACCGGCGCGCATACAAAGGGTACAATGCCAATAGATGGCAGCACCAGGCATTTCTTTATTCTGTGGGATGACACAAATTACTTTATATTATAATTGTTTATGATGTAATAATTAGTTATTTGTGATTAATTTACCAGTTGCTTTGGATTAAATATTATGTTCATGGGTGGATGGGGACTTTCCTAACCGTCTGTTAAGTATGAATAAAAGTATCTTAGTTTTTTATCCTTAGTTTACTCCAGCTAATTTGTCTCAAGCTTTCAAATATATCCATGTCAAACTCACTCTTTCTGAAAGAATAATAATAGAATTTGAAACAGAAGTAGTTTTTACTAGCAGCAGAAAGTAGGGGCGGATGCTTATAAAACCAAAAGTTGAGAAAAAAATGCTGATTTGAAAGCTTGCTTTTATGCGTTATGGTATCCACGTCTTTGTTAATTTCAGAAGGAGATTAGGGAACACAAGAGAAAGTTTTTCCCAGGAATAGAATATAAGTAAGAGGTTTTGGAAATAAATCTTCACTGTTGGTGAAAGGAGCGAATACATAAGGTCAGTTTCAGATGCAAACATTTATCTTTGGCAGTTAAAAAGGCAGTTTCAACTTATCATATTATATTAGTTCAGTTACAGCATGATACGGTTTACGCATGCAGTGATATATTAGCTAATTTGTTTCATTAAATGATAATATTGAATTTAAATCACTTTCAAAAGCTTTTTACCCGTATTTTACATCAGTATGTTCAGCTGGGTGGCATCATCAAAGTTCCTAAAAATATAAATTTTATTTTTTAAATTTTAAATTTCTAGTCAAATTTTTAAAAGTTTTTGACTTCAGATTTACATAACTATAACCAAGCACTCATTTTTATAGACACACATCGAAAGTACGCAATAATAGATTTAAAAAACAAAAGTTAACTCTTGGTAGCTCCATGGAAAAAAAAATGTCCTAGAGGGGCAGCGGTATAAAATATATACCGGCTCTCAAAATTAAGGATTTCACTATAGATTTTTTAAGCCTTAATTTTGTGTTCTTAAGGTCCATAAGACACAATTCATGCAAAATTTTACCGCAAATTAAATTCTTTTATATACCGCCCCTCAAAGGGTTAATGTCTTCAGAACTGAAGAAAATTGGGAGTTTTTTAATCACAATCCTCATTGGTGTTTCTTTAGGGAGGGGAAAAGGGATGATACGGCAATTCTCTTTCCGTAAGAAATCTGTAGACTGCACGGTAATCATCAGTGGTTTTAACTTTAATTTGTACGTCACTACCTTTGAAATCTCCTTCTAATTTTGTGGTGATCTTTTTAAGTTCTTCGCGTAAAGCTTTCCAATTGGTGATATCTGAAACTTTTATCGGCGGGATTTTGTTCGCTGTTTTTCTAGGCTTTATAAATTCCTCTTTCTGTGAACTAACGATGGTTTCTGCATTAGTTTCCATTTCGTCGTCGGATAACGCTGCTAATTTGTTTTTGTTGAAGTGATTGATGTTGAACTACTTTCACTGAGTGTGCGTTTATGATATCTCTTGGGCTTGTTCCACCCTTCGTTATCGCTGAGTTGGTGTTGTTGAAGCTTTTCGGCTTCAGCTAATGGAGCTACGTTTTCAAGCGATGATGTATTACTTAATTTGTGGCCTATTCCTTCCAATTCTGCAATTTTAGCTGCAACGCGGGCTATCAAATTGAGCGGAATATTCTGCATATCGGGAGAGACCTGCAAGGCACAGTTATCTAACTGATTTTTCGCATAACTCAGATGCCTTAAAATGCATTTAGTTTCATCCAAACTGCCAGTGGCGAGCTTATTCTTGATAATCTCACGGTCACATATCCAATCCATGATGAAGACCCACTGGTATTTCTAGCAAAGAACTGGTATTTCTAGCACTAACTGGTATTTCTAACTGATATTTCTAGCAAATTGGTATTTCTAACTGGTAACCCCTAACTGGTATTTCTAGCAAAGAACATTATCCTAACCATGAAAACAGTTCGAAAACAACTTACCAATTGTCAAGAAGCGCAGCACTAAGATGAGCAACCTAACAGCTGATAGTAAGCAGTGTTAATATGCATGTATGTAGTTCTGTAGACGTTGTATAACTGGACCAATGAATGCGCTTTGTGCAAGGAGCGCTGTATGATCTGCATACATAGCTAGTGTTGTGTCATGTGTGGTAAGAATGTCGTTCACATAGATATTGAAATATGTGGGCCCGAGCAGGAATCCCTGGGGGACCCCAGCAAAGATAGGGTGCAGGGCAGAGTTTGTACCAGACATGTGAACGACGAAGTGTCTACCTGTGAGGTAGGAATTAGTAATGTTTATGATGTAGCCTGGGAAACCCAGGACGTGTAATTTGCAAGTGAGTGCTTCCAACCAGACTCTATCAAAAGCCTTCGCTATGTCAATAAATAGTTCGCCAGTGACTTTCCTGGTAGCCAGTCCCTCCAAGATGGTCTCGACAACCCTGTACAGTTGATCAGTCGTATAGAGTTGATTTCGAAATCCGAATTGCTGAGGAGTAATGATGTTGTTGGCATCCAGATGATCGTTGATGCGCTTGAGTAGCACAGCCTCAAAGACCTTGCTCACTGAAGAAAGGAGCATAATAGGCCTATATAATTCCGGTTTAGCAGCAGACTTTCCATGCTTGAGTATTGGAACAATTTTTGCAGTCTTCCAAGAAGTACTGCCAGTCAAGAAGGGTGTTGCATATCTTGGTAAGAATGAAGACAGATTTGACGGGAAGCTTTTTGAGGATGGTGTTAGTGATAGCATCTAATCCAGGGCTCTTTTTGTTCTTGAGTTTTTTTATGATAGCTAGTACTTCTGACGGAAAGGTTGGAATAATGTTGTCAGTGCAGGGGCTTGGAGAGAAGGTGGAGTGAAACTGTAGAACAGTGTTTTCTGTTGTAGTATCATAAGTGTTGTTGGTGCGAAATTGAGATTCCAGATGCTGTGCTAAGAGTTCTGCTTTCTCAATTTCAGTGTAGTGGATCCTTTCAGGCCCTTTAAGGGGCGAATGTTATTGTGGCATTTCGTATACCTCTTAACCCTTTGACGGTTTGACCCGGAATATCTCGCACTTTTAAGCAGACTCCTGAACGGTTTGACCCGGAATATTGCCATTCTAAATATCTCCTTGGAAACGGGCTGTCCCGTGTTTTTGTTAGAATTAAAAGATAGGTGAAGAAGGCCTAGCCCGCATTTTTGTCTAACTTTCACCCCCAAATGCCTAAGGGGACAAGCATCCCTCCAACCTTGATGACAATAGGTAATGACCCTCAATAGCGCGGGGAGAACTATCCTATTCGCGCTATTGACACGATAACGATCTTACACTGATTCTAAAGAAACAAGAAATTTGTTACTAGTTTAGAAAGTTAACAGAAGAGGAATTAAGAATTTAATTTAGAAGTTGTTTAAGAAATTAAAAAAATAAAGGAAAGGAAGAAAGTTAGGAAAAACCAAACATTGAGTACGTGCTCACAAATTTAACTTAATAAATGCTATACAAATTCAACTCTTCATATTTGAGTAGAATGTTTTAATCCCTGATGGCAAGGAATTTTTGTTAGATTGCTTTCGTAATCGGTAAAGTTTTATACCAATTTTAGGCTGTTTAGCTTTCAGTTGTTATTGCCCTCCGCCTGCCTCTCTAGAGGTTTCCCGCACATTTGGAGTGCCTTCATTCCGCACTGACACATCCATGCCTTCTCCGGGATTCAAGCCTGGGCCCTTCGGCACGGCAGTCAGGGACGCTAACCACTGTACCAGTTGTGCGGCAACTTACAGTTTTTCAAGAGTTCATTTAAAGGTTTTGCTGTTTAAAACGTTAATTGCTTTAAAATATTCGCTGTCTCATGCAATTTGATAGTTGCGTGTTTTTCACCTTAATATTTCCTTAAAAAGACAGAATTATAACTGTCAACTACAGACGGATTTAATGTATTCGGATTACGGCGAAGCACGCGTTTGTTTATCTGCCCAAAAGGAAGGAAACTTTCTAAGATGATCTGGCTTGTATTCACGTTCCACTTGTGAAAACGCAGAGCAAACTTCCATGCAACCATTTCGTTCCCCAGGATTTGAACCCGTGTCGAGCTAGCTGTGTTCAGTGATTTCAGATGTTCTGCCATTGGGGATCCGGAGTCTTATTTAAGGGGACAGTACACCTTTAAAATGATCAAAAAATCGATTTTTGGAATTTTATTGTATTTGGTAGAGCATTTTATTCTGAATAAATTGATACCATACTTTTACTTCTCCGATAATTACTTGTCGAGTTATAAAGGAAAATATGAATCTCACTACATGGTTTTAGATTTAAATGTCCTGAGTCAGCTGCCATGACAGTTTGTTTACATTTTGAAGTCACATTGCACTGATCCTAACTTTGGCATTGCATGTAAAGCCTTATTTTTTTTAAATATAATTGATTGCCGAAGAAGAGAACCATGTAAAACATATACTACAACTCCTACTTTCGTTCGGTTTGTTTACATCGTGTTTTGCTACGTTAGTATACTGCGATTTGATATTAATTCGATTTTTGTGTTGCTCGCAATCGTGATTGAATTTTCATCGAATATATATTATTTAACTGTGTTCTTTACAGTGTTTTGTGCTAATTACTGGAATTCAGTTTGCTAATTCCTTCTTTGTAATTCTGCTTTTTGATGGATAAGTTAAAAAAACGTGCTTCAGGACAGCGCCCAAAAAAACGTAAGTTTTATGGCAACAAATACACAAATGTCAATGAGACTAAAGTGTGTGACGGTGTTAGTTCTTCATCAAAAAAGTTGAACAGTGGTTGCTTTAATAATAGTTTTAGTGCAACACAGAGTTTGGGATACAGAATAATAGCAATTGATATTTTGTTTTCTGAAATTTCAAGTATTTTGTGTTGCAAAGTGTGTGGCTCAGACATAAATATATGTGAAACTCTAAATCATGGATTATCATCTGTGTTCACGATTGAATGTGCGGGTTGTAAAAAACTGAATTCTTTCAGAAATTCTCGTATGATGGGAGCAAAATCAAATGTGCCTGAAATAAACAGAAGGTTTATTTATGCTATGAGATGCATTGGCCAAGGTCTGGCTGGAATGAAGAATTTCTGTGGTGCAATGGATTTGCCCCAACCTGTCCAGAAAAGCGCATACAATAAATCATTGCAAAAGATTACCCGTTGTGTGAAAGACGTTGCTGAGTTATCAATGTTAAATGCTGCAAAGCAAGAAATTGAAATCACAGGACAGTCACAGTTTACAATCAGTGGTGACGGATCTTGGAAAACTCGAGGTCACTCGTCGAAAATTGGGATAACTAGTATAATTGGTATTGAAACTGGAAAAGTGCTAGATCTTGAAGTACTGTTTTCGTACTGTAAAGGATGTGAATGGGGTAAAAAAAATAAAAATGCTAAGGAATTTGAGAACTGGAAAAGGAGCCATGATATTGAGTGTGCGAAAAATCATTTTGGATCAGCTGGGAAAATGGAAGTTGTTGGTATGTTACGAATATTTTCTCGTTCTGAAGAAAGGTTTAACGCTCAGTACATAAACAATATTGGGGAGGGCGATACTAAAACATTTCTTGAACTTCGAAAGAGCAATATTTATGGGCCTGATATTGAATTAAATAAAGTAGAATGCGTAGGTCATGTGCAAAAAAGAATGGGAAGTAGATTACGAGAACTGAAGCACTCTATGAGAGGAAAAAAGCTGGAGGATGGTAAATCATTAGGTGGGAAAGGGCGTTTAACGGATAAATTTATTGATCAAGTAACTATGTATTATGGACAAGCTATACGAAATAACAAAGACTGTGTTATGGATATGCGGAAAGCTATATGGGCGATTTATTACCATAAGCGTTCAACTGATGATGAACCACTCCATGATTTTTGCCCACAAGGAAATGTGTCTTGGTGTAAGTACCAAAAAGCCAAAGCAACTGGAAAATTGAAAGATTTTAAGCATAAAAATGTAATGGCAGCCCCAGTAATGGACAGCATAAAGAAAATTTTTAAAGACTTGTCAGAACCCACTTTACTTAAACGTTGCCTTGGTGGTCGAACACAGAATCCCAATGAATCCCTTAATTCTGTAATATGGAAATTCTGTCCAAAGACAAGCAGTTCAAGCAAAGTAATTGCTGATATAGCTGCAAATGAAGCAGTTGTAGCATTTAACGAAGGAAGACAGGGAAGACTACAAATCATGCAAAATTTGGGTAAGACAGAAGACAGGGAAGACTACAAATCATGCAAAATTTGGGTTTTCGAGTGGGGCAGTATTCTCTAGAAGCAGCAAAAAAGTGTGATTTGCAACGAATAAAGGAAGCTGAAAAAAATGCTTCAGAACTGAATTTGTCTATTCGCAAAATCAGACATTTACATAACACTTCACAATTAGAAACAATTGCACAACAGGAAGGTGTTGTATATGAAAGTGGAAAATTTTAATACAAATTGTTTATATGAAAAATTTATACAATATATATAAATTTTATGTCACGTAAAATTTACCTTATTTGAGATTCCTGTCACAAGCATTATGTGGAAGTAAGTTTTGCAATATGGTAAATAATATTAATTACTTCTGTTACTGAGTACCATACATCTTAAGATTACGTTTAATGATTTTTGCTGTTTGGTTGTATATTTTATGCCATTTTATAAATTATTTTATTTTCACCTACATGAATATCAAGAAATACTATTTTAAGTGTCAAGTTATCATTCCAAAAGTGATTTTATTGCTATATGATTGAAATTTATGTTCCAAAATTAAAACTTAACTTTAAAGAGCTTTTTCTCAAAACGTTGTTTTTCAGACTTGCGCGCAGCATATCTATGAAACCGCTTAAGATACAGCATCGAAATTTACAGCACAAATAAATATGAAGACAGTAATTAAAATAGACTCTAATTATAAAGATACGTTAAATAAAAAAATTTTTTTCAGTAAAATTGTACGTTAAAAATTAACAAAAAATTATTTTTTAAAAATTATTGCTCGATTATGTTTTTAAAAGTTGAACTAATTAAAATATTTTACTTCAGATGAATAATTAGACCAATAGCTTTAATTTGGCATTAACTTTCTACAGATTATGGTGAATTTGTGCAAGTTATCCTGCGCGCAAGGAAGCAGTGTAATTCAAAACTTCAATTGTTAGTCTTACAAAAGTATTTTTTTTAATTATTAAACTTGATTTCAAATCCATTAGATATTTTTTTCAGGAGTATCATTGTCTCATCTAATAACCCTGAAAAAATTGTGAAACTAGGCCCAACAGTTAGTTTTTTAAAAATTTTTTAGTATATGTTAAATATTTTGTATTTTCTCCCAGTTAAAGGTGTACTGTCCCCTTAAAATCTTGTTCCGAAATCTTATATACTGATTTAGTGTGATAGATGTCGCAGTATGAGGGTTAGGGTTATTTCAATACAGCAAAGCACACTAGAGCTAAAGGCCTTCGTGGAGCCCCTTCTGTGGGAAACTGGGTCATGTTACACATAGAGAAAATCGCAAAAATCAAACAGGTAGGAATTGTTCGTTTGTTTGGGTTCGAACCTGGGTCAAACTGCCAGTATTCAAAGGCCTTAACCATTTAATCACTTTGAGGCCGTAAGGGAAAATAAATATTACCGCAACTTTCTGTATACTACTTTCTATCCTGGCTTATGGTCATGCACGGGCATTCACACACCTGCAACGCTACAACTAACTACAAATCACCGAAACTAAGCATAACATGCTTTAAGCTAATCGTCGGCATACAACGGCACTTGGAGCTTGATATCTAACTAATAAGTAAAAAATATTTTATTTCTGAAATAATCTTGAACCCAAAATTAAGTTTTTTTTATGCTAACGATTTATACAGCTATGCATCAGTCTTATCACTTCATTTCTTTCAAACAACACTTTGCATTGAAACAAACAAACGAACTTGAAATAAACTAAATGATAGTTAAATTTAGTTTTTAAAGATGATTAATTCTTTTCCAAAACTATTAAATATATTAATATTTATTGTGTATTATTAATTCAAAAATTTAAAAAAGTTTCGTATTATTTTAGGAGTATATTATTCATGCACCGATTACTAATCGCTAGGATTCTTGATGCGTCCATTTATTAAAAATACACACTGACCTATGTGTAGCGTGAATATAAGCCCGTTTTCCTTAGGAATCCCTCCACGAAAATATCTTTCGTTAGGAGCATTGACCTCGAGCGCTATAACTCCGAACACGAATTTGCGGGATTTTGTGCGCGGATCACCAGAAATAATGCGGATTATGACATTGTTCATGATAGGGAAGTGCTAGCCAAGATACTATGCAGAGCTCGATACAACTCACAGCAGAACTAAGAGCACCAGTAGTAAAATAATATAAAGCCTAACTCACATGTTCAAGGTTAGGTTAGGTTATTTAATTATGGCAAAGCACACGAGGGCTTACTGCCTAAACGGAGGGATGCCTTCGTGGAGGACTTTCTACGGAAACTGGCTCGTATACACGTTACACATGGGGAAAACCACGAAAACGCCCATGCAGCCAGCCCGTTCGCGGAATTCGAACCTCTCACACGTTCAAGGAATTTCTTAGCTGCCCTTCCACAATTTCAGTTAATCTGAACACATGACAATTCAGTAGCATTTAATCAGCGCACTATAGACAATTGAGGCTTCTAGGAGCCTGCTGATTCCTTTCGTCCTTTGCAGGCATTGACCTCTGATCTTTCACTGAAATGACCAACCTCCGGGCGACAAAATCTCTCCTATAATGTAAATTGCTTAGTAACTAGAGATAGCTATGAATGGGGGAGAGTGTAAGTTACTTTCCTTTTCTTATCCCGCCCCTTTTTTTTCAGACATCCTGTTGATAAAACTTATATCTAAAAATCGCTTTCGCTTTAGAATTCTAATTCAACATTCGAGCAAATAAAATAATCAAAGCTTCTTACCTGTCAGACGAGATCAATTCAATACAATATTCTATCCAATTTTATTGACGACACAGACAATACACGACTAAAAGAAAACACTTATCATTACAGTTACATATAGAGTTCGCACTCAACATTTCAGAGTTCATAATTCTTCGCAGTGTCAATCGCAATTAATTTTTACTCAAAAGGAAGTCAGACGCACAGCGCCATCTGGCTCCTGTAATTATAGTTTCTACACACTGCCTCCCGAATGACCAAAGGTTCATTCAAAATTCTAATACCATTTTAAACAATGGAATTTATTACAATGTTCAATTCAAACTATTAAAACATATAAGAAACTACACGTACTAGCATAAAACTACTACTAGTATAAAAGAAACTACACGTATTAACTAAATAAACGGAATCATTCACATTTAAAAAATTTACAGTTACATCTAACCAGGAATAACATGAATAGTGAATTGACAAACTTTAACATGTTAGCACTTTCATCAAAGAGCTGGAATAACTCTGTAAATACAATACAAATTAATAAACATAAAAAACAATCTTATTCATTGATTTCTAGATTATATAAAAGTTGTACAGGTCGTTTAATGATTGATGTACCTGTTTTAATTTCACAAGATTTTACTTTTCCATCTCTGCCAGGAAATACTGCTACAACTCTTCCTAATTTCCAAAAATGTGTAGGTAACTTATCATCATTAATTAATAAAATATCATTCACTTTAAATTCAATAATTTTACCTGTCTGTTTGACACAATGAAGAGATCTTAACATCAAAAGATATTCTTTTTTCCATTTATTCCAAAACATACTTACCAATCTTTCTCGATAATTAAATCTTTTAATTAACATTTTCCTATTGATTAAATTAGAATCAAAATTAAGCCTGGCAGGAGGTAAACTATTCACTCTGCGCCCTAAGATCATATGAGCTGGAGTTAGAGGCACAGGTTCCTGGAATTCAGAATAAACATAAGTTAAAGGACGAGAATTAAGCACACCTTCAATTTCAATAATTAGAGTCTCTAACTCGTCTCGATATAAAGTAGTTTTTCCTAAAGTTTTTCGTAAAGCTAGTTTCACAAATCGGATCAGTCTTTCATAGAAGCCACCCCACCACGCAGCTTTCTCAGCTATGTAGCACCATTGGATTTTGTGGGAGGCGTAAAAGTTTTTTACTGTTGGATGACTAATGACAGTCCACAAGTTTTTGAGTTCAAGTTCCGATCGCTTAAAAGTTTTTGCGTTATCAGTCAAAATTTGAGAACACAGACCTCGAAGAGCAATAAATCATCTAAACGCAAGAAGAAATGTTTCTGGGGTCATATTGCTAACAATCTCTAAATGAAGAGCTCGCGTTACTCCACAAGTAAATAAGACGATATAGTTTTTCACATCACTGACTTTTGTATAAAGTGGTCCGCCAAAGTCGATACCTACTAAAGTAAAAGGAGGTAACTCTTCTGTTCGATTTACTGGTAAAGGAGCAGTAACTTTCACTCCAGGATATGAATTGAATCGTTTGCACAAAATACATTTCCTTAGTACATTCACGTTTGTGAAAATTGCAACACCAAGAAGGAATCGTCATAATTGAATGCAATTTAATACACAGTTGAGTGGTAGTGGTACAAATAAATGATTAAATGTTCAAAGCAAACAAACAGGAACAAGAGATCAGAATCAGTATTTTGTGTGGCCACCACGCGCCGCAATAAGTGCTGCTACTCGACGTGGCATGGAGTCAAACAAAGTTTGAATGTCTGACTGAGGAAGAGCATTCCATATCGTTTGTACGCGTACCCAAAGTTCGTCTGCAGACGCAACAGGACGAGGATCACGAGCAAGACGCCGACCAATGACATCCCACACATGTTCAATTGGCGACATATCCGGGGAACACGCAGGCCAAGGAAGAAGCTGTACCTGCTGCGCTGCAAAGAAGGATTTAACAATCCGAGCAGTATGAGGGCGGGCATTGTCCTGTTGAAATACAGCGCCTGGCAAGCTTTGAAGGAAGGGAACAGCTTCGGGCTGTAGAACTTCACGGATATACCGGTTGCTGTTCAGATTGCCCACAATTCGTAGCAATTGAGATCGTCTATGATATGCTATGGCGCCCCAGACCATAACTCCGGGTGTTCGTCCACTGTGGCGTTCGATAATGCACTCCGGAAGGTGGCGTTCACCGGCATAGCGTCTGACACGAATGCGGCCATCATGGTACCACAAATTAAAGCGGGATTCGTCAGAAAACACGACATGCTGCCAATCAGCACGCCAGTCTCTATGCTGATTGGCCCATTGTAGCCGCAGGCGGCGATGGTCGTGCGTTAGGGGGATCCTGTATAAAGGAGTCCGTGCGCGCAGTCCACACTGCAGCAGACGTCTACGAATTGATGAAGCACACAATGAAACACCTGTAGCTATTGACCACAGTGCTGCCAATTGTCTAGAGGAAGCTGTACGGTCCGTCCGCGCCATGCGGACCAG
The DNA here is from genome assembly GCA_000611955.2 of Stegodyphus mimosarum. Classification (NCBI taxonomy): domain Eukaryota; kingdom Metazoa; phylum Arthropoda; class Arachnida; order Araneae; family Eresidae; genus Stegodyphus; species Stegodyphus mimosarum. The sequence goes on along the minus strand of KK118313.1, from coordinate 8,711 downwards.
GTGTCTATCATCGCGAGCTGACGTCACATTTCGGGGTCCACTCCCGGATTTCCGAGTTGTCCGACACTCGTCCGTCCACTGCTTCCAAACGCGCATCACTGTGCTGCTGTTACGCTGCACACGAGAGGCTACTGCACGATACGACAATCCAGCTTCACGAAGGCCGATGATTCTCCCTCGTTCAAACTCTGTAAGTTGTTCAAATCTCGCTCTCTTTCGTCGACGAGGCATAAGTACAGATTGAGTTAACGTTTACCACTAGCAGATAACCACCGATAACCATACACGCCTCGCTACAGCCGTCTATTTATTCGGATCCATCAGCCGTTCAGAGGGCGCTGCTCAGCATACGCATGCGCTACGGATTTGCAATTCTAATCATTTGCATATCATGCGCTACTTTGCATTTCCTGAAAATTTCAGCTCACTCGCGTAAGTCCTTCATGGTGTTGCAATTTTCACAAACGTGAGTGTATATTTTAACAGTTTGTCTTTACGAAGGGATGTTTTGCAGGCATAATAATTGGATGTTTTAGAAGGAAGGTTGATGTTTCATCCAATTTAGTTCTTTTTTCGCAATATAGCTCAGGAGATATCTCTGGACACATTTCATAATTAAAGCTCTTTGGACACTCCCTTTTCTTCCATCGAAGCCATTCCGGACCTTGCAGCCAAATAGGATTGGACATAAACTTTTCTACAGTTTGTGTGCGAAGTGCTAGAGTCGCTCCTCGAGATACGTAATCTGCAGGATTATTTTTCCCTTTACAGTGATGCCAATCAGCAGGATCAGTTCTAGACTGGATTTCGGTTACTGGAATCGATACAAAAGGTTTCCATTTTGAAGCTTTCGCTTTAATCCAGTGAAGAGCGATTAAGGAATCACTTCACAAATATACGTTAGAAACAGGAAATTTAAAATTTGTTTTCAAATATTGGAAAAGTCTAGAAGCAACAACAGCTTCCATTAGTTCAAGCCTCGGTAGTGTTAACCGTTTCAGTGGCGCAATTCTAGATTTCGCAGTGATGAAACTTGTATAAATACAATCGTTACTTAACACAACGAAAGTAAGCAACTGCTACGAAAGCTTTAGGACTAATGTCTGAAAATATATGCAGTTCTAATTCTTTCAATGAATTCAATGGACAGGAGAAATACTTTCTTTCGATTGTCAAATCTTTCAAGAGATGAATCTGAGAGCACCAGTTTTCCCATTTTTCCTTCAGTACAGTCGTTAATTCATCATCCCATCCTAATCCAAGTTCCCATATTTCTTGCATTAATATTTTTATGAGAACTATAAATGGTGAAGCAATCCCCACAGGATCAAATAACTTCGACGCCGTTTGAAGTACACTACGTTTTGAACTCTTCAAATCATCAATCATGTCAAGAAGGGGTTTCACATCTAATTTAAACGTATCTTCTTCCGTGTTCCATATTATGGCTAAAACCTTCAAAGGACGCTCGTTAGCTTCCCTTACATCAGACATACCTCTTTCGTGCCATAATTTTCTCAACTCATCCGAGTTAGTTTTAAACTTTCTTAAATTCATATTCGCATCTTTCAAAATTTTTACAGCACTCTGCGAAAGTTCTAAAGCTTTCTCTACGGTATTTGCTCCGTAAAAAAGATCATCCACATAAAGTGCCGAGTTAAGCATTTGAAAAGTTTCGCTTTGGTCATGTTTATATTTTCGTATGTGGTATTTAACAGTGGCAGCGAGGATAAACGGGCTTGATGTCACTCCAAAGGGCACGCGAGTCATTCGTAAAATTTTGTAAGTTTTCGAATCATTTTCATCTGGAAACCAAAAATATCGTAAGTAATCTCTATCCTCTTCCGCTATTCCTATGGTCAAAAATGCTCCCTGAATATCACTGCTAAATGCGTATTCATATTCGCGAAATTGTAAGATGACATCTAAAATTATGGGATTCAACGGTGGCCCAGTATTCAGACATTCATTAAGAGACTTGCACCCATTACTCTTTGACGATGCATCAAAAACCAGTCTAACTTTTGTAGTGTCCCTATCAGATCTTACAACAGCTGAATGAGGCATATAATAATTCCCTTCTAAGTCGGAAGGACATTCCTCGACGATATTCAGCTTTAACTGCTCCTTAACTATATTTTTATACTCACTACAAAGCCAATTATTTTTCATTTTTACCCTCAAGTTGTTAAATCTTCGATTTGCTACCGCGAAGTTGTTGGACAAGTTTTCTGGTTTTCCTACCCAGAATAATTTAGGTGTATACATTCCATTTTCATACTTCAAATTATTTTCGAACTGAGAAATAATTAGATATAAATTAATTATTAAATTTGAAATTACAATTGTCTATATCATCTATCCCCATTGAATCTAACTTCCAAAATTTTGTTAGGTATTCATTCAATGTGGCGCAGCATTCAATTTTCATAATAGAAATGTTCTGATTCGAATTTAAATCTGATGGAGAGATTCGACCCTGAACAACCCTTCCGGACACGGTGTCAATCAAATACAAAGATTTGTTTAATCGTTCCTTTTCTCCTGAATGTACACTCACGTTTGTGAAAATTGCAACACCATGAAGGACTTACGCGAGTGAGCTGAAATTTTCAGGAAATGCAAAGTAGCGCATGATATGCAAATGATGAGAATTGCAAATCCGTAGCGCATGGCTATGCTGAGCAGCGCCCTCTGAACGGCTGATGGATCCGAATAAATAGACGGCTGTAGCGAGGCGTGTATGGTTATCGGTGGTTATCTGCTAGTGGTAAACGTTAACTCAATCTGTACTTATGCCTCGTCGACGAAAGAGAGCGAGATTTGAACAACTTACAGAGTTTGAACGAGGGAGAATCATCGGCCTTCGTGAAGCTGGATTGTCGTATCGTGCAGTAGCCTCTCGTGTGCAGCGTAACAGCAGCACAGTGATGCGCGTTTGGAAGCAGTGGACGGACGAGTGTCGGACAACTCGGAAATCCGGGAGTGGACCCCGAAATG
>KK118312.1:293725-304792 GCA_000611955.2 Stegodyphus mimosarum | reverse complement strand
ATATATATATGTTTATTATTGTATTATTCGAAATAAATCTACGTTTCTATGAATATTGATTTTTTTTTTGCGGCCCGCCTAAAGTTAAACCTTGTTTGTTTGGCCAAAGTGTACCTATGAGTTTGACATCCCTGCTCTAGATTAACTGAGGGTGCACTTGAAAGAAGTCAGATTCGAGGACTTGGTAGGTTTAATGACCATCCATCACCTCGTGAAGTTATATGCCACCTAAAGCAAGCATTACTCACTAACAATCTACCAAAATTATCTTCAAAAGTATGCATAACTGAAGAAAGGAGAAAGAAATATTGATTCTGATTTAACGTTGGAATTAGTTGAAAGGGCTTTGAAAACTGAGGAGGAAGATGTTTTGATGATTTGGATTTCAAAGAGGAGCCTTCTTCTGTGGTTTGGGAATTGGAATTGAATTGTGCCAGACAATTTTCGACTACAAAAAAAGAAAGCATTAACACATGTTGCAGGTTATATTGCCTACCATGTGTGTGACAAAGACTCATCATTCGGAACAATATCTAAAAATGGGGCTGATGAAACACTATTTCATTTAGAATGGATTAAATTATTGTGTTTAGGAGGCTTGACTACACCTCCCCATTCATGGATGAACACAGCTTACGAGTCTGAAAAAATATTTTGTGCAGTTCATGGTACAGCTTAATATAAAGGGAAGGATGTAATTGGCTGTTTAATTACTAAACTGGAGAAACGTTATCTTGAAGTTAATAAAGATGGAATTTGTTTGTTTTGCAGAGTGCAAAACAAACTTTTATTGAGATATGTTTCTTAAACAGAAATGCATATGTTTTTTCCTAAAGGAAAGCAGCTGAAAAGGCAAAAAAATGGATTGCTTCAAATGGGGCAGCCACTAAATTTGAACAGCTTGTAGTTGCAGTGCGACTGTACAAGTAAGCATTTATATAATTTCCATTTAAATATAATATTATTTTGATTTGAAATATTTCTGAATGACATTTTAGAAGTTAATAGCATAAAGCATATTTCAAGTGAAAACTAAGTTTTTTAAGCACTTGTTAAAGTTATTCTTATTGTATTCTTTGTAACTAATTATTGATTTGATTTTGTGCTGGCTGAGCAGCAAGAGTAGTGCATTGTATCTATTATTTTAAAATTTAGTAAGTATTATTAAATTTTCTAATGTTCAGTGTAAAATGCATATAGCAGTAACATTCGCTGTTCCAAATTATAGCTATCATTCACACACAGTTAATTTTAAATGCTGGCTCTTCAAATTTAAAATGCTAATTTCTATGTTGAGAACTGCATCTTTGCGGTCAGTGTCAACATGATTACATCATCACTTCTGACTTCCTGTTTCAAGGAGAAAAGCTCTGTGAACTAGCCCTTTTCTTCTTAAGTCCTGATTCAAGCCATTTTTTTTTCAATATTTTTTTGTATTCTTTATGCATGTGCATTTGATATTTTTTGTAATAAAACATGTCGAGAGTCCTGATTCTTAATATCACTTCAGCACTAAATAAAATATCTCCATACTGAAAACACAATCAGTTATTATGATAAATCTGTATGATCAATAACTTGACTTCGTAGCTGCCTTTTTGCTTTGCATGCATCTCAAACTAAAACATTCCACAGTGAAACATTATTGATTTTGCATTTACTGAATAACTTATATACCTGATGCCAGCCTGTCATATGTGTTATTTTTTGCTTTCATCACAGCATTACTATCAGTGCATGGAAGCGCTTGAGAAATGACTCGTGCAGCAATGTCTAAAAACATTTTTTTTTAAGTGTTTGTAATTCAGTAGAGCATGGTAACCTTTTATGTTGACATTATGCTTGCCGTGATTATAGACTTCAGCTAACTGCACTGCAAAGAGTTGAGTGTGTTGACAATGAAACTTTTAACAGAATTTTTTTTTTTTCCGTATGCAGAAAACAGACCTTGTAAATGATACTCATAGGCTAGTAGTGCTGTCTGAATTAAGACTGAATTTAGTGCTGTCTGAATTAAGACTAATTGATTTGCTATTCAGATAAGCCCAGAGCTAGCACAAGAACTGGCACAACTTCACCAGGTGGCGGAATTGAGGGGAGGCAAAATTTTTAGAATTTAGAAAAGCATCAGGCAACAAATTTAAGGAATGAGAAAAGGTTAAGAAATTATGGAAAGTATTGAGATGCAAAATTTTTAGAATTTAGGACTCGCAAAGATTGCAACAGGTAGCAAAATGTCTAGTGCCAACCCTGGATAAGCCTTATGTATATGTAGAAATTAATTTATTCAAGACTCAGATAAGCTTTAAGCATATGTGGAAAATAGGCATTAGTATAATAATAGCCATAGCTAAATGCGGTCGCGGACACTTAGCCGACGGGACACTTAACCGACACCAGTTAGCCGACAAGACATTTAGCCGACAGGGACACTTAGCTGACATGGACATTTAGCCGACAGGACATTTAACCGACACGGACACTTAGCCGACAGGTCATTTAGCCGACACAGACAGTTAGCCGACAGGACATTTGTCCAAGACAGAGAGTTACCCGTCAGAACATTTAGCTACGGAACATTTAACTGTCAAGACATTTAATCAACAGGACACTAAGCCGACAGTGATGTTTTAGCTCACACGTGCGAACTAATTATTTAATCTTACTATGAATTATGAAATTTCTCGACTTATCCGTAAATTCAATATTTAAGTAATATTTTCACTATCAGTAAAATTCATTTTTCGATTCTTAAAGATCTCATATGTGGTTATAATTATTGTGTTAATTTAGCATTGTGTGATATTTATCGTGCTGTTTGGTGTGAAAGTGTTCAAAGAAACCCAGTTGATTAAATGAAGCTTTACGAACAATTTCTGCAGATACCACATTAAAATGCAACTAAGTGACCATCGTGACGTAAGTGAAAAATTTTTTCCTTTCGAAAATGAAATCATATTCCCTGACAAGAAATTTCAACACTTTTTCAATTTGGCTACGTGCCAGCTAAACGTCACTGTCGGCTTAGTGTCCTGTTGACTAAATGGCTTGACAGTTCAGTGTCTCGTACCTAACTGTCCGTGTCGGCTTAATGTCCTGTCGGCTAACTGTCCGTGTCGGCTAACTGACCTGTCGGCTAACTGTCCGTGTCGGCTAACTGTCCGTGTCGGCTAAATGTCTTGTCGGCTAACTGGTGTCAGTTAAGTGTCTTGTCGGCTAAGTGTCACGGACCCAGTTAAATGAGCATAACTAAATATGCACAAATACCTAAACTGATACAAATCAGGCTTAACTTTCCCAACGCATGAGAGAAGCAGCAAACAACATGTCTGTAGTCACCATTCTCATGATAACAATGCCAGTAGCGTATAGCAGATGCAAGCTAAGCTTTCTGAATATAGCCGAGAGTAAAAAGGTTTTCAAATATTTCAACCAGGAATATGAAGCTGAATATTTCAGCCAGGAACAAGAAGGTTTTCAAATATTTCGAATCAAATAAAAGGCGAAATTTTTCAATTAATGGAATTTGTAAAGAAATGTGAGAAGTGGTAATTAATAAAAATGATACAACAAAAGTTTTTCATTGTGATAACAGTGTTTGAATTATCAATGAATTAATGAATGATATGATCTGTAGTATGATTCTACATCCAGAAATCCAATGATCTGTAGTATCATCAGAAAATATCACTACAGGTCACGAAGAAAGTGTCGGAGAGGTTGTTGAGAATGAAAAAATGTTTATTGATAATTTAGTAGGAATTCTTGACACGGCAACAGGACTTGAACAGTGGAACTTTGCAACTGAACAAGAAATTATGTCTATATGGAATTAAAAACAAGTGTTATTACAAAAAATGAAGCAAATTAAGCAACTTACCATGAAAGAAATGTTTAATAAAGCAAACAAATAGGTATTGAGGGTCATTTGTAAAGTTGATTGATTCCCTTAACCCTTTAAAGGCTACAGTTATATACCGAAAGTTTGTCAATTTCTTAACCACCTAAAAATACTAATTTTTCTACACTGAAAGCTGTAGTCTTGAGTTTCTAATGTTTCTTTTTGATTCTAAATGGCATCACTACCCTGTGAGTGCTCAATATTTTGCAGCTATGAAATTAATATACCTTGTTTAAAGATATCAGGTTTGAAGAGTCATAAATTCTATTAGAGGGGGAGAAAAAATTCAGAATCTTCAAATATCTAATTCACACATGCTGAACCTTATATATTTACTTTATATTACATTTCAATCAAAGTTCATAATTAAAAGCTTATTTATATGAATTAAGGACCAGTATATGAAATATGCTAGCAGCTATACTGAGGTACCTTACCAATAGATGGCACCAGGCTTCTCCTTTTGTACTCTGGGGGAGGGGACAGTATTTATTTATTTTATAATTGCTTATGATGTAATATGATGCAGTTGCTTAGGATTAATTTACAAGTTGTTTAGGATTAAATATTATGTTCATGAGATTATGGGGAGTTTAATGACTTTGTGCTAGAAATAAATAAAAGTATTTTAGTGTGTTTTTATACTTTACTTATTCCAGTTGAGTTTTAATTCATCTCTGTTTAGCTAAGATTTTAATTTCACCATTACGTCCTTTGCCCCAAGAAAAATTCAAAGATTTAAAAATTGTTGTGTAGTGTCAAAATGTTACATAATTGTAGAGGTTAAATTTGGCATGTTAGCCCTGAAAAACACTAGAATGCCGTGAAAATGAAAAGAGGCTTGTCTCTACAGTGTGGTTATAATAACAACAAAGAAAAGGGAAGCTCACTTATATACATGAGATATAGATGTGCACTTTAGGTTTGTCTCTTCACGTGGTAGTGGAAGGGAAACCTGCAAACAAATTTGAAATTTGGAAGGGAAACCTGCTAATTTGAAAGCATGCTTTTATGCTTTAGGTGGTTGTCTTTGTTAATTTCAGATGAGAGACTAAGCAACGCAAGAGAAATTTTTCTCTGAGTAAGAATATAAGTACGCGGGTTTCGAAATAAATCTTGACAGTTAGTGAAGGAGGGGAAAATATTTCTAAGAGCATTTTTTAATGCAAAACATTTATCTTTGGAAAGAAAAAAATCCACTGGTTCTACAGCACCCATGGGACTGACAGTCGCTAAAAAAAAAAAAAAAAAAAAAAAAAAAAAAAAAAAAAAAAAAAACCTTTAAGGTGTGTTACTACTTTACCTCTGTTGAAGAGATATTCTTCTTGAGTAAAATTATACATTACTGCCTTATTTATCGAAAAGTTAAAAAGGGACCCTTAGGAGGACTAAGGGGCTGAAATTTGCTGTGAGAATTAAATTGTAAAACCGTTTAATGCCATTTCTTCCTGAATAAAATGATATATTACATAAAAAAATTAAAAAGGGTCCTGATAGGGCCTGGTAATCAAAAGTGTGCAAGGGGGGGGCGGAGTTCTTAGTATTATATTAGGAAGCATGGTCTTTTTATATATTATCTAAAGCATAAAATATAATAACTTCAAAATCTAACTCTAATTTTTCAACTGAGTCGTGGTGTTTCATTTTTGAACTTGTTGTTTTTCAGCTTGAGATACATTTCCTTGTAACATTATGCGAGTTCAGGTATAGGATGGTATGATTTACACATGCAGTGTTGGATTTGCTAAATTTTTTGATAAAATAACAATATTGAATTTAAATCGTTTTCAAGCCTTTTAGATATATTTTACATAATTATGTTCAACTGGGTGGCATCATTAAAGTGCCTAAAAACATAAATTTTATTTCTAAAATTTTAAATTTCTTGAGAAATTTTAGAACTTTTTGTCTTCAGACTTACATAGCTATATTCAAGCACCCATTCCTATAGACACACATCAAAGATACAAAAAAAAAAGATTAAAAAACAAAAATTTATAATTGGCAACAAATACATGGGAAAATTGTCTTGTAGGGGCAGCGGTATATGTATACTGGCCCTCAAAATTCAGGATTTCACTCTAGATTTTTTCTAAGCCTCAATTTTGTGTTCTTAGGGTCCGCAAGTTATAATTCATGCAAAATTGTACCACAGTTTAAATTCTTTTATATACTGCCCTTGAAAAGGTTAAAGTTATAAATGTTTCATTATTTCATAAACCACTATTTCATATTTTTAATTTTATAATTTCTGTATGTCATATTACTAGATTTTAAATGCTGATCTAATATCTCGAAAATTCTCAAATCCGGAATCATAAAGTCCCGATGACTCCAGATCTTGGACTTCGTACTGTATTCCCCCCCAAATTATTTTCTTTTTTAATTTAGAGAATCTGAACTCCAAGGCAATGTGTTATTATAAATCATACAGCTAGTTATAAATGTGTTGATTTTTGTAGAAATATTATCCATTTTCTCAATAATTTTTTGTTGATAGCAGCTGTAACAATGAGAAACTTCTGTGCTAGCAGTAAGCTGATTGACTGGCAGACAAAATTCATTTGATATGAACTGTTGATGTGATCCACAAGAAAAAAAACTATAAGGCACAAAGTACCTGCAATTATGATAGTTATTTATTACATATGCAACAATATATAAAACCGGTAATTATAATATTAAGATATATTCATCTGCCATTTCTTATGTATTTATAAATGTACAGGATCTAAAAAGGAATTATTGCATCCGCTTATGCATGGTACAAGTAGTTATAATATCCAGGTGGCAACTGGAAGATCTGTGGTTTTAATCCCTTCATGAGCCCATTGATTTCTCACATTATGCATATGACAAAAAATGTAATGGAACAGTTACACTTGAACTTGGTCAAATAGAGCTTATGGAACAAGGTTACCCTTTAAGTAGGAAGAATATAAAAAATTATCAAAGTCCTCTCTGCATCCTCTTGTTGTGTAAGTAGTTAGCATATCCAGCTGGAGATCTGTGGTTCGAGTCCCGTTAAGAGAACAGTTGAATTTTCTCGATTAATGTTCTGAAAAAATTATCTTTATGTAGTAAATAACTGTGTGTATACACATACTCTATCAACAGCAGTACATTTCATAACTGACACTTTCCCTGTTGAATCACATTTCCCAGTAGGTTGCTGAATCTCCCAGTTTTTAAATTTTAAGGCTTTACTAATGAAAATATTTTCCACCAATAAATAAATTTTTTTTTAATGTTATGAAACTTAATTTGTGCTAATTCTACTCCTCCATCCCTAGTAATATTCAGAATAATTCTTCTTTTTAAGTTTTATTTCATCTGAACTGTATTTTTTCTTATTACATTTTTTTCACCTTCATATGAAATTTCATTTTACCTGAGTTCTCTGTATCTACTGCAGACATTTATAGATTTTTATGTGAAGATTCAGCCAATATTTAATTTTTTTTTTAATATTTGGATTTATTTTAATTTACATTACTACGTTTATCCAGATAAATATTATGTATGTTAATTATTATTTGAATTTTCATCATATTTAAAAGTACCTAAATAAATAAAAACATTTCTTCCCTATTTGGCATTTTTCTCAGCATAAAAGAATACAAAAATTACAAAATAAAATTCACTGAAGAGCATAAAATTTAGAATATCTAATTTAATACTAATATATTTTGCATTAGAATTATTTCAGAAACAGTTGAACACTTAAATCATGCATTATAAAGTATTTTAAGACAAATCTGGAGTTCCTTTGATATAGCATCACTGTACAGCATGAAAACGTTCTGATTTCTCCCAATTTTCTCACAAAAATCTCCTGGTTTTTCAGATTTCAGGGTTGGCAGCTATCATATATTATGCCATCTCTATTAATTAACATAAACATATATCTTTAATTTTAACCCTCATAGCGTTACGGATTAGCCCTGAAATTTCAGAGTTCCTCAATATGTCATGAATAAATGGTGTTTTTTTGATTCTAATTTAAAAAAAAAAACGCTTTCTCACTTTGTACTTGATTCCCTTTTCCCCCAATATATATCCAATGCAAAATCAGATATATTAAAAGATTGCAAATGCAAAAAATTTCATGTGTAATGAATACAAAAGGCAATCTACGATACATAATCTTCCATCTGTAACGGAGAGGGTAATAATTTATCATCAGATAAATATATTTACTTGAAACATTATTTTTGTGTTTACTCTGTATGGTCAGTTACACTTTGAAATAGTCTTCATGAAATTAACAGTAAAAGAAAAATTAGGCCACATTGCTTTCATATTAGCCAACCCATAATTAATTGCAAAATTCTATTAAATTTTTTCTCTGGCTGTGCAAGTAAAAGAAAAACATATCAGGTGACAGATAATTTGGATGTGTAATTGTCGTATCATATTAAAAGTGTAGGATAATGAGCTTTTTTGTAAGAGAGGATAAATGTGCAATCAACATTTTATTATTTTCTTGCATCAAAGTGTTATATATGTGCATGTGTGTTTGTAGACATCTAACAATGTGATAGAAAAACTGTAGTAACAAACAGCATCTTTTTTACAGTATAAAATTGATAACTGTGTTATAAACGGTAAATTCTCATGTTTTTTTTTTAAGTTTTAAGATAAACAGTTATCATTTTAAAAAATAACTGTTTCATATGAAGTGTTATAATATTGTTACCCTATAATACAATATAATAATACCATATTTCCTGGCCCATAAGATGCATTTTTTTTTTTACTCCAAAATGTGCTCTAAAATCAGCCTGCATCTTATGGGCCGATGGTATGACTTTGTCCTCTAAGATTCAAGCTGATTCACTGGGGAAAATGCTATAAAATATTTTTGCCACATCAGGCATAGAAAACGGTTGCCTTTATTAGAAATGCTGGTGTGGTAACTGGCAGCAGGTTGTGCTGATGACTCCCTGTAAGGGTTAGTAACTGACTAAATTACTATTTTGTTTAGCACATTTGTTAAGGTTGTACATCACCTACTGCGTTTTTGAACGCAAGATAGATTTTATAAAATTTATGGAAAGCTCTATTACAATATCTGATAACATGGAAAACATAGAACAATTATTGTAGGTAGAGCTATTGTCCTCGTTATGTAAAGAACTTGCTAATGGCTAGTCTTTCTAGTCAAGAATTCCAGAGCATTCTGGCATGTTGTTCCATTGGAAATAATCTGCAGACTGAATTAGCCACACCTCCTTAATTTTTCAGTTGTATTTTACATCTTCTGATTCATTATATCTAGAACGATACCAGAGGATAAACAAGGTCATTGGTTCATTAGTCTTCCTGAAATCGAAAAGCTTTGATGGCAGACACTGTGCAGAATGCTAAAATCTTGACAGTGGTCATTAGGTTATGTCTGTTGTACTATCAACTGAAACATATTATTGCGTCTGCAATGTCAGACCATGTCGTCTCACACATTGTGACAGCTTGAAAACAGTAACTTGTGGGGGACTGACGATTTTCTCATCTCTGTGTGGTCTGCCACATTAGTAATGACCCTGTTTTAAGCCAGTGGAAAGTAATAGAGTTTCAATGTTTTCTTGACTATACTTCCTGAAAAAATTCCCAAATAAATCATATATCTATGCAGTGTAGCGTATATGTATGTATACTATGTAGGGTAATATATATGTGTGTGTACTATGTAGTATAATGTAATTTGTGTCATTTCACCTGTTAGATCATGTGCCGCGATGCTGAAAATAGCTTCGAAAATAACTTTCATAGCATTTTATGTAGGGGCAATGCAGAACTGCTTTCAGGTGCATCATTTTTATAAAATTATAAAATGTTCTGTTTAGTTGCTTGCACATTAAATGCAAATTAATAAAGGGTACAACTTTTCACTTAAAATCACGGCACACCATTAAAGACTTAGTACAAAACACAGCAACCAATCATGTGAGCGATAACAGAAGCAATTTTGCTTTCAATGCCATCTAACTTGCTGCTCTATCAGTCATAACTTACAAAAAAAATGAAAACTGTAATATTGTTTATTATTACCTTTTAAAATGGGAGCTGCCATGTCTGCACTACTCACATTTGTTTCTTTAAATCGTATTTGGCACTTCAAAATAAAAAGGCTCTTTTTATTGGCCAGTTTCTACTAGCTTAGAATGAAAATCCTTGGTGGTTGGTTCATTGGAATCGGAATATCTCTTAAGATAAACTCAGAGGCTACAGTCAGTCAAACTTAAGTAGTATGATAGTGTGGTTCAATGCATAATACGTTCCTTTCTCTTTAGTATTCATATCTGGTTTTACATAGAGAAATTAAGTGTTGCTTAAAATGTTAAAATTAGAATACCCTCATAGGATATAAAGAAAGAAGATAAGTCATACAATATTGCATTTAAATTTGAAGCATAAGTTATCCTTCAGAGTACAGAAACAGAACAGCTGAAGATCATTTTGGCTCATCTCTGACTGAGAAGATGATACAAGAATGGAGGAAGCAAATGTTTTAATAAATGCAAATAAAAGAACTTTATGTTCATGTGCTCCTAAATGTCCTAAGCTTGAGGAATATGTTAAGATCTGGGTAATAAATCACAGGAAGAATGAGATTACCCTTTCAACAAAAAATAATTTTAGGTGAAGCTAGAAAATTGGTGATAAATATGTCTATTGCTGATTTTTCTGCGACTGCATCATGGTATGAGGGAATCGTTAAGAGAAATAGTATGTGCGGGCATACTAGACCTACAGTAGCACAAAAACTGCTGCTTGAACATGAAAGAAATATTATATGATGTATTTGTACAAATGCATCATAAATTTGAGAAAAAAGATGCATTTTGAGATAGGATAAATAGGAAACATGGATGAGTTACCCATGATGTTTGATGTGCCATCAAATAGAAAAGTGCACTTCTGGTAACAATAAGACATACTATACTGCTGTTGCTGCATGTTGTACTGACGGTTTAAAACTTCCTCCTTGTTAATCTTTAAACAGAAAAAATGTACAAATGCCTAATGTGCTGTAAGATTCTAGCTAAATTAACTTTACTTTGTTAGTTAGATCTGTACTTGAACTGTGAAGCAACTGTTCACTAAGTTCAAACTGTATCAATGATAAGACGTGAGAAGGGTGAAAAACCTTTTCTAACTCAACA
>KK118312.1:217552-291409 GCA_000611955.2 Stegodyphus mimosarum | reverse complement strand
TTTTTTTTTTTTTTTTTTTTTGTATGAATGTTCCATACCTGACAAGTTAGAAACAAGGCTTTAATGAATGAAAATTAGTAATGTATTGGCTAGACTTTTTAAATACTTTCCTATAAATTTAAATACAAGGTTCTTCATTTAGTTTCATAGCTATCAACTATATAGTAAAGTCTTGAATCAAACAATGCTTTTTTGAATAAGCAGATGGAAACTGAGAGCTACAAAATTAAGTACATTTCCACTAAAATTATACCCCGTATTTGTTATACCCGTAATTTTCGATGCTATGTTGCACATGTTAGCTTCTTTCTTTCCCCATGTCTTTAGCTTGATACTAGATGAAATTGAGCAATATGGAACAATAACCAGGAACATTGCCTAATTTCACAACAGAATCCTCGAACAATGTATTCTGAGAAAACAACATGGCCAATGTTATATTTTCTTTCTGTGAATAAGTTTTCATCAATGTCCACAATTTTGTTGTATCCACCAATTTTAGCATTCGAATTAGCTAACAAAAAATTGGCTTATACCTGTCTTATATAATTATTTCAAATGAAGTGATCTTTGGCTTGCAAAATTTAGTAATATAATTCCTGATGCCACAACTAAATGGCTAAAAGTGAAGTGTCAAGTGCATACTCAATTTGTTCATTTCATTGTTACAAATGATTTTAATCTTGAAGCCTTATTTTTTCCTTAGGAATGGCTTTACTGTGGTAGCTTTAGTTAATAACCTGAATTAATAGCATTGTGGAATATTTCTGTCTCAGTCATATGTTGTCTGTTTTTAACAGACAACATATTTTTATGCTGTTTGCTGTTTTTAAAACTGCATATTATTAAAATATGAAAATAGAATCCACTTTTTTCTCATGCTGTTGTTTCAACTGCTGTGCGTAAGTCATTGCTAATAAGGTTGAATGTAATTACAGTAAAAGCTTGACTATCTGAAAAGCTCAAGAAATGCCGGATATGTGAAAATTGTGGATATTTGAGCTTATAAAAAACAGAATGCACACTGGAAATGCCAAATCAGTGGAGAAAATGTCCATTTTAAAATAGTAAAAACAGTAATTTTATCTATTACTAACTTGAATATCAAAAGCCTACATTTAAAATTATGTATGATTTTGGGAGGGGGATAAGCATTTCAGTCGTAAAAGATGACATATTTCAGTTATGAAATCCTGCCAAACATGGAAGTTGGTGATGCCACTTATCATTCCGTTAGAAGTTTAAATGAAAAGATCATTCTTTATGAAATTAGATAATAAAGATACAAATCATAGATATAACATATAAAACATTTATTTCGCTTATCATAATTTTTCACATTCTGTTGCAATTGTTTATTTGTTTTCAAAGTCATGTAACGTGGGTTTTTTTATGTCTCGATCCTGTATCTATGAAAATACCCTGTTCACGCAGGACCAAATATTAATCATTTTTTTCAAAATATAAGGAAAAAATTGAACTTATATTCTTTCTTTATGAAATTTAAACTGTCTTATTGAGAATTAAGCAGATTTACATTAAACCAAAATGAAATGTATCTGATTGTATAGTGATGTCATGCATATACATTATTGGTGCTAAAGTGCACTATTTTGTTACAGTGTATAAATTACTAATTAAGTTAATGAATTACTAGCTCTATGATGGCATTACAAGTCTCTTACATACTAAATTTTTTGTAGGATAAATGTTTCCTAAAATTCTTAAATATTCCAGTCAGATAGCTGGGCCTTTTTCTGTAGTTTTTTCAGATTTAATGTTTAAAAGTCCATCGATGTTTTACGGTGATACGCAATTGCTGATTAAATGCTTGGTGTTGCTGATGCATGTGTTTGCATCATTACCTTTTTTCCGACATATCACATTAGTGCTATATTTTACTAGTAGTTACTATTATTTGCATATTTTTATTCAACATAGTGCTTATTGAGGATTGAATTTGTTAGAAACTATTGTCTTTATCTAAAGAATGTAAAATGCATTATCTCTGTTTCTTGATATCAGGAACAATGTCTTCGGTCATTGCTTAGGTAATGTATTGAATTTTTTTACCATGTTCGCTATCCTTTTTTTTTTCTCCTGATCTATTACATGGCTTAGAAATGACATACATGAATAACAGAAGTGAATCAATAAATTTAAGCTTATACAGAACTTACCTCCCATGTTAGTATGCTCTTTCTTTAATCTTATAAAATATAAAATTCTGTTGTAAAAATGGCTCTGTATTTCTTGATGAAATAAAACAAGCGCTGTTCTGCAGTTTTGACTCTTTTTGCCTCAGTTAAAAAAATGTCTTTTAGCATTCCCCCCTTCCCACAGAAAACAAATGCTATTACATTGATGGTATATTTTTGACAAAATTTTTTTTCAGTAATGGTTAATCAGGTGTTACTCGTGTATGCATTTTTAGTTTTCATTTGCAGTGAAAAGTTATTTAATTAAAATAATTATCATATTAGAAGACACTTGTCTAGGAGATTTATTAGAAGAAACTTGTTTTAAGAGTGCAGCAGAATATGGCTTAAAAGGGAAAGAAAATTTCCTGAAAAGTTAATTATTGAACATAAACGCTTCACCCCTCTTTAGTTGGAACAGCTATCATAGTCCATAGTGGTGTTTGCCTTGTTAAGTAATTAAAGAAGCTTCATGTCTTTTGAAAAATGCAGTCCTTCTGAAAATTAGGATATCTATGAGAACATTGCCATAATTTAAATGTAATATTTAGTTTTTTGCCTATTAAGTGAACATTGAACATTTGAATTAAGAACATTGCCATAATTTAAATGTAATATTTAGTTTTTTGCCTATTAAGTGAACAGAATCCTTGATGTGGAACTGTATGATCATTTTCATGTAAATAAAAATAATTATGTGAAATTAAAATCATTTGGAAATAAATGTTGCTGAATTTGATTTTTTTTTTTTCCAGTTGCCCTCCACGAACATTCCTTCCTGCACTTTGCCGCATTTTTTTGGATGAATGTGCACCTGACAATGTGTTGGAAGTTACTGCTCGAGCTATTACATATTACTTAGATGTTTCTGCTGAATGTACTCGTCGAATTGTTGCTGTTGATGGAGCTATTAAAGCCATTTGCAATCGATTAGTTGTTGCTGATGTTTCATCAAGAGCTAGTAAAGATTTAGCAGAGCAGTGCATTAAGGTTGTAATATTTGTTTTAGTATAATGTATTTTAAATCCTCAAAGCAATGAATGCTGTTATTTATATGAAAATTATTGTTTCAGATAATAGTTATGTACCTTACTTTTTTTAACATTATAATATTTAATATTTTGTGCACTGTAATTTAGAAATTTTATCACACTCAATGTTTTACTCTTTTAGATTAAAATTAGTCTTAAGCTCTTTTAGATTAAAATTAGTCTTAAGCTCTTACAATTTTCCATGGCTCAGTGCAGCTAATTAAAAAAATATGCACAATGTAATGAAATTTATATGAATGAATATTGATAATAGTGAGAAATTTACAGTTAACAGGTATGAGGTTTGCTGAATTTGCGGTAATGGGTTCAGTTAAAAAATTTTTGGAAGTTATATCCTAAGAATGATCAGGTACATTCATGAAAAGGTATTTTAAAATGTATTGGAAAAGTGATCTGCCTTTAAATTGTATCGATAAATCTTTAATTATAAAATGGGGTTCTACTGAATGCACTCATTACTTATTCTTAAGTTTTCAGAATAGTGTTCATTTTTTCATAGTCATTTTAATGACAATTTATTTTCTTGATTTTTAAGAGTAATACTACAATGCCGTTATTCACAAAACACCCTCAAGAGTAATACTACAGTGCTCTTGTTAACAAGACACCCTTTTAAATATATCCCTTTTTATATATGTTAATTTTTATGTAATAGTATTGATTTTAAGGCTTAAAAATTTTCTTTTGATAAGTCAAAGGGGAGATTTGTAATATGGAATTGTAACTCTTAAAGCCCTTAATTACATTATATTTTGTTAGGCCTCTCTGTGACTGAGTGGCTGAAAACCTAAAAATATTAATAGTTCTGAGTTTGGTTCTCATTGTTAGAATAAACAGGCTAAATGGGGAGAGTTTTGTGATTTACCTCACGTATAA
The DNA here is from genome assembly GCA_000611955.2 of Stegodyphus mimosarum. Classification (NCBI taxonomy): domain Eukaryota; kingdom Metazoa; phylum Arthropoda; class Arachnida; order Araneae; family Eresidae; genus Stegodyphus; species Stegodyphus mimosarum. The sequence goes on along the minus strand of KK118312.1, from coordinate 287,283 downwards.
TAAGATAAATACAAGCCAGTTTCCTTTAGTCTGATTAAGTTTCTGAGACAGGTAGCTATTGAATACTTTGTTGTAATTAAAGGTACTTATGTATTTCCCCACTGATCATGAAAGTTGGCTGTCGTCGAATCATGAAAGCTAACAGATATCCCGCTAGAATTGCACAATTTATTCCTGCAGAATCCCAAGCTGCACTTCTCTCTGCATGGGAGCTTGTACCACATCCATTATATTTCCATGTCTTGGCCTCCACAAACTTCCACCTTTACATCACAGGAAAAAACCTTTGATGATGTGGAGGTGCAAAAATTGCCTTACGTGACTTCTTAGTTAAAACTTGAGAAGTTTTATTGGTGTGGGACTTATCTTCTATTTGAATGATGGAAGGAAGTCACTAATCATGAAGGTGATTATACACAGTCCAAGATTAGTTCCAGTTTGTGTTGTTAGGACTTCCATATGCATACCAAAAGCCAGAACCTTTGCATGTACCCAATAAAATGAAATCTTAGACCATATATATTCTACGATAACATGTAACCAGTTAATGTAAACATAATATATTTTATATTCCTGCTTTCAGTGAAGACATTTGCAGGAAACTGAGATGCTTCAGCTCCTTTCAGCAAAAAGTGAAGCCAACCTTAGATCTTTGTAGAGCTCAAAGCTTTGCTTGAACCTGTTGTTCAAGGAAGGGGCCCTTTCTCTTTATTAAAATAGGAAGAACAGAAGAGATTGAATGAATCTGGTCACTACTTTGCCTGTACAGAAATATGTTTATTAAGATCCAGATTCACATAAGTACACATCTTGATGAGCATAATGAAGGACCCCGGGATGGGTAGCAAGGGGAAAAAATTATATAGCCAACTCAGCAACTTAGACACACAAGTCTTGCTAACACATATTTTGTCTTGTATGGTTGCCTTCATTACTGTATCTCTGGAGGAATAATTAGTACCTATGGCTCAAACTTGTTAATAGGTTATGATTGGCCCACTTGTAAACATAGTTTAAACATTTATTGAGGCAAAATTGAGATTTTTTTTAATGGTATAGTGGATGGAATATTGTAATGGGAAGTATCCCACAATTAAAAGTGTGATTTATGAGAGCAGCTTATTTAACATGTTTAACAACAATAAAAGATCTGGGCATAAGTAGATTGTAATGCTTATTTGTTTATTCTCTTTTTGATATAAATATTCATGGCTTTCTGGATTTGATTGCATTCATATTGAAAAAAACCTCCAAAACAGGAAAATTCTCATCAGATGCTACACTGGTGTGCAAAACTTAAGCAACAGGTGTTCTTTTTTAGCCATAACTCCACGGGAAATCATCTGAGAGATATGAAATTCGAGAGACAGCATTTTGTATATAAACGATGATGAAAGCATAGTTTCGCAAAAATGAATACAATGCATACAGTAGTATGTAATTAAAAAAAAGGCTTTATTGAGCTCATAGTATCATTACACATGATCGTCTGCACAAGAGAAAGAACAATAAGCAGATGTTCCTTAGTATGGGATATGCCCTCCTCTGACTGTGATGGTTACTTGGTACCGTCTCTTCGTAGTAGCACCAGATTGTCCAACAGATCTTAAGGTAAAAGTGCCCATTATTTAATCAGCATCTGTTTCAGATGTTGCGTGTTCCCTGGAGGATGTAGTCGTGCTGCAAGGCATCTCCCCAAAGCATCCCACACATGTTCTAGGGGATTTAAATCAATGCAGTACACTGGCCAATCCATTTGAGTGATATTTTCACTTTCCAGTAGCTTCTGAACAACAGAAGTTCGGTGTCGCCGTGCATTGTCATCCATAAAAACGAAGTCTGCTCCAGTGGCACCTTGGAACAGATGCACATGGAGAAGGATCACCTTCTGACAATAGAGATCTCCGGTTACAGAACCTCTGTCAAAAACATGGAGCTCTGTCCACCCGTTCAGCACAATGCCTCCCCAGACGAGAACTCCAGGACCATAATAACAGTCTCTTTCCGTGATTGTTACTAGGGTGAAACAGTGTCCCGACTTCTCTCCAAATCAACTGGCATTGAGAATTGCTTGTGGCACTAAAATGACTCTCATCCGTAAAGAAGACATGGCTCCATTGATGAGATGTCCAGTTTTTGTACTTTTTGCACCAGTCTAAGTGAAAATGGCGGACTTTCAAAGGCGAACAAATGGTGAATTTTCGAAAGGATGTAGCATGCAGGACGGCAGGCGAATAGACCGCCTTTGTGAAGGCTTCTGGATGCAGTAAACCATGACACTTGTCGCCCTGTTGCTGTACACAGTTGCTGAGCTATGGCGCTTGCTGACTAGGTTCGGGCTCTTTTCGCCTGCAGGACGATATATCGGTCATCGACTGCAGTTGTTTTCCTGGGGCGGCCACCACTAACCTTTCTAACAGCTGCACCTGTGGTTTGGAAGGCTTTCCAGGCGTTCGAATGACACTTTTGTTGATTCTGAACTCTTTAGCTACACTGGTCACACTATGCCCCTTCTCAGCTTTCTGATCATTTTTCTATGTATGAAGTCATCCAGGTGATTTTTTTCTAGCAATATTTCACAAAAGAACTTACTTGCACTTGCAGCAAATGTTTTTAATTGCGTCTGCATCCTTCATTTTATTGTAGTCCTTGGTTGAGTGTGCCGACCACACGGGTTTTACATACGCTTACATCAGCTGTGACCTTTTTTTTCCTGACATTTGCATATGCATGACGTCTCTACCGAATTGTGTGTTCATTGTACTGATCGTTAGAACCTCTTTTCTGCAATTTCATGGCTATCTGATTAAAAATTTACATTGTTGCTTAAGTTTTGCTATTATAGTTATATATGTTTTTAGTTTTTTCATATGTTTTGCATTTTAAACTTGAGCATAATGTGTGATGCAGTTGGAACATTTAGAGGTAATAGCAATTTTGACCTTGAATTATGCATTGAACATGGCACATACTCTCTGATACTCTTTCATATGTCTGTTTACCCACATCAAGTAGTAACCATAAAGTGCTGTCTTTGTTCCAGGTATGATGTCATGTGTTTTACCATCATTTTAGGACCATAAAGTGGCATTTTCTCTAGCAAGGCCTTTTTTTGGATTTTAAGAAAGCAAACCAAAAATAACATTAAGGAAAAAATATTCCATTTTTCTCAATAAAAACAAATGTTTTTAAATATTTAAATTACCTTATTCCCTCACTTATCCATCTCCTTTTTTTTAAACTAATTTTATCCAAAAATTGAAAGGGAAAAACCATGCAAATAATTTAATTTCTGAAGGGAGCAGTTGCAATGAAAAGTAGTCTAGGGTAAACTAGATCTTCAAAACTATATTCCAATAAGTATGTGTAGTAATATTAACATTATCATATTTAATATTTTCACTTCTAGTTCCTTATAACTTGAATCTTTTCTGCTGTTATTATTATCTGTGCTACTTTTCAGATCTCAGATTATTCATAAATAATTAGAGGAGCTGAATGTGCATCTGACACAGCAAAATCATAGATTAAGTGTCGGTTCATGTTTGCTTCACTTTGATTGGTCGTTTCTTGCATTAGGTTGGTGTAAAGCTCAATATGTAAAAAAGAAAGGTTTGGTATAACCATTGTGTGTATTGTTTCAAGGGTGTGTGTCTTTGTTGGAAGCAGCTGCATGCTAATGAATTAATCTTAAAATTTAGGGGAACTTGTTCTGTAAATGCATTGAGGAAGGGGAAATTTGCACAGATATTTTTAAAATTTCCAAACCTGGTGTTAAAAACTTCCATGGAAAAATATGCAAGGGGGGAGTATGTGAGAAAATATAGTACATCTAGAAATATTAAGTGTACAGCTTTAACAAGAAAGGAAAAAATAAATTACATTAGTTATTCAGTTATACCATAGTCTTTAAATGGTAAACTATATCAAAGTGACCTTAGAGAAGTTGAGTTGCCTGATGCAGCAAATCATGATTTTGAAACACTATTTTTTCTCTGTCTTGTGTATCAGAGAAGATGGCTTAATATATGATCATTCCATTCCGTATAAGGTTATTTCCAGATGATACTTAACATATGTTTACTGCAGAGTTTCCAAATGCAGTGGCTGAGCAGTAGCAAAGTGGTTAGAACCACAAAACTCCGATAGATGCTCCATATTTTCTTCTGTGGTAAATTGCATGAATTTTCACAGTTTCTTCATGTTATATTATCTGCCAATTTCCCATAGAAAATCTTCCATGGAAGCATTCCTCCTTTAGGCAAATAAGTTGAATGCATTCCCATAAATAGCTATCGAATTCCATATAAGTATGCTAAGTCAGACTGTTGCATCTGTGCTCTTATTCTTGGCGTCCTTCGTAAGCTGTGTGTTTGAGCGGAATCTGACTGGCACTGTTATGTAAGCAAAATTTTGGCTGACTTTTGCAATCAATTTGTAGCAGTCTTGAGGGCCAGTCAGTGCTCACTCCGGGAAATGGATCCAGATATTGGCAGAACATGTTGAAGTGTACTTTAACCTAGCAGTACAACATTTCTCATCTAATCATCAGATGTCAGTGTAACCACTTTCAAGGTCACTAAAGCAGCATTTCACGCCTATTTTTCAACTTTACTAACAGATATTGTCACGAGGCATTGGCAGTTAAGTGAGTTAATATTGTGGCCCACTACATAGAGGACCATAAACATGACAAGAACAGAAAACTGCATTTAACTGGGGTAAAATGTAGTATTTGTCACGTTCCGCCTTGTAGCAGAAATTCCACCTATATGCCGACGCATCAGCACTGCACTCTTTGATGTAGTGATTTACCACATCTATACTCAGGCCTTGAAACTATGCCCAGAACATGGACATAACAGTCACTATAGCTATCAATCACTACAGCCATTTGTGCAGTTGTTCTGTTTAGTATCACATGAAAAGTGCTGCCAGAAAACTTGTAGCTGACATGATGACTACCCAGTGCTTACTATGATGATAAAACTTGTAGCTGCGTGATGACCAGAAAACTTGTATCTATGGCCAGGAAACTTGTAGCTACATGACCACTCAATGCTAAGTAATAGATTAAAATAAAATCATGGTATGATGTTTAGCCTTTACACAACTTTTTAGTTCAACTTCCAAGGTCAATTTATCATGTTTAAGGCTGCTAGAGTAGCATATGATGCCACTCTTCCCATCCTTACTAACAGATGGTACCAGAATACAATGGTGGCTAAAGAAGCTAATGCTAAGGTGGTGATCCTAGTGTTAACGTAACCTGCTGAGTGGCACTGCTTTATGGAGCTGCTTACGAAAACCTGTATTTAAGCAGCTTTTGTTAAATAATTTTTTTTAATTACTCTCGAGAGTATAAAATTCCGTGCATGAAGATGATATTTACATTATTAAGAAAGCGAAGTATTTAAAATTATAACCAAAGTGGCAAAAAAGTTTCATGACTGGATAAAGACAGTCATGCCTCACTGGGTTAAAGGAATCAAGGGAAACATGGCATTGTTTCGTTAAATACAGTTGCATGTATGGAGTACCTTGTCTAAAAATTGGTTATGTGACGAGCATTTCATTAGCAAATATATGAAGATGGGGCTTTTTCAGTTTTAGTAATATTTGCACTTTGTATGCAGATTTTAATTTCATTCAAACTAGATTGTGAATTGTTGATTTAGTCATCGTCAGGTCTGAGCCGGCATATTTGATTTCAGACTTGTTCATCGTCAGGTCTGAGCCGGCATATTTGATTTCAGACTTCCAGATTTGTTCAGACTTTGTAAGAAACATATTTTGTGCTTAGCTTTTCTTTAACAAGCATTAAGTATATAGGCATTTTTCACACAAGTCTAAATTATCTTGGAATTCTTTTAGATGTTATTTAAATGATTGTAGTGTTGGAGGATCTGCGTTGCTGTAATCTGTCTACTATGTTTCCAGTTGCCGTTCCCCCCCAAAAAATGCTACCAATATGTTGTTTTTCTAAACGTTTGTTGTAGTTTCCTATTTGATTTCTAAACCAGAAAAATAAATTGTGGGCACTCAATGTGTAAGTGTTATTTAGCTGGCATATTATCATGAGAATTTTAGTGAATTCATAATTTTTTCGAGTAATCTTGTGAATTTCTGAAAGAATGTTATTTTTAAATTAATAAATACCGTTTTTGGAAAAAGGGGAATATATCAAAAATGAAGTAGGATGAAAACATTTTGAGAACAGATGCATTAAAAAAAATGAACTTCAGGTAACTGTGGTCTTCATTCTTTCCAAAGTAATCGTCTTGTGCTACATGTACTGCTGCCGGTACATCTTCCATTAATGCTAGTCTAATCATCATCTTTATCATCATCCGTGATTTACTTTGAGTCTTTTCTTTGGTATTGAAATGATGATTCTTCAGCATGAATTTCAGTCTGTATTAGGAGAAGTTGCAGGATCCCAGTTTGGAGTCTGGGAAGGGAATAGTGTTAAATCACATTGATGCAGTCTAGAAATGAGTGGGTTGTGGTCATGATGGAGCTGTTTTCTCATAGCTTGGAATATTTGTGCTGAAGGTTTTTAGTGATGTGCTTCAGAATGCAGCAATTAATTTCTGCTTTAATATTTTGATTTTGTATTATGATTTCATAGTGCATAACCTTGTGAATGTTTTAAAAAATTCATGGATATTATACGTATTCACATTTTATTATTATGTAATTGAGCAAGGAAAGAAATATCCTGCCTGCTTTTTTTTTGCTGAAGTTTATTAGGTTTGTTAGGTCTATTACTTTGAAATAGGTTATTTTTCCATCTGGCTTATTTAGCAACCGTGATAATGACTACTGTGGAAGATGGCAGAGTCCTGTAATTTGCAATCATTCCCGAATTGTGTACTGATGACATGCTATGACAGTAAATGAGGGGAGTCTCGTTATAACATTCAAGTGCTTATTTTAAAGTTGAAGACCACGGATGTGGTTATTCTCTGCCAATGGAATTTCTAAAGTTGAAATGATTTTTTAATCACACACTCTTAAATCACTTAAGGGGCTTCTTTTAATGGCTATACTTTTAGTTATAGCTAAGTAGCAGTAAAATATTCACTTAACTAAATATTTAATAGAAGTATTTGAGGATCCTTATTCAGGAATTACAAAATCAGTCTCTTCAGTTTAGTTAGTTCATGGCCATTGGAAGCAACTTCTGTGTAGATTTTTGGAAGTCATGAAATAAGCAAACTTTAGTCACATTTTTGATTTGCATTGCACCTTTGCTCTTTGAAAGTCTCTTCCACTACAATGACTGTTTAGTATCTGGAAAATTTAGTCTCTTCTGCTACAACAACTGCTTAGGATGTGGTCATAGCCATACATCCAATTTGCATCACTTGCTGTAATTCATGAAATGAAAGTTGAGTATCCTGGGCTAGTTCTGTGATGGTAATCAATGATTCTAATGTACAAGGCATTCAGTTTCTTTACCATTTCCCATTATTGTGCTTGTAGAATGTTGAATTTAATAATTTATTGACATTCTGTTTTTTTCCTAAGAATGTCCCTCAAAGCATATCGAAACTCATTGCTGATTGTGTATTGTGCTGAATTAAGCATTTCTTTTTGCTGAGATGTAAAATCTGTGTTAAAACTGTAAATAAACTGGCAATAATGGTTACCGAAATATGTATTATTAAGCTGTAATAATAAATGTAGAGAAGATCCTCTTGGCATACTGAAACAGTATGCGTGCTAGCAAGCAATATAATTTTGGATTTTTTTTGTTTCCTTTTCATATGCTGTATAGATAATTTATTTTTGGAAAATTATATTTGTTAAATTGTTTGATTAAATCATATTGAGAAATTATGCATTGAATTAATACTATTAAGAAATTTTTCATTTTCCTAAATTTTGTATTTTTGACTCTTACATACATCATGTCTGCAAAAGTCTGTACCTGACCTTAATTTTTGCAACCATTGATCGTAGGCATATACTTCCAGTTATAAAATGTTTTAAATGACACTAAGATTCATGTTTTTTTAAAAATTTTTAAAGTAAAATATTAATTTTGTATGAAATATGAAATCATAAGTTTTTACACGTTCCTCCAGTCCCTATATTTATATTTAGGAAAATTTTGTACTTGTTATAAAAGATAAAAAGTTTATTCCCATATGACAAGAATTGACTGTCATGTTTAATTTTGAAATTAAGTTAATATTTGACATCATTTTGAATTTGTGTTAATAAATAAATTAGGATAATTCGATGTTGATTTTTTTGCTGAATGCCATTTAGTGATATTTTTAAAAATTTCTGAGGGTCTTTATTTATTACTTTGTTACATTTGGTATGCGAAAAGAATTTTCATGTACGTGATCCGTTTTCAAAGCCTGAAAATATGTTCTGAATGTTCTCATGAAGTTTTGATTTAAAATCATAACAAATTCATTAGAGTGTTTTTCATTTTTAATTAATACAAGTAATATTACTAGTTGGCAGCATGCCAATACTGAAGTGTGTAGGTGTATCTAGGATGAGAACATTCTGTGAATAAGGTCTTCCTCATTTTTGGAATATATATATGTATATACATATATTGATCAATATTTCCACAATAATCTTTATAGAAGTGCTTGTCATATAATCTCATACCATCAGAAACTTTTTTCTAAATGATATTTTTAGTTCATGTACAAATGCTAATGTCTCACTCTACGATTTGTGCATGGCTGCTCAATATGATTTCTGATTTTTATATCAAGTATCTGGGCGATTTTTATCATACGGGAGTCAAAACTTTTTGAATTTTAATTTTTATAACAAGTACAAGGTTTTTCCTAAATGTGAGTAAGGAAGAACATATAGAATGTTAAATTTAGTAACTTACACTTTTTTTAGAATTTTAAAATGCAAAAACAGGAGTCTTTGAATCATTTATAACATTTCTGTATAACTGAAATTTATGTCTACAACCAACAGTTATGAAAATAAAAGCCAGGTAAGGATTTTTGTGCGTATGGTTTAGTGGATATATATGCGTATTCTGTATGAATGCTGATGAATCATATTAGCTGTGTAAATTTTATTACCTACTGCATTTGAAATTGTTACTTTAAGAAAATTGTATGTGTTGGCTAATACTGAAATAAATTTTTAGGTTTTAGAATTGGTATGTACCAGAGAAGCAGGTGCTGTCTTTGATGCTGGTGGCTTGAACTGTGTTTTATCATTTATTCGTGATATTGGCTCGCTAGTTCATAAAGATACTTTGCATTCTGCAATGGCTGTAGTTTCGAGACTGTGTGGAAAGATGGAACCCCATGATGCTAGTTTAGCAAATTGTGTTGAGGCTCTTTCTGTACTTCTTAAACATGATGATACACATGTAAGTATAATCCTACTGTGGTATTTAAGATTATGCATGTTAATTATGCAAAAATAAGTTACTTTCTTCTGTATAATTCATTTTCTTATACTTTCTTATTTGTTTTCAAGTTAAAAGGTTAAATTTAATTGATATAGTAAGGCAATATTGAGTGATATAGTAAGGCAATATTGCTTACAGTTCTGTCTAAAGTCCATTCTAATCAAAAGATCGTGATGAAATTTAGATGCATACTTCTGAGGGTACGTAACACATTAGTACAACTACTATAGAAATTAGTAAATTTTCAGAGTGCATGAAATTCTGACAACCATTCACATAATTCTCCAGTTTTAGCAAGTAACATCACCATTTTCATATGAAATCCTTTGTTTCTTTTTTTTAAGTTCTGAAGGTTTTGTCAACAAATTGCGATATTTATTGTCTTAAATTGAGTTTAAAAATATTTCTTTTGGGATTTACTTATGATGGAAGAACTTGCTGCAAGATTTCTGCAGGTTTTTTTTATCCCTGAAGGGTACAATTCCTTTGAATTCATCCTCCATTTTTTGAAATTATCACCATGGAGTTTCTGTCAGGGTGAAAGAAACGTTGACCTTCTTGTAAGTAAATTTATTGAATGATCTTCAGAATAAATGCCCAATTAAAATATAAAATAAGGGCAATATCATTTATGTATATAATAAATAATATATTTTGATTATAAATCATCTTTCATTTCCTTGTTTAAAGTATCTCCAAACTGTATCAAAGTGATTGTGCTAATACGTATGTACCCTATGGAGAATTATTGGAAAGAATTAGATGTAATTCGGATTTTGATCGCCTGAGAAATGGAATGTTGTGAGCACAACAGTTTTGTCAGAACTTTATTTGAACTGTTACAAAATTAATTTTATGAAGCTATGTACTCAATGTTGAAATCATTAACTATGTGTTAAAGTCAGCACGTTATGCAACATTTAAAACCTGCATGAAGCATTTGAGAGAAGACTTGCGCTCTTCTGGCCTGTGCTCTTCTCTGATATACATCATCTTTTGATTCTCAGAACCCAATGTTGCAGGTGTTAAAATTGTGCAAAACAATGGCCATTCATTTGAAAACCCTTTATAAATGACAAAGTGACATTCCTTGTGTACAATCAAGTGTCAGTGACTGTACCATAATGCATTAAGATAATAGTATTGAAACATTCGTTTGGTTGGAGCAAGTGCTTTCTTGCTTTATTGTTGCTTCTCTGCTATGTCTTTAATGTGGTTTAATTTTTACATACCCTTTTTTGGGTCATGTCTTGAATATTTTTTAGACTATATTTTTCAACAGTTCAGATGAATTTCTCGGATATTTAATTGCAAACACTCCATAATTATAATTTTTGTAGTAAATATCTTAAATTTTTAGTTATAGAAAATGTATTAAATGCACAGCTAAAAGTTTTCAAATAGAGGTTAATTAATGCTGTATTTTTTACTGGAATTTAAAGGGTACTTTTTGATTACGCACACCTGCATTAAAGAGGTGCGGGAAAGTATTCATGCAGCAGGGTAGTATGGTGAAAAAATGTTTGTGGGCAATCTATGACATTGCTGAAGAGTATTATGTGGCAACCCGGGTGTAGGCATAGTGTATCAGTTTTGGCTAGTGCACAGTGCCAGAGTTATATGGATGCTGAGTTTGTGCAAGTCTAATTTTTTTTATTTAAATGAGATCCAAACAGGGAACATCAGTGTAAAAATTCTTTCTCAAAATAGCTAAGTATTTCATTATTGATGTTCCTTATGCCTTAAATTTTATTGATTGTTCATGTATGGAATTCTTAGTGTGCTGCCATTTTGAAATTGTCTATTGCCTTTTGTGCTATAGCTTGTCAAAATGTTATTTACCAGTGAATTCGCAAAAGCTGTCCAAAGTTGGTGATAGGTTCTGACTATTTGGTGGGGATGCAGATAATTAGAGTGCAATTTAAACTATTTAATTTCAAATGTTTACTTTGTTTTAATATTGCTCTTTTTAAACATGCAAAATTATACTGGAATATGTTATTACTACTGTTATTGTATATCAAGCCTAGTTTTAAACTCATCATTATAGCACCTTTTTCTTTAAAAGCATATTTAAATTTGTGGATAATTTGTCATTTTATTATATTGAATGTTAGTACCATTTAGAATGAAAGCACTGTTCAAAGTAGACGTTTTCTACCTTTCATGCTTGAGAGCCAAATCAATAAATTCATGAAGAGCTGTGGGTGGCTGTAAGTGGAAAAAGGGAGGTTTACAAGACTATAATCATTTTTAAGGGGAGTGATGCAGTTACTGAATCTTATATAACCCAGCATTTTGTGTTTTATGTTTAAAAAAAATGTTCAGCAGAAATCGAATCTGTATAATTTGTACCTTTTTTAATTATGAACGAAAATGAAGGTCACATGATATATAGTACATATATAGTACAGTGTTACAAAATCCATTGATTCTAAAAACCTTATATTACTTGTGGTGTGGAAGTCACTACAATCTTAGTGAGAATTTTGGCATTGCTTTTGCATTATTAAAGCTATGAAGTAGCATCTGTGTTGTTGCTATTCCTAAAGCATCATCCATATGTTGATCTGTCTGTCTCTCCAAAATATGATCTAAATATTATATATATGATCTCTAAATGTTGGTAAAACAAACTACCTTACTCTTGTGCTCAAAGAAGAAGTAGACATAACCACTTTTCTTGAAAAAATTCCATTTTCTTCTGCAACTTTTCATTTTTTTTTATCGTGGCTTGCCCTAGTGTGCTCATTTGAAGACCAAAAACACTTCTGAATTTCAGAATCTGAAATGAGTATGTATGACCTAACTTAAATCAGCTGTACAAATCCTCTTTATTGGCAACCATTCTTGATGTTTAAATGCACCTATTTCTTTCTCTTGATTACAATATTTAAAGAAATAGAATTCCATTTATTTTTCCACTTCCCTCTCTGTACACTTTTGAACAAGATGCATATGAAGGTTTGAGAAAGACCTTGGGCATGGTTTCTTTTGTGTTCAAGTCAAAAAGGTCAATATCAATGAAGCGCAGGTGGATGAGATAACTGTCAAACGTTTCACAAACTTCTCTGTGTAAAAAATCGAAAGCAGAGAAGTTGCATCAGTTGCATTGATTGTTTCATTTTTAACATATCAAAAAGAGCCAGAGGACCACTACAATATTTTTGGTGCACCACTAATGGCTCATGGACTATGAGTTGAAGACCCATAATTTAAAATATTCAGTTTCAAACGTTTGCTTTAAAAAAAGTCATATTAAAATTAATGGATAATTTGTCCTTTCCTTATACCATACTGAACTGTCAGTGCCATTTAGAATGGAAATCCCATTTAAAATATTCAGTTTCATATGTGTGCTTTTTAAAAAATTCCGTGTGAATGATAATTTTGAAATGTGAAAAATTATTAACAAGGTTTATTCTTATTACCATTGTTTTTACATATGAAGCCTGGATTATTATCCTGGGGCTTTATATGAAAATTTTTTAAAACACATATTTAAATTAATGGATATTTTGTCATTTTCGTATACCATACTGAATGTTAGCCAATAAAAACATTAATATAATATTAAAAAAGGTAATTTATTGAAGAATTGGCACAAAGAATTGGCATTAAGTATGTAAATTACTTCAACTCATGAAGTTTAACCCCCTGCGTGGCATGACCATATTGTTAGTTGATATGTGTTAGCTTATAATTTTAAAATATTCTTGTTTCTTTATCATCTTTAAGGATGTGAATATGATCTTAATAAATGGAGGTTTATGAAAACAGAGACTAAAATAAATAATTTTACAAACTTTGCTAATAAATGAGGTTTAAAAATATGTCTTCATGAGGAGATCTAAAAAGGTGTGCCTCTCAGAGGTTTTAAAAGGGCAGATTTCATAATGGTAGATCACCCCTATTGCATCATTAAAAACACTTTTGTCTGCTACTTCTGGTTTATAATATAAAAAATAAATTTGGGTGTCTTAATAAAGGGATTAATTTCAACTAGATATTTACTAAACTAGATATTTAGCAGCATTGCTGTATGGAAAATGGTCAGGAGCATGGTAAAAAAAAAAGTTTCCTGTGCTTTGGATGAGACCATTTTGCCATCTTTTGTGCACGTCAAATAATAAACTATAGGCTAATAATAAATATATCGTATGTTATTAGTACATAATTTATCTCTTTATCTACATCTTAAACAGCTGCAAAACTTAATAATGGAAATCTGTAAATTCAGATTTGTTTTGCATAAATTATGGTACCAATAAGAAAGGGAGAGTAAACAGTGCGATTCAGTAGTTTTCATCAGTGTGACATATCTATGCGCTATCACCCAAGTTCTAAGTATTTTGACTTCCATTTATTCAGATTACTTGTTCTTCATAGATTAAATAAAATTATCCTATTCAAATGACATATTATATCTGAGTATGCTGCAGAAAAATAAATTAGAAACTATTCAGAAATACCTTAGACAACCCAGAGTTTGTGGAGGGTAAAAAGCGTGTTCTGAAAAAACATATTTTTATCCTGAATAACTATCGAACAGAAGTGTAAATATTATTATTTTCGGTATATAAATTTTGATAGTCTGTATTTAGGACCAGGTATTGGGCATATTTGCGAATTTTAGGCCATATTTTTCTGTACTTTGTTTAGGTTTTCTGTTAAGTTAATTATGTCTTAGGTTAGCTTAAAACACATTTGAAAATCATTTTTGTGAACTTGAGATGTTTTTTGGGCAAACAGTTTGTTTATGAAGAGAGGCATTTGTGATTTGAAGTTTCTCTGTATTTGAAAGTTTTCACCTTTCTGAATTTAGGAAGTCCTCCATGAAGGCATCCCTCCGAATGGACAGATAGCTGTCATGTGCTTTGCCATAACCAAACAAACCATGAACTTTCTGAAATAAAGAAAGGAAATTGAAGCAGAAGTATCTTATCTATTATCTGATTTTGTTTTAGTTCATTCAGTGGCATATCCATCGTCTTTGTATTTTATCTGTATTTTATTTTTGGAGAAAATTTAATAAAAAAAAGTTATTCTAAAATCCCGAAGACAGAATTTGCTTTTTAATTTTATTCTTTTTATCTTGCTAACATTGTGATTTATATTTCCCTACGAAGGTAAAAAAAAAAAAATAAGAAATGGAGAAAGGTGTTTTTTTGAATTCCTTAAAATCAAGAAATCAGTGCTATTGAGTAGAGATTGACAAAACTGCTCCTTTAAGGGATCAGATTGGAACCGTTCGCTTACTGCAGTGAATCGCTTCTTTCTAATGATTCACCGCTAACTAACAGTAAACTCGATGAATGTACTCGGAGCAGGTATGGATCAAGAGCAGTATGCAAAGATAGGGAAAAAGCAGAAAGAATTGAACAAGGAGAGGGATTGGTGGAATCAACTCAACCAAACTGCTCACCCCCTGGACTGATTTCTTTCAGCTGTTCTTTTGAGATTCCCTAGAAACATCTTTCTACATAGAACAACAATAAAATTTTGGAATAAAAATGCCCAAAGTTAAAAAATAATGAAAACTAAACTCACTACATTATTTTATTACTATAACTGATATTTTAGTGCTGCTACAAAGCACAGAGTAAAAATAAATTTTTAGATTGGAGGCAAATCTCAAAGAACAGGAAGTAATCTGCTGACAATACTGGCATTTTCCTTTTCTTATCTAATTTGAAAAAAATATATCAAATATCGCTGAAGGTTCTTCTATGCGGTGGGTTCCACATTTTGTTCTGCAGCCTTGAAAGAAAAATTCACAGCTCTTGTCTACAAGATGTTATTAAAATAATAAATAAAAATATTATATAAATATTTAATATTAATAACAATAATATTATAATTTATTATTTTCATAAATGTTTAAATAATATTGTATAAAAAAGTAATACCTAATGCCAGATTTCAAGCTAGAGCAAGAGTGCCTTAGCGATGAAAATTAAATAATGAAGGCTCCGTAGGAAACATATCCATGGCTAGAGAAGGAGCGATTAAAAGAGTGAATAATCAAGACCTTGAAGGACCTGGATCTGAGACTAGAGAATTAGTGCTGACAGCTGGGAATCCGAGGAGGAAACTAAGCACCTATAATCTGTATACTTTAATCAGAGTGTTACTGTGCCAGATGGGGGGGACTCTGTCCACTTGCCAAAAAGGGTGGTCAGTTTCGCTGACGTGCATTGGTTTATTTAATGTTTGTTTTTTAAGTACTAGATGGAGCACAAGTAAACCAAAAGCACTCATATGTACATATATAACACACACACACATACATAAAAATAAAGGTCAAGGACGTTTCCGGTAGATAATAAAGGAAAGAATGTTAGTGTTTACGTAAGAGGAATTAAAATTCGGCATGCTTTCCAACAAGAGCTCTCCATGAAATGTTAAAGAACTAGCACTCTGTTTTTTCTGAAATAAATAGTGTTTTTGCTGAATCAAAGATCACTTGCTGAGTAAAGTGAATCAGTTCCAGAGCGGATTATCTATCTCTGCTATCGAGATTTATTTTTGATGCATCAATAACTAAATGTTTAATTTTTGTTTTGAGCAAATATTGAAAGATTTCGTATTTACATTTGCGAAAGTTGTAGAACTATTTATGAATTTAAAGAAAGTATGCTTTTCGTTTTTGAATCTTTTTTTTTTTTTTGAAAATTTAGATAGACATTAATTATTGTATATGGATATTGCTGTGGTACTGTATGTTTTGAATGTTCTTGTAATAAATACCTTGGTATTCATTGTAAACAAGTTTGTGCACAAATCGTTATTAATTGGAACAAAAAAAAATGTAATAAGAGATGAAAAAGCAAACTTACCAAATTTAAAATTTGAATGATCTAATTTTTTGTTATTTAAAAAAATTATGAATAAAGTTTCACAAAAAAATGAAGTCATAAAAAAGTTATTTATTTTGATATATGAACCTTCAACCATTTTTCTGAAATATGTTCTCATTAAGTGTAAGCTTTGGTAAATTTGTAATGCATTTAAAACAGTGCTTTGTTGTTTATTTTTGGATAGCTGTGGGTTATGCTTTCACGAAGGTTTAGTTTGAGTGTCCTCTGTATGGAGTTTAGGGTCAAAGCAGTGGCACCAAGTATATATGCTTGTTAGAGTAATATGCATGTATTAGCCTGGAATAAAATAAAATTTGAGTTTATAATTTAGGAAGCATATCATTTTTATCATTTAATGCTCATTATTCTATATTCAGAGCATTTATATGTAAACTTTTTTGTTTATTTGATAGGTATCAGACGGGGCACTTAGATGCTTTGCATCTTTGGCTGACAGGTTTACTCGTCGTGGTATTGACCCAGCTCCTTTGGCTGAACATGGTCTTGTAAACAGACTGTTAGTAAAGTTAAATAGTGTTACTCTAACTTGTTCAGTGAATAACACATCAACATCTACAGGCTCACCAGAAGTTAAAACATCATCAAGTATATCAACAACAATTAGTCTTTTATCTACCTTGTTTCGAGGTTCACCAAGCATAACCTATGTGAGTATTTTTAATTGTATGAATTTTCTTTGAAATACAATTTTAGGCATTATGTGTGTGATATGTAGTTGAATAATGTTTTACTGTAATAATTTAATTTTAGGATCTTCATAGATCTGATCTTCCGACAGCTATTGAATCTGCTGTTCAGGGAGATGAAAGGTATTTTCTTTTATATACAATAAGTAATTTTGCATGTACATTTTGAATATCATCTGGTATCTGAAATTTACAATTGGTATTTATAATTTGTAAAGTACTTGTAATTTTTAATAAAATAAGCACAAATAACAATGTTTTCATTTGTTTATTTTGTATAGAATAAAATAGATTTAAAAATTTTGTTTTTGATTTTCATAGTATATATTAACACACATTGTTACTTTCTGCTTATGGCCTCTCAGTCAAATTAGTGAGGGTGTAGCACCTTTTGGAGCTGCACATGCACTAAATTTCTGTCCATATATCTGACATACTTCATACCCACTACTCTTTTGTAGTCTCCAGGTTTGGATTCCATGCAAATGAATAACCAGTCAACGTGTTCTGAGAATTAATTTTATCGGAAATACTGCTTTGGTGGGATGACCTTGAAAGAGTTAGATATTATTAACTAATTTTTGTAAATATTTGTGTGTGTGGGGGGACATTTTTAGTAAATAAAATTTGTTTCTGTTAGAAAACCTTTTTTCAGCTAGAAATATGTGTTACACAATGTATTAAAAGTTTCCTGGCTTAACATTTCACAGGTGCTAAATATGGGGTGTAGAAAGTATATATAGACAAGATTCAGAGCTCGTGTAAGAAATATACACGAAGAAAAGTATAAAGAAAGAATAGAAAGTATTTTAAAATGTGAAGAAATTTGCTGTTTTTAAAAACATATGATAAAGAAAATGCATGAACCATGCCTGTTAAAATTAGCTTTTGAATAACAGTACATGAATCAGTGAATGATGCTATGCTAAGTAAATATTTGGGGTTATTTATTGTTAAAAACATTAAAGGACTCCATATTGGGAAAAACTGAAAATTGTGTTCTTTAGTCTGCTTGAATATAAAGATCTTTCATATGTCTGCTTGCAACTGCATCTCCAACATTTTTTGTTACTTATTCATTTGCAATCTAATTATGCCATTGAAAATTCATTTTGAATTTTAACAAATGATTTATTTCTGACTGTAACCAAGGTAGCAGGAGAACCTAATTCAGAACCCACATATTCTTGTCTTTTCCATTAATTGTTACTTGGTTTCAACAAAATATTAAAAGTGAAGTTCAGTAAGAAAAGGTGGTTGGCTGGTAGCTCAAATTCAATGTTATCATGTCATCCCATGGAATTCACCTTCGCTTCCTAGAAATATGCAGATTTTTAATATGCCTGCTTTTCTGGCACATGTGGAAAGGAGAGTGTAAGGGGTTTACTTCAAATTCTGATTTCAGGGATTGCACAAGTAGTTTTATAAAATTTTTCGTGTGTGAAAAGTGGAACATGTTGAGAAAGCATTTAATGGATTGGAAGAATGGAAGCACGACAAATGCTGACACTGGTCTGTAAAGACCTAAAAGTAGCCTAAAGCATCATGTCAAGAATCTTGAAATGGTGTATACAGACAACCAGGTTAAGCTCAAGGATGTGCCACAAAAATCTTAGGTCTGATGTAGCACATTTGGCAGCAGTGGGTAAAAAAATAAACAACAGGCATCAGCTTAGATTGCAAGAGTTGATATAGCTGCTGCTATATGATTTTGAGTATTGTAATATATCTAGACTAAGAGACTGCATAAAAGAGGTTTGTATGCAAGAAAAACCAATGATTTGTGTCTGAGTAACTTAGGCTATGAAATTGGTTGCAGTAATGCTGAGATCATCATGATTGGAGTATCACCAACTGGGCCCAAATTGTCTTTTCCAAAGAGAGTCATTTTTGTTTGGAGAAAGATTCCAGATGTGTTACTGTGTAGAAGGAGCAAAACACACACAATATGCTTGAAAATCCGTAAAAGGCATCACTACAAAGGTGGTGAAATTATGGTATGTGTGGGCATTATTTTCAGTGGCTGCGTTAATCTACACACATTTACCAATTAGACTATGAACGCTAAAATGTTCAAGAATGAGGTTCTTGATCCTTATGTCGAACTTTTTAAAAATGCAATCAGTCGTAACTTTCTCCTAATGGATGATGATGCTTCCTGTGTTGCTGCACTGGTGATTGATTATCTTGAAGTCTAAGGAATCTGGTGAATTGTGTGGCCTGCAAATTCTGGGGATTTAAACTTGTTTGAATATGTGTAGGAACCATTAATATGCTGACTTGCATCACTGAAGCTCTCACCTAGCACTTTGCAGGAGCTTCAAGGCACTATTTATTGTGATTACATTTTGTTAATGCAAGAACTTCTTCCTGATCTAATACGTAGCTTGGAAAATCAGTGTAAAGCGTGTATTTGTTTCAATTGGCCTATCAGTCAGAATTTTGTTAATGCAGGAACTCCTAATCTAATATATATATACTAATCTTCCTAATCTATTATATAGCATCTGTGTATAGCAACTCCTAATTTAATATATAGCATGGAAAATCACTGTAATTACACGTTTATTTCAGTTCGGCAATTGTTCAGAATTTCTTTTAGTGTATCATTAAAATGTTTTAATGCCCATGTTTCTTTATATAATGTCAAACAATGATTAAATAAAGATCTTTTGAACATTCCATGCTCTTAATTGTAAAATCATTCAAGGTGCACGAGTTCTTGTAGTTCCTTTAATTTTCCTCCGTCTGTATATTATTGCAAAACAGATAATATAAAGTCAAACATTTCTTTTTAAATCGGATAAAAAATCCAATAAAAAAAGGGAATAAGAATAATAAAATATTCTTCAGGAATAAAATTTCAAAACTGAGAGCATGAAATTATCAAATAAATTTCTGTAGAATATTCTATAGATAAAATAGAAAAGTAGATTTTATCTTAGCAATGAAATTATACTTTATTATTAATTTTTAATATGTATGTTTTGGTCTGAGAGAGCTCAAGAGGTATCTCCTTAAGGGGAGGGATGCCTTCATGGATTACTTTTTAAGGGAAACTGTCTTGTATACAGGTTACGTATGTGGAAAACCATGAAAGCACCTATGCAGCCGACCTGTTTTCTTAGTATGAATAATGAGTTGCCATGCCTTTTTTAATGGATTCAGGTTTCCAAGGCTGCTGTTTAACCGTCTAAACCAGCTAAATCTTTCATGGAGTCTCATGAGTATTTTGTGTCAGGTACAGTGACCCTACATTTGGTTTATTTCCAGTCCCTATTTTGCTTACAGACAAGTGGCTTATTGGCCTTTTCATTTGGACATTCAAATTTCAGTAATGCAAGTTTGAAAAGCAATGCAAGTCGCGTGTATAAAGTTTGAAAAAAGGTTGAGGTGATTTTGAATGAAATAAGTAGAATAGTTTGAAAAAAGGTTGGTGATTTTGAATGAAGTAAGTAGAATAGTTTGAAAAAAGTTTGAGGTGATATTAAATGAAATAAGTAGAATAATGAAGCTGATTAAAGGTCACCAGCTGTCCCAAGGTAACTTTTGAGAAAATTAACTGTTAAATGGTGCAGTTAGTCTTATTACACCATGCTGTTACTGATAAAAATCCAATTAGATGTATTTAATTGCTAAAATGACTGATTTAATGAACAAAATCCAATTTCGTACTACTGATGTGTATTCAAGACTAGTTGCATGGTAAACTGATTGCATGCCTTTTTGCTTCAACGGGTAAGTTTGATATTTCCCATTAATAATTACTGACTAATGAAGGCAGAATTAGTCTTGTTGATCACATAACCAATAAGCTAGATGACTGCCTGTTGACTATCAAATATGATTCTGAGATATTTTATGTGAATTTCTTTATTGAGCATTTGTTATTTAAGTGTTGATGTACATGTTTTAATTTTTGCGCGTATGTGTTAAATTCCATCTGACGAATGAAAATGCTTGGAATAAAAAAAAAGTGTAGCTTTTTACTTGAAAATGAGAATTTTTGTGTTAGCTATCAATTTCCACTTGAATTTTAAATTAAAGTTGAAAAGGAAACAATTTTTTAGTTCTTTGCCCTTATATGTATGTATATGTGTGTGTGTGTGTGTGTGCATATAGGGTCATCTTGTATAAGAAAAAGTAGATTTCAGTAATAATTTATGGAATTTTTTTATTGTACAACAAACATATCCAAAAACGTTCATCTATATTTTATCTATTTATTTTTAATTTCACGTGCAGAAAAGCCTGTAGAAAGAAGCTATAAGGCAAAAACAAAGAGGAAAGCATGTGAGCAAAATTGATATGCAATATGAAATACAAATGCTGGAAGTCAGAAGCAGGAACAAATACAAAAAATTAAAATTTTTGGCAAGCAATTCTGCACCTACCAAAAGCAGGAGTAAAGCATAATGCCAGGCAAGGCAGTGCAGGAGACAATATGGAGATAGTTCATAGTTATATCTCCACAGAGTGGCCAGGGTGGGTTGATGAAGTTCTGAATTGAAAGAGATGGACTGAAAGGCAGTCATATTTAGTAGTAAGAAAAACAAAAAATCAACAACAACTTAGCACACTCCTTATCTGTGGGATGGTTTGATAAGTTGTTAAGATGAATACTGAACTCCTTGCTGAAATTCTTACCTTGCAGAGATGTCTTATAGTTATTTAGAATTCTCTGACATGCAATGAACAATATAGGTTTGTAAATGACTTTGGTTAGGATCAGTGCCTTTCTGAGCGAGGGCATCCACAGCCTTCCTAACTTCCTGGCTAATTTCTGTTCTGTGATGATTTGTAGTAGCTAGAATAGGTAATGTAATCAGAAAAGATCTCTATCTTCGGAGTAGGATAATCAAGAACAAGTAGGTATTTTAAAGCAACATTTAAAATAGTATTCATTGCCATAGAATGAAGATCATCAGAGCAGATAATAGATTTACAAATCAGCTAAAAATATCAAGAAAAAGGCAGGATGTCAGATTTTAGCAGGCTCTGTCAGGAAAAATTATGTGGAGAAAAATTTGAGTTAAATCTCTATTTTTCCTTAAAAACAAGCTGTATAAAGCTGTCTTGGGTCTGTGTGGTCAGTTAACATACTGTTTCCAAAAATCAGTGAAAGGGAATTTTATAAGGTTCTCATAAAATCCTAATGGCGGCCAGAGCCATTTGTTCGTGGATATGTACTTTGCTTGTACAAAGCCAAAGGGCATCATTTGGTATAATCCAAATAGTTTTGTAATAATCCCTAGAGCCTGATTTGCTCTAAATTTTCAGTTAAAGAATTCAGTGTAGTTATTTGGGGGCCGAGAAAAAATAACAGGCTTAATGAGAGTCCTGTGAGCTGTAATAAGTCTTAATCTAAAATCAGCCAGTCATTCAATTAAACCAACTGCTGTTCAAGATCTTGGAAATGACATCTCTAGTTTGCATGATCATCAGGATAAATTAATTCTTAAAGACTTGGAAATTCTCACAATGTAATATGCATATATCAATATTTGTAAATGAGAATTTATATTTAGAGAATGCATGCACCTTAAGTATTAGAAGACACTGGACAATTTGGACAGTGTGACTAAAAAAGATGCGACTATTCTTTATAACAGGTTAATTAGGCTTTCTAATAAGTATTTTTGGTGAGACTACAGTCACGATCAAGAATGTAACCTGAAAACTCAAGAATGTAACTGAAATCAGAATTTGAAGTAAGTAATGTAACCTGAAAGGGGTTTTATCGAATGTGTATATGATACTGTTTCCATTTAATTAACAATACACCTGTTTAAATTACTCTCTCTTGTTATCCCCCTTAGACTGCATGGACCATGATGTAAGACAGTACCTAAATCAGAAAATAAGAAAGACTAATGTCCTGGAGCACTCCGTGCAGTTGCTCTAGAAACTGTTTGCAATCGCTATCCTACGTTTGAATTTTGTTTTTATCTGCCAGCTGAAAATTTCATGACCCATTTTGATGATGAGCTGGAATCATTCTATGTAACTGTTCAGCAACTTTCCATTCACCAGAATACCTTTGAGAGGTTATATCCTTTCAGATTCAACATTTGCTCTTCAGGCTTTATTATTTTATCAGGAGAATAAAAGCTCTCACAGTGATAACTGCACTCACACCCAGGAGTGTAGATCTTTGCTTGAGAGAATTCAATGTAAAGTGTCTTTCCAATGGGTTGCCTTACACTGTAGTGTTGGAAACAAAGTGGACCTTTCTTGCAAAAAGAGGTTGCTGTTTAAATCAAAAATCAAATAGAAATTTGCCCTTTTCGTCTTCAAAATTGAAGATTAAAATAATCTTCAGACAGTCCTTTCATACTATATCTGCTGCATCTTCCTATACTAAATCCTGGAGTGTTCTCAGAACCTATTTTCATCTTGTTTTGGACTGTTCTTGTGCAGCTGCAGTGGCTACTTTTAGACTGTTGACTGGATGTGACTATCTCCATGCCAGTTTATTTTGTTAAAATATTGTCGACTCTTCTGTGTGTATTTGGTGTTCGTCTGGGGAAGATAAGGCTGCTACTCACATTGAAGAATGTTTTGCATTATATTTTAATTGCCTTGCGGAAAAATATGGGAGAACACACAGCCTAATGACCTAGTGGCCAACAGACTGGCAATTAATAAATGTAACATATGGTACCGAATTTTTATCTCTGTGAGCATGTATAGGTAAATCTGCTAGGATGTTTGGGTATGTGTGTTTTGAGAGATTCATTCTTTTTTTTCTCTCGTTTGCTAATTTTCATCTGTAGTGTAAAATTACAAGTATTTACCTTATTCACCTTTGATAATTTTTATCTTCTAGATGTGTTTTGGATACAATGCGTTTAGTGGATCTTCTTTTAGTGCTTTTATTTGAAGGAAGGAAGGCTCTGCCGAAATCTTCTCAAGCAGCACCTCTTCCAACTAGGGTACCGAGTCTCCGACGAGTTGACACTGCAGGAGAGAGAACTCATCGTCAGTTAATAGACTGCATTCGTAGTAAAGATACTGATGCTTTAATTGATGCCATAGACTCTGGAGGTGAGCTTTTAAAATATTACCTGCATTTTTAATGAAAAAAATGATCTTGTAATGTATGATTAAATGAAAAATGGTGACAGGTAATTTTTTTTGCATGATGCAGCTTTTTAAATGCTAGATGCATGTTTTCTCGCTACTTTGTAATATAGTTGATATTTAACCTCTAAGCCTGTTATGAGATGTAGGCGTTTATCATCATTAATGAGAATAATTATATATGATTTATAATATTCCAGTAAAACGAAATATGTGTCCTTATTGCCAACTGCAGTGTTTTCTAACATTCACTTGATTGTCTGAATGTCTTTCAAAATGTCAGAATTCTATTTCTTTCAAATTCTCTTTCAAATGTCATTTGATTGGTGGGTATTTTGAAGTGTTGGTCTGTAAAATCCATTTCTTTGGATATTCTTTAAACATCTTGCAGTTATATTGTGGATTCCATTTGAAAAAAAAAAATATCGTATTTTGTGGTTGCAATGTTTGCCTTGCAGAAAGCTGTTTTCAATTCTTACATCACTGTTACACTTGATATCTTCCAAATATTCTGTTTCAACATGTTTGCTAAAATGGTCTACAACTATTAGATAATCTCTATTGTGAAAGTAAAAGAGATGAGTTCCCAGTACTTGACAAGGACCATATATATTTCTTTAGATATCACTGGCTGTTTACTATTAGCATTTTGGAAACTCAGGCATGTTTGACAATTCAAAACCAAGTCTTTAGTTTCTTTTGATATTCATGGCCAGTATAGTATTTCTCTAGATTTATTTTTGCATTTTTCTACTCAAATGCTGAGAATGAATTCTACTTGACATATATTTTCTTAAACTGCTGTGTACAGCTTCAAAGGAACTTTTATATATTTATCATTTTTGCTTCTGATAGTTCTTCTCTGAAGTTAAAATATGGTTTTGATAGGTCAGGAACTGTAGATTTTTGTATCTGGCCATCCACCTTAAAAATTTTAGCTCTTTGTCTTTTTCTGTTTCTAGTTGAAAGTTTTCAGTTCAGCTTTATATAACTTTTCCAACATGGCCTTCTGTTTATCCTTCAAAGAAATCAGATTCATCAGTAAATTATTTCGATAATGCATCAATCATAAAGAATTCTTACCCTGGCTCATATTTTAGTCAAACTGATAGGGTTTATGCATTTTTTAATAGGCATTCTTTATAATCTGACTGGACATCTATTTAATGATCTCTTAGAAATTGATTCTGAAGGTTTATGGTCACTTTTGACCATAAAAAATTTACCAAATATGTTTGGTAAAATTTCTGACAATAGCTATAGCAATTAGATATAGCAAGAGAAATGCTAGAGGTTTTAACCAGATAAATTAAAAATGTGAAATCCTC
Source organism: Stegodyphus mimosarum (assembly GCA_000611955.2). Lineage (NCBI taxonomy): Eukaryota > Metazoa > Arthropoda > Arachnida > Araneae > Eresidae > Stegodyphus > Stegodyphus mimosarum. The sequence continues at coordinate 261,893 of KK118312.1, read as the reverse complement.
TGTAAATGAAGAAATTTCAGGAGTGAACAAATAGATTTGAGAAGGATATTGTAATTGTAGAACAGGAATTTATAGAACTGGCTTCATCCCAACTCATCCTGCCTAGCTCAGCCTTATACATTTCCAGCTCAGTCTGCTTTGGATATTTCCAGCTCAACTTTCTCTGAATATTCTGACTGATCCATTTTTCAGTAATATTCTGCATCAGTTACCTCATGCAGAATTAAGCTGTTGCCATGTAATGGAATGTCTTCGGGGAACATGTGCAAAACAAGATTTGAGATAATTTTATAGTCAGATCAGTGGGACCCTGTAGCCAAAGTATTAAGTATAGCAACCTAATTGCAAGGGAGGCAGGCGTGGACATCTTACGGATACTTCCAGACATAAAATGTCCATATATCGATGCTTTAGCTTATTCACTTAAACTGCAGTTTGGAGAAACATTTCTCAAGCATTACCACTGACTGCAGCTCAAGGCAAAATAGGCAGAAGAGATTTTTCAAGAACTGCCGAATGACATTGACAAATTAACACAGCTTCTATTTCCAGATAATGGCCAAGAAATAAAAGACACAGAGCCTGCAATATAGTGTATGTTATCAGGGATCATGAAAAACAAGAAACACTCGGTATAGCTGATAAAGATTTGAAGAGTGCTTTTGTGTGTGCCTTGAAAGTGAAGAATGCATAGAATGGCAATAAGGTTGCTGGTTTGTGAGGGGTGTCAGTGGTACGAAGAGCACAATACTGAATCGATAGTGGAACTGATGAAAAGTAAATGGAGTAATGATAAAAAGTAAAATGCTGGAGTTGTAATGGAGAAGGACATTTACAGAAACTGTCATGGTCTATCAGTTAAAAAGACGAAAAATCTACCGAAAGAGCAGCAAGGAAACTACAGTCTTTAGATATCTTCTCTTCACGGCAGAGATCAAAGACTGTGCAGAGGAGAAATCAATGGTTTTTATCCCACTTCTGACACCAGATGTTGTAAGGTCCAAGGGCAGTGATGTTTCTAGAGTGATTTAAGGAATGTTATGTTTCATGTGCTAAGGAAGACTTTTTAAATATTTGTGTTCTAAGCTATTTCCAACAATTATTGTGCTGTGGACTACTTAGTATGTTTATTTTCATTATAAATTATTCATTTTCTTGCTTATTTGGACTTGTTATTTAAAGAATAATGGAATGTACACCTCTGATCAAGAAATACTGTTGCATGGAGTAAAGGAAAATGAACTGCACTTCTATAGAATTGCTCATAAGTCTATTACTATCCCTTTCAATAACAGAATGCATCATTAGCGAAGTGAAAACTCATGTTGTTTCGAGGGAGTTACTGATTTCCGTAAGAAGATACGCATTTGAAAGGACTTTTAATTGAGGCTGACCTTGTGGACTTAAGCAAACGAAATTATGCCAGTTAGGATTACTAACTTAAGTGACAGGCTTTTTACTGTTATGAAAGGAGTTTAAATTGCTTCAGTTTGCCTCTGATAAGCAACATGCAGCATTCCATCAATTAGAAGCAGAGTCTACCTGAATTAAAAATATAATTGAGAATGTAGAATTAAATGATAAAAAAATTTCAAACTGAGAAGTCTTTTAATGAAAAAATTTAAAGTTGTCTTTTCAACATTGTGTAGTGATGCCGGTCACACGAATGTGACACAACATGACTGACTTTGGAAATCATTCACTTATTAAGCAACATCCTTAGAGTCTTCCGCTCCCCAAAACAAGAGAAAGTCAAAAGTGTTTGAAGGAGATACATGACATACTTAGAGCACCACTGATTTTCTTAGCTTGAAAGGAAGATGGATCTTTGTGATTTTATGTTGCTTACAGATGTCTAAATGACATAACGAAGAAAGACACTTACCATTTGCTTAGAGCAGATAACAGACACAAAAAACAAATGGTTCTCCACTTTAGATTAGACCCTCAAGGGTTCACTTTTGTGAGTATGGGTGTGGTAATCTCGATGTACCCTAGCCCTTCAGGTGATTGTCTTTTTGGCGAGATGGGTGTCACAATCCTGGAGCCCCAGTGATCTATTCTCTCTTCTGCCCATTCCTCTTAGCTGTAACTTTATCCTTCTCTTCTCCTTTGTGGTTTTCTGGGGCTTGTCATGAGAAGCTATTACAACTCTTGTCTCTAGTTTTTGAGTGACAAGAAAACTACCCACATGTTTGCTGTGTGTGGGGACTGTTATCATTGGAAAGCAGAGTTGTGGCAGGTGAGGGACTGTCTCCAACATCCTGCTCTTGTCCTCTGCTTCAGCTAAAAGGAAGGCACTTAGTTGACCTCACTGGTCCGACTGTGGGGCTTCAGTTTGCATAAATGTCCAGCAATATGTGTTCCCTTGTTGGGCTAAGTGGTTACATGGCTCTTGGATCTGAATTTTTGTTCTTTCAGATATGCCTTCCCAAAATATCAGTTATTACTACTGACAAAATTACAGAACAGTGAAACAAACCAGATACTGAATGTGATAATGCATTTATTATCCAGAGCATACATAACATTGCTAATGCAAATGAATTGAAAAATTTTCCACTGTTCTTTATTATATCTAGCCCTTATGGTGAACTGCAAAAGATGTTTCCTTTTCTGGTAAACATATTCAGGCACACATTGATGAGCCAAGAATTATAAAGTGTCTCTGTTCTGTGGAGATTTGTGTATCGATACATTTTCAACCTCCCAGTCTGTTTCATTACATTAAATATCCAAGCTTGGACAAGTTAATGTAACTGTTTTAGTTGATAAAATACTGAACATTTGTCGAGGGGAATCTCAGAAATCAACCATGTGTTTGTTTCTGAAGAAGAGTTCGTCTGTGAGCTAACGAACCAATATGTCAGTGCTGCAAGGCAGATCAAGATACATTAAGGATGGTCAGTTGAGTAACCCAAAACATCTGATCCTGATTTTCAACTCGTTTGATCTGTGGAAGAATATGAAGGCTGGATACCTGAAAGACTTTATATTCAAAACCCAATGCAGTGTTTCCAGTGACAGCATTTTAGTCATTCTAAGATCTCATGTTGTGCAACCTGATATGTACGCAATGTTCAGTGGTTGGCCACGATAACAAAAACTGCATTGCTGCTCCATTGTATGTAAAGTGCCAGAGTGAACATATATTTCCTCACTGCTGCCCCAAATGTAAATTAGAAAAAAAGTTCAGGGTTCTAAAATTAGCAGGAACATTTCATATGCAGAAGCCAGAAGGATCTTTCGCCTATGCATAAAAATGCAGTCAGTCGATTGCTGCATAAACATTAAGTAGTACCCAAACTCTACCATCTAAAAACCAGCAGACTACAAGCAGACCCCCTCCCTCGAAAAAAAAAAAAACACAGCTTCCATCAAAAAAAAAAAAAAGGAAACAGTAACTTCAAAGCAAACCCCAAAAAAGTACCCTCAAAAACAACTAACAGAAATAGAAGTCCTAGCCATAGCTTGATTGATGACATGATTTTTGAATCTCTAGATTCCGACAACCTGAAAATAGAAGAAAGTATAGACATTCTTCAAGGTCTCTGTTGCCATAAAACCAAAAAGCAGCATCGAAAGAATACAAATCAAGCATAATGGCTACCCTTATATCATGGAACTGTCATGGCTTCCACCAAAATATGGTTAATATCAAACATATGATCAATGTCTATCATCCTGTGAGGTTTGCAGTACAAGAAACTAACCTGAGTAACAGAATAAGCTCCAGAGGTATTCTTTCAACGGATAAGGTAATGGTGATCGTGTCAGTGGAAGTGTAGGTATCCTAACCTCACTTAATTATCGATCTAACTCAGTCAGTAAGACTGAGCATCCAAACTGTTGCCATTAGAGTACATATATGAAATTTGGTTTCAGTTTGTTCTGTTAACCTGGCTCCAAATCATCCATTGACCAATGAGATTTAAATGATCTTAAGAGCAACTGCTTGAGCCCTTTATTGTCAAAGGAGACTTTAGCAGCTATAGTTTACTCTGAGAAGGTGTGAACAAAAATACTCAAGGTAAACAGAGAAAATGATGGAAGATCACTGCCTGTATCTCCTTAGTAACGGATAAGATACCTTCTTCCATGAGCCTATAAGGACATTTCACGGTCTTGACCTTGCGATCTGTTCACTATCTTTGCCATATTGTATATTTAGTGTTGGAAATGATCCTTACAGTAGTGATCATTTCCCCATTTTTGTAACTCTTGCACGAGAAGGAGTATATCCCACCTCAAGAATACCTTGTTTTATAGTTGATGGGGCAGACTGGGAACTCTTCTCATCTCTCGCAGAGCTTACGGAAAAAACAGTAAAAGATTTGTTTATCGATGAAACACTGAATACCATTATGGGTATAATTATGCCAGCAGCTACTATCTCTATGCCTGTAACATCAAAAAAGCAAAGAAAATTTTCGAAACCATGGAGGGAAAAAAATGAATGCAAAGAAGCACTGAGACAGAGAAAAGCTTCAGGAGCTTTTTGTAGCTGTCCCACCCTGTCAAACCTCATTGCCTTCAAGAAGGCCAATCCTAATGCAAGAAAAATAAGGCAGAAAAGCCAGAAGGATTCATGGATTCATGGCATTCTTCTATGCCAAGTCAGAGTATGGGAGAGAGTTAGAAAAGCATGTGGATTGCACAAAGATGATTCACTTTCCTTTCTGAAAAAAGATGGCCGAGTGATCAGCACAACAGAAGAAATTGTGAATACAATTGGAGAGAACTTTGCTGCCAGTTCTAATGGCATTTCTTTCTGTCTGCAAATGGGCTGTCTGCATGGATGTTTTTGTGGTTTTCCCCATGTGTAGCATGTTATGAGTCAGTTTCCCTTAGAAAGTCCTCCACAAAGCATCCCTCTCATTAGGCAGATAGCACTCGAGGCTTTGCTGTAATCACATAAATAATAATAAAAAAAAATATATAAAAACCTTCTTTCTGTCAAACTATCCTCTCAAAAAGCTCCCTTTGTGTATAACTATACCAACTCTAAGCCATATAATAGAGAATTTACTTTGAGCTAAGTAGAGAAATGATGCAGACCCATAGATCAAACCCAGGTCAAATTTGTGTCAGTTATGATATGCTGAAGCATCTGTAAGTCATTGATTGCTCTTCTCACCCTTTTTAATGGAGTTTGGAAGGAGCATTCCTTTCCAAGTGCATGGAAGAAAGTGGTTGTCATCCCCGTAGCTGAACCAGGGAAAGACCCAAAGAATCCCTCCAACTACTGGCCAGTTGCTCTTATGAGTTGTGTTCGCAAATTATTTAAAAAAAAATTTAAATCATCACCTGGTCTGTTACTTAGCAAAATACAAAGTAATCTCACCGTATCAGAATGGTTTCTACTGAGGTAGAGCGACTACAGATAATATGCTTCTTTTGGACACCTGTATCCATAAAGCCCTGAGCCCAAGCTTCATCTTCAAAGCTCGTTGATTCCAGCTGCTCTGAATTGAAGATTTTTATGAGTGATGTTTGACCGTAAGCTTTTTTTTTTTTCTTCCCCATGTCTTATATAAGGAAGAAGTGTTTCAAGAGAGTAAATCTGCTTAAAGTGTTGGTGATCACCGAATGAAGCATGGAAATTTGCTCTTTGCTTCACATTTACAGACAGTTTGCACCCTCTGATTAGACTATAGCTCAACTGTGAATGGATCTTCTGTTTTAGTGGAACTTGATTCTGTCCATTATCAGGCTCTGAGAATTTGTTCTGAAATCTTTAGAATATCCTTTATCCAGGGCCTTTACATTGATTGTTACAAACCCTCGCCTCAGTCAAAGCATGAGCAATTGTTTTTGTTCGTCAATATTTCAGTATTATGTCACAGTCTGAGCATCCTCTCTAAAATTGCATCAAAAGTTCATGAGCCTGTGACATTCTTTACTGTTAGTTCTCAACCTATGGGTATAAAAGAAAACAATCTGACAGACCGAACAGCAAATTGTGCATCTGTTTTGTTGAATCAGCCTGTCCCCTTTATTTATATCAAGGCCATCACGCATAGGATCCTAAATACATGGCAACTGTTCTGGGAAGGGTAGCTTCTGAATAAACTGTTCAGAGTAAAGCGTAAATTAGAGTTCTGGGAAAGCACTAGGAACCGAAGGTTGAAAGTCTTGTTAACATGCCTAAGGGTTGGTCGCTCTTGAGTCACACACAGTTACCTTTCGAAGGCTGAAACAGAACCTGTTTGTTCAAACTGTGATTATGTTTTGTCTGCATGTCACTTTTTAGTTGAATGTCTGTATTTTAAGGGTCTTAGATTGAGGCAGTTTAGCAACTGTAACTTACTCTTGAACATGTAATTGGGAAAGAGGGTAACGACAACTTGTTTCAGTTCTCGAAAGAGATGGGTTTTTATTATTTAATTTGATCTTGTCTTCATCTTTTATCTTTATTTTAATCATATATATTTTGATGTATCGTGTGTTTCTTATTTTATTCCTGTTTTGTATATATCCCTATCTCAATTTTAAGTAATTGTTCAGCTGAACATCTGTCATTTTATCACTTGCCATTTTATGCTGTTGTTTTAAACTCATGTTTATCTGAAAAATGTGCTTTTACCTAGCTTGTATTGGAGTACCTGAAACGTGTTCGGCACTTAAAACCTCTGAGGTTTTGTGCTAAAAAATCCACTACAACTAATACTTTGGATTAGAAGACTCGGTACTGGCAAGTTGAAATAGACACTGAAGATTGGAAGAAGTGTGCACTTAGTTCTAACTTGTCAAGGACTCTGGCAGTTCTGAGCAATGCCTTTTGGATTGTGCATTGCCCTGTTTACCTTTGAACACTTAATGAAGACAGTTTTGATGTCTTGTGTATCTTGATGACATTATTATAGGACATGCCTTTGAAGAAAATTTACAAAATATATAAAAAGTACTACAGTAACTCGTAGAGATAATTTAAAGCTCTTCAAAATGTAAATTATTTTGATGGCAGCTCTGTCCTTTGAAATGCAAATTATTGGCTATATTCATCATATATATTATCTCCACTGAAGGTATATATACAGATCATGAGAAAAGTTATTCTTGACAGGTGTCATTCTGAATATGCTCATCAATTATGAAGATTTCTCGGCCTCTGCACTTACTATCAAATATTTGTTAACGGTTTCTCTCAAATAGCAGGGCCTTTGTACCACCTAACAGATATAAAGTAAAAGTTTTTGTGAACTGATGAGTGTGAAGAAGCATTTAAAACCCTGAAGGTGACTTTAACTTCCACTACTCTGGTAGCTTATTCAAACCCTTCCTTTACATCTACAATCAGATGTCATGATGGAGAGATTCATTTGAACAATATTAGGCATCTCCCTTTACTTGTATATTCCTTCTAGTGTATGGTAGTGCTATTCATGAGAGCATAGGATTTTCTTTATTGCAAATTATTTATGGCTGGGATCTTCATCAACCATGGGACATGCTCTTCAGATTATAGCAGGACACACTTTCTTCATGTGAACCAATGCCTGTAAGATCTGCAGCCATGTTTAGAAAATGTTCATCATTTTCACTAGGAGAAAGATCCTTGTAGCCAGTGATAGGATGAAGATGAGGAAAATGCCAAGTTAACAGAGAGGAAATTCAAGGAAGTCTGGTTGTTCAACCTGAAACATCGCTGAGGGATCTCACCCAAGTTGCAAACATCTTGGTAGATGATCCTCATGTGATCAAGAAACTGAACAACCTAGTGGATGGAACGTACATACAAAACTCTAAACGTCAGGTAGTGAGTACTTTATGATAAACTTTCACCTTATTGCCGTAATGAGGATTGTTTTTTTTTTCTGATCTTAGGTGAGCGGACCAGCAGCTGAGTGTTAAAGTTGCTGAACACTGGTAGTTTGGTCTGAGGTTTGAATACCATGAACAGCCTAGCTGCATGGGCATTTTCATGGTTTTCCTCATGTGTAATGTGTATATGAGCCAGTTTGTCTTAAAGAGTCCTCTATGAAGGCATCCCTCCCTTTAAGCAGATAACCCTTGAGTTCTTTGCTGCAGTCAAATAAAACAAGCTAAAACAAACTAGTCTGGCTTTAGGGACTGCTCTGCCAAGGATGTACAATCCTTGAAGGGGGCTGATGAAGTAACTATATGTAAATATTTAAATCCTTTTTGATTGCATTCTCTTTATTGTAGTACTTTATAGTGCTTTATTTATATATTTCTTGTTTTTAGAATGGTAATTTTAGGATTTATATTGTGTTTAATTTGTGGCCACTGTTTTTAGTATTTAAGTGCTTGTTTCTTATTTATAACTGTAGATCTTTCAGTTCTGAGTGCAGTAACATGTTGATTATGAAAATAGCTTAAATTGAACACGAAATATGGGGAAATCTATTCATGGGCTTTGGCGACATTTGATAAATTCTCGCCAACCAGTTCTTTCAGAAGTTTGCAGAGCACATGCTGTAGTATGTAAATATGGGTTGGAGGGCTACAGAGTTCAGTTGTGAATCAGCTATGAGATTTAGTGGTTAAAGAAATCTTGACACAGTTAACTCTGAAAGTGATATGAGGAACTTATGATGTATTTTGTGTGCTAAGGAGGACTTGCTTAATATCTGTCTCTCTTTAAACTGTCTCCAGCTCTTTATTGCACTGTATGTGCTATTTGTATTGTGTTGAAATTTTTATAAGAAATTATTTTCTTCTTTCTACTTATTATTTAAAGAAGCATCAAAGACCCCCATAGCTCACAACAGTATCATAATAGTGTAAAACTGGTTTACTTATTAAGTCATCTTTTAGTTTTCTAATTGCTTTTCCATTCACTGTGTTCCAATTCAAGACAACCCCCTTTTTTTTTTCTTTTACAGGTTTCTTAAGCATGGTATCAATTTGTTACATAGGGTATGAATCTTGAAACATATGCAGTCATTCCTATGAGTGCTTCTAATCCCCCCTACCTCAGTCTTCATCTGGTTTTAAACTATCTTTAGAAAATATGTGTTCCATATGTTTTAATTCGTTGAAACTAGTTTAACATTTATTTAAATTAAATGTATCATACTTTTTCTGTCTTTCTTCAGCATCTTCTTTAATTTTAAATCATGCTTCCTTTTATTTTTCTCCAAAATTCTTGCAATTTTTTTATACAATAAGTCATCCGTATGTGTCTGAATTCCTTCTTTATTACCAAAAGTGTCAGAAAAATCTTTTCTAAAAAACTTCTTGTGATGAGCAGTCCATATGGCATATACTAATGGTAGTAAGTCCAGATTAATCTGAGAGTTTAATTTGCAAAAATGCTTTATTTGCATCTGAAATGCTGAACATTTATGCATTTGACATGTGGAATGAAATTTCTTCGAAATTTTATATATAATATTGTTCTCAGTATATTTTGGCTGAGGTACTGAGGATGAGGATGTAAACAAACTCTTAAACTACCATTCTTTTCAGTACAACTAATGAATTCATTAATTCTGTAAGCTGATTAGCTTTCTTAATAATGCCATCTTTTGCCAATCTTGCCACTTTCCCATTTTTAATGGATTTAATAAATTAAGTGGAATTATTCTGCAGGGATCTTATTTTACCTACAACTTCTGGTTTTAATTTAATGTAATAGACACACTCAGTTAAATTTACAATACCCTTAAAATTTTGAGAGCCATTTTAATATTCTTATAAGGTTTCAGGAGATACAGGATTTAGTGTGCATACTCTTTGAACTAAATTTAATTTTTGTAACAGACCTAAAATAGTTGGAACAGTGTTATTACATGCCACTATTTGAAATCCTACTTCATTAGCTTTAGATGGCTCATGTAAGTACTTACATTTTCCAATGAGATCAGTTTTAGAACCGTTATAATTATTTAAAGTGACTTGGCAAATATTAACTCTTAAATTCAGTCAAATATTTATTCTCAAGTTTAATTGTACTACCATGGATTTCTTGTTTCTACAGAGATTCCTCAAAAACTGAGTTATGGTAAATACAGGAAAACAGCTACAGAGGTTTAAAGAAAGGGAGCAACGAAAATTGTATGCAAAACAGAACCATCTTAGTTATCTGATTGGCAATCATGTATCAAAAGTCTAGTTGAGAACCTTGCTTTGAAGAGCAGCCAGTTGTAGATCTGCGGATTCCAACTGTTAATCTTTCCAATTAGACTCGCTGCAGTGAAGGGCTTGTTTATGTTTCAGGTCTCATTGCTTGAGTGAGTTGTGATTAAATCGGAATTTTGAAGTTTGTAAATTACACAGCTTCAAAATAAGAGGCTAAAATTATCATGTAAATTACACAGCTTTAAAATAAGAGGATAAAATTATCAAGCCAGAAACTTATAGTCTGCAATATTTCATGTATTAAAGCATCTAAAATTTCTGGAAATCATGCACATTTTATTCTATGCTGCAGACTTTTCAGTTGCTAATGACGTAAGACAACTGTATATGGGATGCATTTTCTTAAAGGCATAAAGAAATTAGTGCATTAAAATCCTTAAAATTATCAAATTTCTTCATCAAAATTGCAGAAATAAGATTGTTTTAAAAGTACCAAGTGAAGTATTTTTTATTCAGTAGAACTTTTTGTGTTATTGCATATTTATATGTATTAGATAAATTTCTTCTAAATGATCTATTTTTGAAATGTGGTGAGGTTGCTGATATTAACTTGGGAACTAAAATTTAATTTTTACCATGGTGAATCATTTCCGATCCATTGTTAATGGAAAATATCGGGCAGTTGAGTTTTCTGTGTATCATATAGATAATTTAAAAGAAGTTCCAGATTTGGGTATTACATGGGGAGAAATTGCAAAATTAAAAAATATGAATGGGTGCATTAAATAGAAAGTACTGCCTATTGTAATGCTTGCAGCTTTAGTAGTACCTCATTCATATGCAACCTGCGAAAGAATTCCACTAGTCCTACCCCCGAAAAAGACTATATTTCAATCAAATTTAGGTACAAAACTCTTCAAGCATTTCTCACTGATTAAGTAAACATGCTTGTAAATGACAAACTGTGAAATTGAAAAGAAAGGAAAAAAACCCTCTAAATTCCTGATTTATGGATGAATTATAAGTATTTTTGGTGATGATTATATGCATATTTCTTTCCTCTAATTTAATGCTTCTAAAATTTCTTAGATCAGAATCTAAAAATAATACAATTATAAACGGTGTATGGACTCTTGATTTCTCTTATGATTATCTGCAATTTAAAGTATTTGCTTCAGTTATGTGATATTTGATATATTGATATTTCTGTTTGAGTTAATAAAAAAAAACTTTTTTTTTGATTAAGTATGCATATGATTTACTTTTAGTTGTCAGTTTTTCGTGCGTGTGGGTATTAAATAAATTAAATGTAATTATATGAATTATATTTAATAGTTAATTAAAAATATGCAGTGCATGCATGTTTTTAAAGTTTTAAAAATGTTGTTCGCTTGTTACTACTGATAAGTTGTACTGTTGGTTGGAGTCTATTCAAATATTGGTAATTTAGTGAAGCTGAGGAAAAAATGATCTGGTATTTGATCAGGTTTAACTTGCTTATATCCAAAGGTATATGAGTTACTTTAATTAAAAGTAGCTGCAAATGTGATAATGCTTCTGAAAATTATGTATGAGCAGTTAACTGACAAAGGAAAATCTTTATTGGATTTGTAGATCAATGAGATGGAGAGCAATAATTCCTTATAATATGTTTATTGTTTTTGTAATTTTCTTTAACATATTTATGTTGTTATTTAGCAGCATAAATGCAAGGTAGACAGATTAGAAATTATTTGTCCCAAGAATCTAGATTATACATAAATGATATTGCAACACAGAGGACTAGGTCTTAACATTAAAATGCTATTTCAGGTGTCCTAAAATGTTGCAAAATTCTGTTTTAAATTTCTCTTTCTCACTCCAAGCTTTCTCTAGATAATTTTTAAGACTAAAAAAAAAGTATGGATTTGGGATTAAATATATTGCATGTGTTTATGACATAAATTTGTGCATTTAATTTTTGTTATTAATTTTTTTTTGTTAGGTATTGAAGTGAATTTTATGGATGATGTGGGTCAGACTTTGTTAAATTGGGCATCTGCATTTGGCACTCAAGAAATGGTGGAATTCTTGTGTGAGCGAGGAGCAGATGTTAACAAAGGTCAGAGATCATCTTCATTACATTATGCGGCATGTTTTGGAAGACCGGGTGTAGCCAAGGTAACTTTACTATACTCTTGAAATGATGTTATATGTATGTGACATTTTTATTTGTGCTAGATTGCTTCCTTGAAATCCAGTGCAGTAGAGGAATGAATGCTTTTTATAATATTTTCATAAGATTTCATATTAAATGCAGGGTGTCTGGGAAAAGAGTGGTAGAAAATAATGACATATATATCTGAAATGAGTGTATTTATTGTATTGTGTTTTACGTAGCAGAAAAGGAGAATTAAAAATTTTATTCACTGGGTACAAAACAATGTCTGACCTTTTTACTTTTTTGGGGGGGGGGGTGATTACCCTTTAGATTTCTTTCTGTGATGTTTTCAAGGCTTATCCTCTTTAGATTACTTTCTATGGCACTTGATTTTTATATATTTCTTTCTTTGGGGGTTTTATATATATAATATGCCGAAGATTTGTGGTTGATGCTGCAGTTTGTGCAGGTCATGAGACTGCTCGTGCAAATGATGCTTTTAAATGTATGGAAATAAGTTAAAAGTATTGCCATGACATAACCTGAGCTACAAATGCCATTCACATGGAGGTGTATTAAAATTTTATAGTAATTTGGTTATGTAAACCGCGGTGCGACACGCAAGGTGGAAGAAGGCTTAAGCCAAATCCAGTATGCAGTTGATTCTCACCATATATGTGACCGACTGTCAGTTCATGTTTGCTTTGTTATGATTTGATGATTCTTATAGGTGAAAAAGCTTAAGAATTACTAGTTTCGGTGACATAGCAATGGATGTTTGACTTGCGCAAGTTGTGACAGTTATACCATTGTCTGAACACTCACTTATACTTCTGTTATGTCTTGAAATCGATTAAGGGCATCTACTGAACCTTGATTGTGCGTTTGATTATAGATTTTTATTGATGAGATAATATGTGGATATTTCAGGAAGCAGTAATATAGGATTATATATCATAGAGATTTTATCATTGAAATTTTATTTGTGATCCCAGATGTTAAATATGTAAGCATTTAACATCTGTGATCACAAGAGTAAAATTTGCATGAGTTGTAATTTGGAAATCGAATTATTGTTTAATTTTTTACTTTTTATTTCCAATTTTATTTCATTAATATATAAGCATTTTTGTAGTTATTAATTTCATTGCCAGAGAATGCTTTATCTAATAGTCTATAATTTATTAATATCAGAATGTTGGAAACAGTTATATTTTCTCTTGTTAAAATCAGAAATAAAGTGTGTTATATATGCAGTATTTTTTCCTTAAATTTTTATTATAGGTTTTATTGAGGCATGGTGCAAATCCAGATTTAAGAGATGAAGATGGAAAAACTCCCTTAGACAAAGCAAGAGAGAGAAATGATGAAGGACACAGAGAAGTAGCTGCTATTCTTCAGTCACCTGGTAAGTGCAGATTGATATTGCCATTCTTCTCTTTGTTGTGGCTTCTTGGTGCACATCAACAATCGAGCTTTTAAAACCTTAAGGAAGGAAAGAATTGTTCTCCCAGTCTTTCTGAGTTTCTGAAAATGATAAATCTCATTGAAAAAATTCATAATTATTCTTTTTGCATTATTTTTTTGTTATTTCTCTATTTTGCATCACTATTTTCTCAGACTTCACTAAAATGCAGGAATGTGAAAATGCATTATGTTCATTCTTTTACATAATCTGTGATCCACAACATGTTACTGATTAATAAGAATGTGTGTTAGATAAGTGAAAATTAAATTATTCTTTTTCATTTATAGGTTTTACAACTTTTTTGCTTTAATTTATTAAGCATGGTGTGGAAAGACATCTGGTAGCAAAATTTATATAATTTAAATACATTCATGAAGAATAATGTTATTTTTAGCACAATTGAAATCAGCTGTTATAATTCAAATCCAATTTTTTAATCAGAGAATATTAGTCGGAGTTATTGAGAGACTATAATTTTTTTATTTTATGGGATTATAGATCTTTGAAGGGATGATTATAGATTACTGACTTTGTTTCCAAAAGTCGGAGTTCACTGTTCGTTATTTATTTTACTGACTTCATTTGTGATTGAAAAAACTAATTTTCAGTAGGGTTCTTTTTTCCGATGCATATACAGATTTGCAGGTGTAATGAAAAAGAAAAATCAGATGTGGTTAAGTAGTAGTGTGAAGCTGAAAAATGACATTTGGGAGAAGGTAGAAAATGGTAACACTTCTAGATTTTCTAGGCTGTTGATGTCTTCTATTAATTCAACAAGTTAGGAACTGGATCTTTGTTAAAAATTCTGAAATTATTTAAAACTGAAGTGTTTAGCTTGCAAACTGTGTAACTTCTGAGCACCTGCTGTAACTGACTGAAAATTTTATGCATGGAAAAGCTCAATAAAATTATCTAAATCTTTTTATTCCTGAATTCTGTGTATGCCAGTATTTTCATTCCTTTTACAAATATAATCAATTGCTTTACTATTCAGCCTTCGACTTTTTCTATGAATTATGATTGCATAATTAAGGATAAATTGCATTGACTATTAATTTAAGTAGCTATGTGAAAGCATGAAGTATTTTCTGATTAAAAATGGCCTTAAATTATTTCAACACAGAAAACCACAAAAAATTATGCAGCCAGTTTGTTCAATCACCAGAAACAGAAAGAGGAAAAACACTGCCTTTAATCCGAAACTGTACCACTCCATGTTGAAAATTCTTTCCTAACATTTATGCAGTTATTAATGTTACTTTATTTCTCATCTGACAAAAACTGACATTTTCTGAAATTTCTCAAATATAAAAGTTATTTTTTCCTTCATTAGTTTTTACAAATGAAGTAAATGTAGTAATATTTAAAAAGGAAAAATAGAGTTTCTTCACATGAGCAACACACCAGTCGACGAGGGATAGCAACACTTGTAATGCTGAACACTAGTAATTTGTTCAAGGTTCATATCTCGGCAAACGGGCTAATTACAGACCAGAAGTAGCCGAATTTCATATGAACAGAAGCCAGATACAGAAATTCGCAAAGCTTAGGACCAGAGGTTGTGCGGATTTTAGGATTTTGCAGATTTCAGGACAGAAAAAATAAATTATAATATTCAGACTAAAAGTGCAAAATAAATAAGGCGTATTAGATACATTCAATTAAATTATTATACACATTATTACAATAATTTATTATATGTATTGAATTATTGTTAATTAAGATTATATTGTATTATTCATTTACATTAGTGATTACAGAGATATATAAAAGCATTAGGGATGTATTCAGTAAACATATAAAACTAAGGGATATTAATTTAAAGTATAAAATATTTCATTTTTTTACATGTTTCAAACATTTTTCTAATGGAGGTTTGTTTTAAAACTTTAGAGTGCTCCAGAGTAAGTTTTTTTTGTAAATTATATAGTCATAATCTCTTGCTCTGTGACACAGCTCTGTTGATCTAAAAATTTTCGGTATTTTTCACCATGTTCCAGACCCTTGTTAGAAGATATTTTCTCACTTCTATCAAATTCACTATCTGTGTCAGTGTCGGAATTATATTCTTTCTGAGGCGAGTTCAAAACAGAGCCAATGATTTCATAATCAGTCATCTGATATGCAAATGTTGGTTCATCTGAACACATCATCCATTCAGCAATAACTTCTTCTTGCAAAAGCTTCCTCATTTATTCTTTCTTTAGAATATAAAAGTAATTCTTTTGCTTTAATCCTTGCTGCACTGACCCTAAAACCAGAAAAATCACTGTCATCACTCTCAGTTTCAATAAATAGAGAAGATGGCCATACATTGTGCCTGGCATTTACTAATGTTGTTTGGGAAACAGAATTCCATGATTCAGCTAGCAAATAGTGCAGTCTTTGATGGTGATTTTTTTTTTTTTGGTAATCACAAAGTGGAATAGAATGAGGAACACTTGAATCACTTGAAAGAATTTTTTTCAGAAACATGTAAAACATGTTTCAGAAACATTTGGCTTGTAATACTGTGTATTATGCCCTGGTTCATTGGTTGGATCAGTGATGTAGTATTTGGGAGTAAAAAAAGGGCCATGACATCATCACATGTTAAAATGGTTGCATCTGGATGTGCAGAGCAGTTGTCTAACAATAGTAAAATCTTGCAATTTGATGGTAACCCCACACTGTTACACGATGCCTTCTAGCCTCTAATGAAATGCTCCATGGACTATTCAGTCATGAGTTGTTCTGTGAACCAGGAATTTTTATTATTCCTGTAAATCACAGGTAAGTATTTTACTCCTTTCAGAGCTGTGGGATTGGTGCTCTTACCCACTGCCACTGGTTTACATTTGTAAGTTCTAGCTGCATTGCTACATACTAAAATGGTAACTCTTTCTTTAGCTTCCTTCACCCCAGACGGTGCACTTTCTTTGCTTGTCACAAATGTCTTTCTCGGCAAACATCGCCAAAAACGTTCAGTCTTGTCCATATTAAAAACCTGTTCTGGGCTAAGATTTTCTTAACACAGAAAATTCATCAATAAACTCTTCTGCAGCATCTATCCGCTGAAAGGTTTTCCCCCACATGCTTTCAGATAATGTATACCATGTCTCTTCTAAATCTGTTCAGCCAACGGCTGCTGAAATCGCACAGCTCCTCTATTTTTAAATCAGCATGAATGTTCCCCTTTTTTCTCAGGAGCAATCCTAAAATTGGTACACCATCCCTCCGCCACTGCTGGAACCACTCGTACAAGACACCATGAAGGCTTGCCGATTTCGCCTCATGCAAAGATTTCCGGTGTTAGAATCGCTGTTGCTGTAAAATTTCAACAGTTTTTCTCTATTTTTCCGTATACCATACACAGTCCGTGTCGCAATTCCATACGATTCTGCTATAAACCGAGGAGTAGCATCTGTCTCCATCTTTAGCAGAATTTCCACTTCCTGCATTAACGTCAATGCAACGTGTTTACGTTTTTCAACGTTGCAAGCAGTAAAATCATGACTGCATTTATCTGTCATTGTACTAAAAACCTCTGAAATTTAAAATATTCTTAATTTACGTACAAACTATCCAGATAAAAAAAGGCTGCACTAAACAATCTTGTGAATTAACAAAGTTCAGAAACTACAGCAACGTGAATCGTGAACTTGGAAGAAAAGTTGAGTGAATCATCTGCTTTTTTACCTTGATGCAGATTAGATGAAAAAAAAACTTTTATCATGATGTCAATAATTTGTTATTTCCGTTATGACTCATTATTATTCGGTAATTATGATGTTATTATTCAGTAAGTATTTGGTTTTTGATATTTCGTACTCCATGTTACAGTTTCCAGAACCTATAAACTGAATGTTTATATTTTGAGAGGCAAAGTGGATTTCAGGTCGGAATATTTTCGGTATTTGACTGTAATAAATTTAGCAAACAGATAATAAGAAGCAAGTTTAGCAAGAGCTACATTCAGATATGTAAAGCAATTTTTGAGTATAATGTTTGAAAAATTTTGTGTTACTTTTAAGCCGCATTCAGAAAAATAGCTCCCTACGATGCCAAAATTACATTTTAATCAAAATAAAGTTTTTTTTTTTGTATGTTGTATTTAAGCATTATTTTTACCAGATAGAAAACCAAACGATTTTTTTTTTGTTTTGTTTAACGAAAAGAAATAAAATCTTGATTCTGATTCGGGTAATTTTAATAGTAGTAAATTAAGTAATAAAAAAAATAGTATTTTTTTATTCATGTAAAGAAGACAGTGATCTGGAATGCAGATCTAATGATATTCCTTAATTTGAACACTTAAGACAAATAACATGGCTCTGTGGAGAAGTTGTATTCAGTATTCAAAATTCATTTAAAATAAGCTGTCAGCTTTTAGTAAGGCTTTTGCATTAACAAACAATAGTTTTCCAATGCAACTAGTGTCCAACCAGCATACGTATATAAATGCACATATGATATTTTCATTTAATTCATTAAATGTGGATTGTATCACCTGAAATGTTTTGCTTCTTGCAGTTCCAGTTGCAGCTAAACATAGACGTTTAGCTATATTATTAACATTGCCCGTTGCTATGGGTTTGTATTTTTTGTAAAGTCTTTAATCTGTTGTAAAAACAATACTGCCACGGCCGGAAAGTGTAGAAATGATGCTGAGTTTGAAACTGTTTAAACATTTCCATAAATATAGCTTAAAAAAGTAAATTTGTTTTAAGTTCATATCATTTCGCAGTTCGCAGTCCCAATGGAAATTGGGAATAAATTAAAAAAATAAAACTTGTATTTGCTAGACCTAAGCCATATTTAATGGACCAAAGAGACTTAGTTTGGTAATGCGTATCATAATAAAAAACATTAGGATACATAGCCTGGTAATTAAATTCCTTTTCTCTCTACAGAAGTATGATTAATATACTAATATACTTATCACAACATATTGGTTTGTAATGCCCTGAAAAGTTTTATCAATATGCTAATTGCCTATTCATATACTAATCATAAATTCCCAAGCTAGATTCCATTTTCATATAAATAGGTGCATAGTGCATAAAATGAAGCAATTGATTTCATTGTTTAGCCTTCTTTGAAACTTAATTCCTCTACGTATAATTTGTTAAGAGTAAACAGTACTCTGCTAACTTATATTAGGATATATATAAAAAAGTACAATTGAAAAATTCATTTAATCAATATTCAATCAAAATATTTTATATAATTTTGGAAAAAGAAATAGGAATTTGGTGGCATATTTCATTTATAACAGTGAACTGAGTTATTAAAACATTTTTATTGTGTTGTCTCGTTCGTATAAAAAACACTGAAAAAGTTACATAATTTTAGTTAAATACTTTAAAAAGTAAAAAATAACTTTTATATATTAAAATATTCTAAGTTATATGATTAAAAATAAAACAAAGGGGCAGGTATTCAGTATTTAGTTTTGTTTATCTATTTAATTGCAAATGCTTGGTCCTAATACAATTTGTATATGGTAATCCCAAGGTTAAATAAAACTGCAAGGCTGCTAATAATGGCAAATTTTAAAGAAAATTGACAAACAGAAATTTATTTAAATTGACTATAACCATTCTTGTATTCTATGTCATTTCAGTACCCTAATTTCAATTGTTTCTTCAGATACTGTAATGCAGTGATGTAATTTGTAAGTGGGAGTTCCACAATTTCAAACTTAGTGACGTACGAGCAGGAATATAATGAAAGTTAAAAAGAAAAAAGTTACACTTCATTTAACTAAAACTATGAGAATTACAGAGGAAAAGTGAGAAAATCCTGTCTTTGAAAAATAGTTCTATTCTGGCATAAGATTGCATCAAATTCATTTTAATTTCTGTTTGATTTAGAAATACAGTATGTCAAGTCAATAAAATTTTGATTTAAAATTCCATATTGCGAGCAAATGGAAAATAGCTGAAATTTGCTGCTATATTTTTAGAAAATGGCAAAAATTCTAGAAAGTGCTTTAAAAATTCTGAAAATTTTTCACTAGAAACATTGTTTGATCAGTTCTATGATCAAAAGATCAAGCATTTATGAGGATTAGTTTGACTGTTAGCAAATAATTTCTGAAAAAAAAAATTCAGTGTTAAATATAAATATGTATACCACGTTTTGGAAAAATTCCTGAGGAATATTGTATTATTCCAAATACATATGGAGTTATAATATCAAGAAAATTGTGTCAGTTCAAAAGGGTTTAAAATTTAGTTTCCGAAAAGAAGCTGGTCTACCAGTAAACAAATAGAGAAATAAAACTAAATAAAATAGTGAAAAAGTAAACGCTTAAAACACATCAAATAAGTGAGAATTTACAACAAGAATGCAAGCTAAAATACATGAAAAAGATTATGAGATACGAAACTAACGGAACAAGTAGTTCTTGCTATTCGTTAGTGGGGAGGTCATTTTATAGCCTCTCCATTAATCAAAGGAAAAGCAAATATACTGCTCCAGGCAATGGCCCATCTTAAGAGCGCTTTCTAAAAGCGAAACAGGCTTTTTTGGATGGAGTTGTTAGTCAACAAGATAGCTGTTTTCGAAGCATTTTGTTCTGAAGGACCGGCCTGTGAATGGGTTTGAATTTCTAAATTTAAAAACAAAGCATGATGTTGAGCATTATATAATTATTAATGGCAAACCAGTTTATTTAAAAGCAAGACCGCCAGATCCTAAAAGAATAGAAATAGCCAAACAGGAATTCATATTTATGCTTGAAAACAATATTATAAGACCTTCAAAATCACAATGGGCAAGCC
This sequence comes from Stegodyphus mimosarum, assembly GCA_000611955.2. Classification (NCBI taxonomy): domain Eukaryota; kingdom Metazoa; phylum Arthropoda; class Arachnida; order Araneae; family Eresidae; genus Stegodyphus; species Stegodyphus mimosarum. Next base: position 241,471 of record KK118312.1, on the reverse strand, counting down.
TACTTCATTTAATCACAAACCAGGTGGCACTTTGATACCATGTGGAGATTATCACAGTACCAGATCACTATTCTTTCCCGAGAATTGAATATATATTGAAAGGCAAGAAATTTTTCTAAACTTGATTTACTTAAAGCATATTACCAAATTCCAATAGCCAAAGCTGGTAAAAAAAAACAGGGAGATATGGACTTTCTGAACTCAACATAGTGAGTTTTGGTTTGAGAAATGTTCCCTCCACTTTTCAGAGATTCATTAGTACAGTTTTCATTGGACTATATTTTATTTATCTTTATTTGAATGACATCAGAAACTGAGGAACAGCATAAGGGATATCTTACAGAAGTATTTAACAGAATTCAGTAGTATGATCTATGCATCAACCAATTGAAATCAGTGATGGGAATGAACAAATTTGACTCTTTGGGATATTTGATAACACCAAATGGCTGTAAACCCCTTCCAGAAAAAGCACAGGCCATAACAAATTACAAACTTCTTATTCAGGAACTTCGTGAATTTTTAGGCATCGTTAACTTTTCGAGAAGATACTTGAAAGATGTAGCTAATACCCAAGTACCCTTAAATGAATATTTTAAAGGTTCAATTAAAAGAGGAAGAGATCAAAGGGAAATTCCATGGATAGAAAAACAAAGAAGTCCTTTGAAAAATGCAAAGAAGACTTAGCGAATGCTGCTTTATTAACCTTTCCTAATCCACGTCTAACATTAGCTGTATGTACAGGCACCTCTAATTTCACCATTGGATCTTTTCCACAGCAATATGAAGATTAGAAAGCACTAGCATTCTGTTAAAAAAAGTTGCTTTATTCGAAAAGCTTATAGCGCATGTGCCTGGAAACTTTTAAGTATGTTTTTCAATCAAACAATTTAAACATATGCTAGAAGGACAAGAATTTACAATATTCACAGATCACAAGCCACTTATATTTGCATTTAAACAAACAAACAAACAAAAAAAATGATAAAGCATCACAAAGACAATTAAGGCAGCTCTTGTACATTTCTAAATTTTCAACAAATATGAAATACATAACTGGGAAAGATAATATTGTTGTTGTAGATTCTGTGTCTAGAATTGAATCAATTTTGAACATCTTTTGTGACAAAATTGTGGATGAACAAATCAATGATGAAGAACCAAAAGAATTACTAATGGTAGCAAAAATTAAAATTTTAAACATTACCTGCCTTTGTCTGGAAAAATAATCTGGTATGATGTCAACTCCAAATATTTGAGTGTTCATATCAGAACCATTTCGAATTAATATTCTCCAAAAAATACAACTTGAACCATCCTGGCATCAAAGCATTGGTGAAACATGTGCCATCAAGGTTCATTTGGAAGAATATTAAAAAAGATGTTAGAAAATGGGCTAAAACCTGCATTAGTTGCCAGAAAAATAAAATTATTCGCCACACATATTCCAAATTCAACTCTTTTGAAAAACCTGGTGAAATATTTAGCATTATCCATATTGATGTTATTAGAGCTTACCAACAATCAAATGGAAATAAATATTGTTTAACATGCATCTGTCATTTTACTTGCTGGATGGAAGTTATACTGATTGAAATTATTACCACAGAAACAATTAGGAAAGCATTTTATGCTAATTGTATTTGTCTCTTTGGTGATGTCAGTTCAGATCAAACCTTTTCAGAAGTTTACGTATTGTTTGTGGAGTTGAAATGTAAACAATAATTTCATACCATTCACAATGCAATGGAACAATCGAAAGCCAAGACAGAACACTAAAAGCTGCCATTAGGGCTGATAATTGAGCCAGATGGACTGGAACTTTACCAACTATAATCCTCAGTATACGGGCATCTCTAAGTGATGATATCAACTGCTCCATTGCAGAAATGGTTTATGGTAAATCACTGAAGCTGCCAGGAGAAATCCTCAAGAACCAGAAACCAAATTAGAACCAGATATCTTCACTAGCAAAATACAAAAACAAATAGAAAAATTAAAATCAATTAAAAGCCAATGTCAAAGCAAACATAAATAAGTATTTAGATTCTTGTTCACAAGTCAAAGTGGACCAGGTGAAGAAAACATTAGAATCCCCTTATGAAAGACCTTTTCCTGTGACTGTCAGTAGTGCCTAGTATTACAGAGTAAGAATTAAGGGAAAGGACATAAGTGTTTCCATCGATCAATTAAAACAAGCTTATTTGTTAACCTCAAGTGAAGATGATTCTGGAAACCTAACAAAGAGAAGCAAAACATCCCATGGAATGGACATCAAAATGGAAGGACAGATGATTCAAAATTTAAAACAGCACATAGTGCAAGAAAAATTACTTTTCCAGCACGTTATCAAGATTACTTGAACATTTAATGTTGTATATCAATTTTCAGTTTGATGATTGTAGCATAGAGCACATAGTGCAAGAAAAATTACTTTTCCAGCACGTTATCAAGATTACTTGAACATTTAATGTTGTATATCAATTTTCAGTTTGATGATTGTAAATATTTTGTAAAAAGCATTGATGTACTTTATTGCAATGTAAGTATTCAGGTGATATTAACACACATTTTTCTCCTTGTATGACAACTATTTTGCTTCGAAGGGGATAGAGTAACCTCTACAAATGTTATATAATGTTTGTTTCTAAAACTTTGTGTAGATAGCGAATGGCAGCAATAAGAAAAATTATGATTAGAATAATAATGTTTTAAAAATTGATGTCTTAAAAAGTAATAAATAATTTTCTTTAAAATATGGTAGCGAAAAGTTATTTTTAACCAGAAAAATTATGTTTTTGTGATGTAGCAACTGCTACAGGTCTTCTAATTGTGTTTCAAGTGTTAAGAGTCAAAGAGGTGAAATTGTTTTAGTTCATTTAATGTGATCTTGTATTAATTTACATTACACATGTAAAGTAATTCGTACAAGCAGGAGATTTATGCATGTGAATGGAATTATAACTGAAGGATTAAAATTTATGCATTATATTTGAAAATAAATATGAAAATGTGAATAAAATTTCTTTTAAAATATTCATAAAAATACCTTAATTACTGAATTTCTTTTGACATTTTGTAATTCTTTCTGTATAGGAGAATGGATGTGTCCCGTCTCTGAAAGTGCCAAACTTGGAGAAAGAAAGCAGCAAGATCATGATTATGATAATGAACCTAAGGGTGATCCTGAAATGGCACCATTGTATCTTCAACAGTTGTTACCTGTGTTTTGTCAGTTATATCAACGATCTATGGTACGGTCTGTTAGGTAGGTTTTCATAATTTCATTGTTTTCTAAATTTATGAAGTACAAAGAGCTATTGTAAGTTGTAAACTCTTGTGAATATGATTGAAGTGTTCTGTGATTATCCATTGAATATGGTTACTGAATTTTATTGTTGAAATATGTTATTATTAGAATTGTTTGATGATTCATGATTTTATTAGATGGTCACATTATCATGACTCAGCAAGTTATACAGCTAGGAAGTTCTTGAGCAATCCCATTGCAAAATTAAATATTAATACATTTTAATGCAGTAGTGGCTACTTTTGGCAGTTTTTTTAAATTGAAGTGGAATCTTAGAACATTGCATCCCTGCTGAAAAAAAAATCAATTAAAATGCTATTTGTGAAAGGAGTTACAAGTTGGGAAGCTGATGTGAATGTCACTGTTGATAAAGAGAATAGGCTGGGGCCTTAAAAAAGCATTACTTTAGAATTATACATTAGAGCGAAAGAAGTTCTCACCTATAGAGAGGCAATTAAAGTCTAACTCCCGGATATGAAGAGACAAGTCTACGAGATTGTGGAGAAACTGGGCTTTCTGAAAGAAAAAGTTATTAAAAAAAACTGCTGTCCCAAACCACGAGTGTAAAGTAAAATTGTTTATGAAAAATACAAAAATGAAGAAAAAAATGTGTGGGCTAACAACAGTGATAGCAGATGTCATACTATTTGGGAGTTTTCTATATACCATATATAATTTAGTTGTATATAATCTGGAGTATCTAAATATGGTTATCTTTGAAAAGTAAATTACCCAATCTTAAATATAAATTTGGCATCTAATATTAATCTGCTTTACACTGACTGCTGAAACACAGGTATAATATAAACAAAAATAGCGTGTGTGAAGTGAAGGAGAGATGTAGTCAGGTACAAGAAGAAGCAGTGGAAGAAAGAGGTTATGTGTATACACTGGAGAGAAAGAGACTTTGACTACTGATTTAATTTATAGAATCATATGATCTCATTCTCTAGATTATGTTGCTTGAAAATACAGTTAATGATTATATGAATGTTAATAGTTTTTTCTTGCTTATTATGAAATCGGTTATTCCTGACTCCTGTGTATTCTTTTTAAATGCTGTGATCTTGCATTAACCATAAACATCATCCCAAACATTAGCCCAGTTAATTGGGAGCTGACATTCTTATTTTAAATTATTCTGCTTTAGGCTTATAAGTAAATAAAATTTTATGTGATTTTAAAATGCTGTATGAATATATCTTAGCTTTTATGTTGTTACTCTAAAATTTCTTTGTGTTTGCCTTCCAGGAAAGCAAGTTTGAATCTCATTAGGAAAATGATCCATTACATTAATGCTAATTTACTTACTGAGTTCTCAAATTCTGATGTTGGAGCAAAAAATTTTGCTACACTCTTGACTGAAGTCATATCTAGTGTTTTAGACAGCGAGGTATGTAAAAGGCTTCTTTACAGTTTTATATATATATATATATCATGTGGTATGGTATTAGCAGAGTCTGACTAACTTCTGATGGGCTAGCATTTTAATCCTGACTAAGGCATGGATCAAGGACCAAGGCGTTAGCTTTCAGAGTACCTTTGCTTAATTAAGCAGTTACCTCCCCATCTTTGTTAAGAAAAATGAAATAATTGAAGAGAGAGCAATAGCTAAAATAATGAAAGAAAACCCACTCAGCTTTAAAGGTTCAAGAGTTGAATAAGAAGTCCACTACAGCTAGATGAGAAAGGCCTTTCAACGCTCTTTTACCTGAGCTGAGGGCAGGAGAAACTCCTGCTGAGACAGTTAAGTGTTGAAACTGGTGATAAAAGAGGTGATTACTGGCACACGACAACGTGAATAGTAGTCAAACATGTTGAAAGAAATTAGAAGTGGGAGCAGTGTCAAAACTTCGGAAAAGGAATAAGGTATGTATAAAGCCAGCGAAGATTGCTATGTGCATTGGTTCGGTGGTCGTGGGCAAAAAGTTGTCGACCTACGAACTGGTTGCCGGGTGAATGAAGAAACGTGAGGAGAAATCAGCTGGTAAGGCATGGAGCCTTGCTGCCTAATGAGATTATCACATGTATTGGCACATGGTGCTTCATGGAATTTTTCTGAGAAACTGTGTTCCACTTCCATTCTGAGTATTGACTTTCTTTAATAAGCACACACACATTATTATTTTCTTCTAGCATTCAAAGGCTCCTATCCAAAAGTTATGCTGGAACCACTGTCTGTCTGTGTACGTGAGACATTTTGGGATTGTGATGAAAATGTTGTGCTTGCAACTTTGTCATGCGTAAGGTTTTACCCAAGCTGCCCAGCCATATAGTGGCTAGTGACTCTGACTGCCATAGTGATGAGCCTGTGTTTGAATCACAAAGAAGGCATTGTTGTAGCTGTCTTTCCCTCAGTATGAGGCAACAGTGGTCACCTGTTAAGTGCTTCCATAATGGAATGGCCAACATTTTCACAGCCCTTAAACTAGCACAAGGCTATGAAAGGCTTGAACTGGCTATGAAATGAAGCACTGGCCATTTGGGGGGGGCAGGTTTCACCCACTAAACTGGTTTTTGGATATTCCAAAAGGAAAGCTTCCCATAAATATTTCAATGTGCAGATGCAGATAGCCTTCAGGTCTAATAGCGATTAAATCCTTTTGGCATCCAAGCTTCAGTCACGAAATATAAAGATGAAATGATGAATTCATTTGGTGCTTCCTTGCAAAACTAATCAATAAGTACTTGGCTTTTGTGGGGGAAATGATAAAATTTTAATGGTTCAGATATAAATAAATTTTCTCAAAATGCTTTTCTGAAAACTATTTCTACCTTTTATATATGAGCTAGCAATAAAAAATACATTAAGATAAGTCATAATTTATCCCCTATTACAAATGTCAAAAGTAATATGTTTCCTTAGTTTTCTCACAGCATATGACATTTTAACCCTGTTTAATTGTAGGATTCCTTCAACGTATCACTCTGGCATATTATTAATACCTGAGGGTCATGATTGGAAAGTGAATAATGAATTGCTTCTTCTTAAACCATTGACAGAGAGCCAGCTATGTAAAAAATGGAGTTGACTTGCATTGTTCTTGTAGGATTGCAGTGTTCAAATTCTGCAATGAAATCCATAATTGTGCAGCATTAGATTAATGGATATTAGACTTGTGTCTGTTTTACCTCTATATCATGCAATATCTTTATGATTCATTAAAAGAGATAATGGGAGTCAAATCATGACTTAAATGTGGAAGGAGTATTCCTTAACCTACCTTCTGTCTACCGGAGGCTGTGAAATATATACTAGCTTGGTCTATTTTGTTACCTTCATAAAGATTGACAGTCTACATGAGAGGGAAATTATTTGTGAGTATATTGTTATTGAATATGACTAATTTTTTTAAGTGAATGTAAAGTTCAAAGTGTAGGTGAGGCAGTTTTGCTTAGAAAGGTTCCACGCAGATATCTTTTATGAAGCATGCACTCCCCAGTGACCAAATTGTTAAGGATGACGAAGACTTAGTTCGAGTTGTCTTCCAGCCCCAGCAAATGGTTTGTCTACGTGAGAGGCAACCCCCCCTCCAAGAGGGTGTGGTTCAAAGTGAGATGCTGCGTACCTCTTGTCTCTAGTTTTCTTGGAGAGAAAACTGCCTCTATATTTTCTGTGCATGGAGTTCTCTAATGCTGGAAAGGGCGGTCCTGTGAATTGATGGGCGAGACACTTCTCAATGCACTGATTTGGTCTCTGCTTCATACTGAAACAGGAGGCACTTAGCTTTTCCTTCTAATGGTCTCATGGTTGGTCTCAAGGTCAGTGGCTTGGGGATGGGTAATCAAGATTTCCTGCTTACCAGAGACCTGTTTGCAGGGCTTCATTGAGTGTGTTGGTCTAGTTCATTATGGTTTTGGAATATGCATCCACTTTTTGAATTCCATGGTGAATGGGGGCAATAGGTACATATTTCTATTTCCTTTCAACTATATCTTCCATAAACGGCCATGAAAATGCTGACAAAAAGCAGAGTTGATTTGCGAAAAACTGTTTTAGAACTGTGTACTCCTTCTTTACATCAGTCCTTCAGGTGCACAGTAAAATATATCACAATTTTTAATGTAGAAATAATGTATAATCTTTTGTGAGAAAACCCAAACAAGTAAATTATTTGCAGTCATATGATTGACTTGTAGAATCTTCATTTAAACCACCTTCTTATCTTCTAAAAATGACTTGTATGGGATAGGTTGCCGTAAAAGTCTCTGGACACAGAATGTGCAACTTGATCTCTTATATGTGACAGAAGAAAATATATTCAGTTATGCAGTCGGGAATTAAAGAAAGGTAAGATGATTAACTGAAAGCATGTTAGCTTGAATGGTCTGCAAAAAAAACATCGACTAGTTACTTAAATTAAGACTATATGTTCTAAACCTGATGCAATGCCACTGGTTCCAGCATTCCGGTCATACGAATCTATTAATTGCATTGTGGCAACCTCACATGTGCATGTTGGCCTTGCTAGTGCAAATCATACTGTTGAGCATCTGTGCACAAATTGCAAAGAAAATCTGACAGCTTTCTCAAGGTTGTGCCCAGTCTGGAAAAGAGACAAAAGAAATATAAACAGTTAAAAATTGTTCCAAAAAGCAGTAGCAGGGAAAATACTAACTACTGCCCATTCTCACCGTAACATATCCTATGCCGGTATCATCAAATTTACCAGAACAATAGCCATCCAAACTATTCTGAATGTGCAGAAAAATCAGATCCTGACCAAAACAGAAAAAAAAAACACAAGTTATCCATCAGGCAGCAACATTCTCTATACATCTAACATCAGCAAATCTTCCTAAGTACTCAAAACCATGTTGGAACTGTTAATTACAAGTGCTTCTGGGGCGACAGAAAAAGGCTCAGAGAGTTTTTCATTTATACTTGCTTCAGTTGGGGTGTTAGCATTTGTTTGTTTTTCATTATTTCAATACATTATCACAGTAGGCCATTCATGTAATCTGCTTAATGACATGTAGAGACTTTATTTGAAGTACAACCATCTTGTGTACCTTATTTCGCATTGTCCATTCACTCTGCTCAGCAGGACTAATGCATATACCCAAGTACTAAAGCATTTTGAAATTTTACCATTAGAATGTGTGCATATCCAACTTGTTATTTTCCATCATTTTAAGGCCCAGCAGTGGCTGAGTGATAAAGTTGCTGAATACTTTTAGTTCAGTTTGGGGTTTGAATTCTGGCGAATGGGCTGGCTGCATGGATGTTTTAGTGGTTTTCTTAATGTGTAACCTGTATACAACCTAGTTTCCCTTAAAAAGTCCTCTGTGAGGGTGTCCTTCCCCGTAGGCAGATAGCCCTCAAGTATTTTGCCATGATCAAATAAACCAAATGAAACTAAACCAAGCCAATCCACCATCTTAACCCAAGAAATGCTAGTGAGATTATATGTAGGCAGATCCTTCCTGAACATATCGACAAAAAAAAAAAGGTAGTAGGTACATTCTTATATATACAAGCAGGTCGAAAGGAACTAATCATGTTGGAGCATACTTTGTGACTGGCAGTCATATATAGAGAGCATCTGTTCGAATATTTGCTCAGTCGTGTCCTCTGAATTTACTGCTGTACACTTCCCTTTATATCTAAGCTACGTGGATGAAATTTTATTTTTACTGATTCATTTAGTGCACCAAAAGCCTTAGAAGCATTTTCCAACACCCAGAATTCTGTAATTATTGAGTTCTAAATTAAAAGAATTGTGGGCATGTGATTCTTACTATGATCCCGGCATGTAGGGATAAATGGTATTGGGCTAGCAGATATCAGAGCAAAGTCTGCTGTTGAAATGGCTAGTTGGCTTATTTTTTCTGGGTATCAGCATTCCCTTCAAGCAGAAAATCTTGAATAAGTAGCAGAAACTCTGGGATGTTCAACTCCATAACATGCTAAGAAGTAAAATATTGGGAGGTTAACAGAAACAAGATAGAAGTCTTTTTAACACATCTTAGACTTTGCCACTAGTAGAATGATTTTATTTTAATGCATTTCATGAGAAGTATTTTAATGGTTGTCAGATAACTCTCGATTGTTTAATTAGGGAAAACATTAATTTTTATATATTTTTATTATTTATTCAAGATTTATTTTAAAGTAATGTTATGTATTTTAAATGCTTTTCATGTATGAATTTTTACCTGATTTATATTAGAATTCATCTGCAAATTTATTGGATTTCTTTATCACACTAGCCTAGCTTCCAAAAGTTAAGCACACGGTGAAAATTAGCAATTTTCAAAATCATAGTTGAATTTGAATTAGCTGCTGAAAATCACCAGGGATGTAGATTGCAACGTATGAATATCATATCTTGCAGCCATTCATCATACACTAATTAGGCAGGCATTGAGGATGGGCAGGATTCTGAAGAGTTTGAGGAGGTTCAGTTAAATGTTGATACAGTAGCATAATTTGATGATATTCAAGTCTCTATGGCTGAAAGAAGATGAAAGGCAGGTGGTGAACACTGGTGTGCAATCACATACATTAAAGCAGTAGAGTTAGATGTTGCTTTTTCCTTTGGCATTGATCATTCAATAATTTCTTGTGTGTGGAAGCAATTCCAAACTAGTCAAATTAGTTGCATGGAGACCTATTGCACTATCAAATAATGGTCTGTTATTTGTGACGGTCAGTGCACAGTCAAATAAGGATTATCACCCCCTTCTGAAGATCAGTGTATTGCCATAATAGCAATTGTCAAGTGGAATCACAAATCAACCTCCACAGCTTTTACATCCATGGTTGCAGCTTTACTTCGTAGGATAATGTCTGGCAATATTGTGTGCGGGAGATTTCACGTGGAGGGACTGTGTGCTTGTGTATCAATTATTTATGTTGCATTAACTTCCTAATTCAGAAGGGTAAGGTTATAGCTGTGTCATCAGCATCTCAATATGACTTACAGATTGGCACAACATCCTGTTCATGAATGAGTCTAAATTTGCTCTGGAATCAATTGATAGGCATATGAGTTTCTGGAGAAAATAAAGCACCTGTAATCAAGCCCAGAATGTCCTCAAATATCCTGCATTGAGACGTGGCAGCATCATGGTTGAGGATGGAATTTCAATGGGATATTGTGCCTAGTTGCACATATTTAAAGATAGTTCTGTTACTGCTGGATGGTATTGGGATGAAATTCTGCACCTCATCGTGAGACTATACTGTGGCACTTGGACCTGGTTTTCTCTTTGTGGCTGATAATGCCTCCTCCCATCCAGACAAAATTATTAACATATACTATACCTACCACTTATTAAAATCACTTCCTTTCCAAATGTATTTGATTTAATTAAAGGGTTGAGTTAAATAGATAGCGCTTGTGTATTGCAAGCAGTGATATCGGTTTTACTTTTCAAGTAAAATAATAGCTAAAAATTAATTCATCAACTAGCCCTAAAATAATAAATAAAAATTAATGCTAAAAAACCTGTTTACTCAGTTTTGAAATTCTTCTTTTAACATTTTATAGAACTACTTTTGTAATCACTCAGTTGATGAAATTTTTAATTTTAACAAACAGTTGTTTCAAACAGTTCTTCAAAAGTTTTTCAGTTTTGTAAATCTCCTGGTAGCATTTTTGCTTAGAACCTTTCAGTTCCTTTTTTTTTTTTTTAAATTTCTCCTACTTTTGAAAATTCTATTGATGTTGGCATATGATCATCTTTTCTTGTATCACTTTCACTGTCATTTTCTGCTGTACTTGTTTTTTAAAAAAAAAAAAAAAAAAAAATTTTTATTATTTGTGTTGGCAGTTTGCATATTTTCTTAATAGGAATTTTCATAACTTTCCTGATTGATGTCTGAAGCATTAGTTATAGCTTTCAATTCCTCTGAAGCTTCTACATAAAAGCAACGTTTTTAAAACAGTTTTTAACTGATTTTAAGAGATCCTCTCCATTAACTGTAATGTTCTGTGTAATGACTTCTGTGCAGTATGCAAGGCCTGTAGCAGAGGTATCGATTTAAATTTCAAAATTTGCATTTCAAGCCTCAGAGAGCTTGCCCTTTGCCTGTTTAGTCAATCTGCCACTTTATGATTACAAAGTGTAACAAATGCTTTCTCTACCTTTTCTTCAGTTACAGTTACCTTTCCATTCAGAAGCTGTTAATATACAGTAATGCCTAGAAGCATTTCATAAAATTTTTTGTAAATCATTTAACACAGTGTATCTGCCCCAAACAGAGGAGTTTTAGGGTGGAAACCTTAAAAGATGGGATGCAAAAGTTGCACTTTTACAGTGTATCAGATGGTATTGGAGAAGGACTGGTTACTTTACAATGCCTCTAGAGAATTGTTTTTGGTAACCTTTAAGATTAGGAAATTCTGTCACTCTAGCGAGGACAAAGAACTCTGAAAATATTGCCTGACAGGTATAGGGGGCCAGCAGGTAAGAAAATTTTGGTAAAACCCATTTTATTGAGCACTATATGCCTGAATGAAAAAGTCATAGTCCACAATACATTAATTAGATGAAGTACAAATGCTTTGGTAGTTACAAGTTGTATGTTCTGGCATTGAAGAATCAATGCCAATTTTTGTCAGTTTGAATTTAATAAATTGCTGTTTTTCTGTTGATTAGTTTTTGTTTTGATTCTTGGAAATTTTCATGTAATAAGTGGCTGAGTTTATTAAGCAGTGAGTTTAAGAAATGGTGGGTACTGTACTTGGAGACTAAGGGCGTTTGTTGTGTGGAGTGAATACCATATTCTCTTGGCCTTAGTCCCACTGCAAATCTTTGGGATGCCTTTGGAGTTGCTGTCTCTGCACCTCTTCTATCCATTTTCAGGCAGCTGGAAACTGCTGTAATAAAGGAGTAGCCTCTGCTAGCATCTGCAGTGTCTGCTCACCTTATATTGAAAGCATAGGTAATCACTGTAAAATTTGGGTAGTCACATACCTTATCAATGTAAGTTTTGTTTTATTTTTAGTTTTAAACGTCACCTTATTAATGGTTCCAATGTGATGTCATATAATTTATGAAAATATTATTGTCATCTTTATATGTAATGCTCTTCTTACATGCATGTACACATTTGCTACCTTGTAATTTGGTGTCAATCAGTGTTTTGTTGTTGCTTGCTTAACTTTCGGAAGCCAGTGTATTTGCCATTTTTCATCAGTCGATTATATGGGGTTTATTATATGTCAGTGAATTATGTGTGTTTCATCAGTGGATTATTATAATTTTTTATGTTTATCATAGCTGTAGGAGATGCTGATCACTTGATTATTTTAGCTGATTTTATATTTTATTCTTTTATTAATCAAGACTGTTTTGTTTAACCATATGCTTGGCAAATGGTTAAACAAAACAGGTTATGCATCACAAAATTTGCCAACCAACGAACTGCTAAATAATTTTTTCTTGCAGTTACTTGTATAGAATGCGTATTTCTAGTGAAAATGTGTTTTAATCGACTGTTCTAAAAATAATGATGAAAAAGTAGCTGCTAAAATGCTGCAGATAGGTTAGTTAATAAAATGTGAAAAACTGATGTTTACTGATGCAAAGCTGTTTCCGGAGATCTGAGGCGCTGACTGTAGGAATGAGAATTTAAAGTAATACTGTATAGAGATACGCAGGATGTTAATTTCCGTGTTTTTATATATTTAATTTATTTTAGGTTTATGACCTATGGTTACCAACATATTTGTTTTTCAATCTGTTATCGATGTGGGAAGATGCACAAAGGCTATCTGCTTAAGGATATATCTATCCATTTCCTTTAGTCTTCAAATAGTAGTTGGCTCATATTTGCATTATGTATGGAGGGAGCCGATAAAAATGCTCAGGTTGTTAGTTCATTTCTCAGGATTCAAGTGTAAGTCAAATTGTTAATGTTCAACAGTCTGATCCATTTCGTGGTAGCTCATTCAGAGTTTTACAGTGAGTCATGCAAGAACATATAAATTCTTTTTTCTCATATGAACTGGCTTAGTAAAACACAAAAACTTTTTTAAAAATTCAGGAAATTAAAAATATACCATGTTCAAAATATTAACTTCTAAATCAGTTTAAACAGATAATTAAAAATGTATAAGTGTAATATTTGGTAACTGCAGCACTGGTTAATAACATATCAAAATGTTGCCAAGTTTTGTCAGACAGATCTCTGGAAGTCAAAACTTTACATTTAATATTTTCTGAATTATCTTCAGAATCCAGCAGTTCATTTTTTTTTCGTGATATGTCATGCCTTTTGAATGCTAAGAGTAAGTCCTCCCCTCTCACAAACCATTTTAGAGTTTGACGTTTGGAAAACTTGTGTAAAATGTTCAATTTATTATGCAGTTTGTGATGTACATGAAAGGAGTTTTGTAAAGATATTAACGTAATTCGAGATTCATAAATAATTAATGACTTGATTAATTTAAGATATAAAAGTAAAAAATTATGATGAAAATGCAAATGTTTGATATATATACTATTATAAAAAGTTTTTATTATTTTAATGCAGGAAGAAGAGGATGTGTTATTGCAAACATTAAATATTATACATGATTTGATGCTGAAAGGAAGAGAAATATATTTGGATCATTTTGCTCGACTGGGTGTCTTTACGAAAGTTTTAGCTTTAGCTGGTCCTATGGATAACGAAGAAGAAAACAAAAAAATAAAAGATGAAGGGGTATAACATGTTTCTGCTTTCTACTAATATATTTTCAAAGAGAAAGTTTTATTTCTAAACTCAGTTGATTTATATTTGTACATACATGGCATCATGTCTCATTTTGTTTATCTAAACAGTTCTTCCATGAATGGTATGTGACTCATATATATTTTATTTTAAGCTGATAGTTAATGATATGAACTTTTCGTTTGAGTAACTGAAAAGCTTTTTATGTGAAAAATTAACATTTGCCACATGTTTCGTATGTTAGTAATAATGCAATCTGTTGCATGTCATAAAACATTCATAACCTGCAAGAACTGATTTGCATGGCACTTTTAATTACTAATTGTAATCTAGTTTTAATATTTCAATGTTATTGCTAGGTGTTTGTTGATGGGACATAGTTATTGATGTATTATATGTAGGTATAAACATAACAAAAATGTGTGGCAAATGAAAATATTAAATGGCAAGTTTGTATTGGATGAAGAGCTTTGTAATTGTTTATCTGAGGAATTTATCGATGCTAACTCAGCAATATCCAAATTCTTTATTCATCTTTATTATCATGTATACACATTGGTCACTTTTTTAGTGTTGATGATTGTCTTCAGTGTTATTCAGTATGTAAATGATTTCAGACTTAAAGAATGAAAGGTTTGAGAATTTTTAATACATTTTACTTGATGCAGTTAAATTTTCAGTTACTTGGAAAAATGTGGCTGACTCAAGGAAACATACTTGATAGGTCTTGTAGCTTGAAACTGTCTTGATGAATCAGAACAAGATTTTTTTTAAAAATTTGATATTTCAAAATCACTTGTGAAATGTACTTTTGTTTTTTTAACTATAGACATATTTCAGAAACTTTTTTGATTACTTAGAACTGCCATGGTTATCCAAATATTAAGATACCATAGAAGGAATTACCACTGATTTAATGAGCCATTCATTATTTTGCCTTACTACCGTATGTCTTTAGACATGCATAGCTTAATCTTTGAGACAAGACTACTGGCAAGATGACCAAGGTAGCTTTCTCGCATTTATAGAATATTTGGGGTGTATGCAAGTTTTATTTGTCGGTAATAGCGCAGACCTTGGAAATGCGCTGGAAGCCGCTGTCTTGCAGTGGCCCCCCTCATTTATTTCACGTGTACAGAATCTTCTTTCATGCTTTTGGTAGCAGTTCAAAATTCACTACATTCTCCATGGCATCAGTGCCAGGATGTGAGCCTTTATTGGCATCAAGAGCTTTTTTATGTTGCATGGCTGTGCTTCCATTTTGTGAAAATTGTATTTCTGATATTTCTAAATGATGCTGTTTTCATTTTAGGAGGAAGACTTTTCAATAGAAGATGCAAAAGAGATATTGCCTGGGAAACCTTATCATTGGCGAGATTGGAATATTGTAAGAGGTCGAGATTGTTTGTATCTGTGGAGCGATGCTGCTGCTTTGGAACTTTCAAATGGCAGTAATGGTTGGTTCCGCTTTATACTAGATGGCAAATTAGCAACAATGTATTCTAGTGGCAGCCCAGAAAATGGATCCGATTGTTCAGGTAAAAGTTACTTTCCTTGTTATTCAAAGCTGTATAAGTTGTAGGTAGTTGTGTTTTATTTTCTCTTTAAAGAGCATGCTGGTAACATCCTAATATCTGAA
This sequence comes from Stegodyphus mimosarum, assembly GCA_000611955.2. Taxonomy (NCBI): domain Eukaryota; kingdom Metazoa; phylum Arthropoda; class Arachnida; order Araneae; family Eresidae; genus Stegodyphus; species Stegodyphus mimosarum. The sequence goes on along the minus strand of KK118312.1, from coordinate 225,856 downwards.
TTTGTTGTGATATATCTGCTGTACTGCAGGTTTTTCGTGAAAAAAGTTTTTAATAAAGTTAGGAGAATGAAAACGGAACCTTTAGAGCAAGTAACAATCTATGATTTTCTGCCAATATTTTGGCAATTTCTCAAAGCCTTTGGCCCAGAAACTTGGTGACAGCGAGTCTAAAAACAGATTAACCTCATTTTGGATGTCCTTTACAGAATGGGAGATAGTGCCAACAAGATGTAGCTGCAGTTGTGAAAAAAGGTAGAAGTCCAAAGCAGCACTTCTTAGCAGACTTTCGAGTGGTTGCATACTGTTCTTCTTCTGCAAGTTCTCCCAGGCGGGCCTCATCAACATCAGTAGGCCAGCCAGAGTGCTCTGCTTCTTGAATGCCATAGTCCTTGTTTTTGAACTTACCAAATCTCAGTGTCATATAGTACAACATTAGTACATAAAGCTGTACACCAGATTTGGTGACATTTTGTAAGTGACTTTTTGCAATTGAACTGGAAGTAAATGATGGTTCTAATCTGGCAGCGTGAAAGTTGCATGCCAAAAATTGTTTGACAAAATACTGTTAAATATGGCAACGTGAACTGTTTTCACAGACGATATTTGTGGTGGTGGGAAATACATTAAAATCCAATGTTTAAAAAAGAACTATTTTCTGTAGAATCAATAAAAAAATAATAAAAAATACAAAACAATTGATTGTTTAAAATGATGCTAAAATCATATTAAGTTCATGCCAACTTGTTTTTAAGTCTAAATGTAAATAAATATACATTTTAAAGTTTCTGCTCTTCTAGGTTTCTTGATATCTTTCATATATATTTAAACATTGCGAGATATTCTTGAAGATACATATACAGCTTGAAATCCAGATTTCCAGTATACAGACTGCCGACCAAAAATATATATATATAAATAAAATCACCTCTTACAGAAGCTAGGACTGAAGAACATAATACTCATCCAAAATGAGCAGGAGTTCCATAAATACAATTCTTCTCCTGAGTTTCCCACATGTCACTTTCAAACACCTGCTAGCTGGGGAGTTGCTCCTTGCCAGTAACAATACGTTGATTGATGCTGTAGTGATGTTGGCCAGTATCACACTTTCCACCCTTGAGTGGTTAGAGAGGCAGAGCTGAATTTAGAACCTGCAGCTTCCACTCATCTGGGGAAGCCGCAGGTTCTAAATTATGCTGCCCTAAATTCAAAAAATTTTGCTATCCCTAACTGTTGATGCTTGGTACTCTTCTAAATTCTAAAATTTTTGCCATCTCTAATATCTCACCATCTTTGGCACCTGTGTTATTGAGAACAATGTCATTTTTCTATCTGACCTAAACAATAAGTGAAACCTCAATGTTTTGATGTCTGCCAGTTAGTTAGTACAGCAATATTTCAATCACCTATAGTACTACAGAGGTTTTGGCCTAGCTTCTCCCTATAACTGTCTATGTATCATTACACAAGATTTAAATTGATCATCCAAAATCTGAAACTGGCTATGTCGCAATGATTCCAGATCTCAGACTTTTCACTGTATGATTTCAAAAGATTTCTATATTGAATAAAAATCAGTCAATTAAATAATTTGTTAATTAGTCTATGTAAAATTTAATTATGTTGATTGTAATTTTATTAGAAAATGTACATAGATATTTAAATTGAATGAATTTTAGTATGTGACATTTACATGTTCTGGTTGTAGTTTTGTTTCCAAATTTTATGTATATGTTTAAATTGGAAGATTTTTGGTGTATGGCTAACATGATTGTTGAAGCCATCACATTTTTATAAAGTTTTATTATGGTGTGCTAAAATGTGATCAGATTTTTGTTTGTAGTGATAAATGATAAAGTTTAATGGTATTCATACTGAAGGTGTTACTTTGTAATTATCCACAACCCCTTCCCCAAAAGTCTGTAATTCACTCAGAACTAAGTTTTCTGAAGGAGCAACCATTTTCAAAACAGCAACATAGTAAGACCCCAAGAAGGGTAATCAACAAGAAATTCAATGAAAGAGTAATCAAACTGTGTTCAAACCTTTTTGTTTTGAAAGACTTAGAGAAAAGCCGAAATTTGGGGTAATGCACAGACTTGATAGTGGCCATGCTGTTGTTCTCCCTATATACGCAGTGATATGTTTTTTGCTTATAAAAATCAGAAAAAACACAAATTCAGCATTTCTGCACTTCTTAAATAGATTCACATCTATTTCAAATATGTATCCATTGTGGCTTATTTTTTTGTTCTTTTTTCATGGAAGACATGCACATTACACCAGTTGTAATAATTATATTTGAAGATAAATCCATTTCTCCAGAGAACTTACTGACATATTTGCTTTTATCCAACAATAAATGAAACAAATAGCTGTTGTAAATGAAATGCAGCTATCTTCAAACTAATTTCCAAAACATTTTACTTGCTTATTTTTTCATATTACATATTTATAAAATTTGATCTTTTAAGTGCAACTTCATAGAATGCAAATTTAAGCATTATTTACTTTCGAATGGAATGCAAGTCTCTGATATCAGGCATCAAACTCAAGCTACATTGATTCATGATAAGAGGGGAAGAGTATTGTTAAAGAGCAAAACACTAATCAGAAAAATGGCTATCAGATTTGAAAGAAGGAAATCTGTACATACTCAAATACTTATCTGCTGCATATGCCTGCATGCATGGGATATCGCATAAATACATTTGGTGATGTCATAGGTTGATACATAACTATTTTGCCAATATAGTGCATTGCTTCATGATACTTTATGGGTGGATAACACCATAGAGCTGTAATATACTAGAGAGAGAAACGGCAACACTGAAGGGGAACAGGAATGCTAACCACGTGACATATGGAACATTTCCCGAATCGTATTTCCCGCGAATCTTCCTTACCATTACAGCCCTATAGAGAATTTGTGAGAAGCAAGTGTTTGCGAGTACGCACATTGTTTCGGACTTAAAAAATGGTACTTTCGTGCTCCGCATATGGATGTAATTCCAGATACGTGAAAGGTGAAGGAGTAACATTTCACAGATGAGCTTTTTCTAAAGTTTTAAAACCTATTTTTTATAAAATATAGAGGTGTTTTAGCCACTCTACTTGCCGTTTTCTAATAAAAATAGATTTTCTAATTTTATATAATATATGCATACGTGAAATAACATTTAAATAAAAGTATCTTAATATATATGTATGTTTTTAATAACTGCGTTCTGGAAAAAAATGTTAAAATTTTAGTAATATGATATAATTTTAATTAGGCTAGTATTCTGCTTTGGCGACAGTTTTTGTACGCCAACAGACTTTGCTTCAAATGCGTTTAGTTATATATTCTTTGTATGCGTTTGCTTATGCGGACATGTACGAAGTAGTAATGTATGTATTTAATACTTGGTAATGTCGATACAATACACTGTGTAAGAACTGCATAAAATTATGATTTTTTTTTACATGAATGACCTTATTTTATCCCCTTTTCTTGCATCCAAATACTATAACAAATATGTTTACTTTCAATCACGTATTTTCTTTCTTATATCATGTTTCTGGCATTTAGTTTAATATTAAGAATTTGTTAAGTATTAGGAAAATAGTCATTATATAGCAGTTAAATTTCAAAACTTTAATAATTTTAAGTTTAAAAATAATGAACATTATTTAAATTTTACCTTCTAAAATTATTTAAAATAGTGCGACTACGTTGTGCAACGTGCATAATATATTCATTTTTGTTAGTAAAAGGAAGTCTTAATTTACCACATTTTTGTTTCATCATTTATTAATTTACCCCTCTCTCTTCCTTTTAACTTATATCGGCTATATTGACATTCATTTTTGCTTTATTTAATTTAATATCTTTCTCACTTTGATTTGCCTGCTATGTAGTTCTCTATAATACACCGTATTAACATTGAATTTCTTTTTTGTATTATTTTCTGTTTCCACTCATTTTACTTATGTTTTTTATTTTTTATTCTGTCCTAACCACTAAAAAAACCTTCTATTTTTTATTTTTTATTTTTTATATATTTATTTATTTATTTTTCCCCTGGCCAATTTTTAGGCTTATAATCTTCCTGTTTTATTTTAATCTCTTTTTCACTCAAAATAATTTCTAAAATTATCTTTGCTCCTTTTTTATGCATTATTATTGCATTATAATAAATATATATATGAATTTTATTTATTTTTAAAAATTTTTTAATTATTTTACTTTCCATCCACTATTTTTAGTATGTATTATATACTTTGCCTAAATCACTTTTTATTTATTGATTTATTTGTTTATTTTTAAATGAAAAAAACTTGCAAATTTAATTTGTGCAGTATAGAAACAGCCTTATATTGATGCTACCCTTCTGATGAAATCATCACTATTTCCCCTTTTTTTATTTAATTTTATTCACTTTTAACGGAAAAAAATCGCCAGCCGTGGCGATAGTACGCCAAAGTCTAGGTTCAGTTTCATTTCATGCCCAAACTCCTGCAGCTCATTCCTGTGCCGCTTTTCGCCCGGTTTTGAATGGCGATGCTCGGTCTAGTATATAACAGGTCTATGGATAACACTGAGGAACAGCAATTTCGTTGTTGTAGATCTGTCACTTGTTTTTGACTAATTTTTGGCCTCTGAAGCCAAAACTAACTTCAGTTTTTGTGTATCTTGTCAACTTTTTGAGCTACGAAATACCATCTCTTTGTCTCAAATGTCATACAAATATGCATGGAAAGGAAAATAAGGAGAAAACGTACCAAATATACTATTCACAAAGAATGGTTTATTCATGCAAGGCCTGTATGTTGTTACTGAAAGTTAAATTTTATTCATGCGAATAGTATTTCTAGTAGTAATTTCTTCTACCATGCCAAGTTTTTTACCAAATTGTATTCTACATATTAAGGTAAACATTTTCGCATATAGCTTTTTTTAATCTGTTTAATCTCTGAATATTGTCGCTTGATGCTTTCATGCTTCTACAATAATCAGCCATTATATATACATCCTATCTACCTTATCTTTCCATGACCTTCAAATTGTGGTGGTATCCCTCACTCTGCTCACTGACTGCAACAAGATTTTTCAGGAAATTATCAAAATGTCTATGGAAAAAATGAAGTTTGATGCTCATGTTGCAACCTAGCATTTTGAAACTCTCAATAAGTTGTTGGACAATTTCGTTGTAATTCTTTAACAATGTTTTTGAATGTCGACCAAGATTCTTTTGAAGTTCTGTCATTGTTCCAATGAAATGTTCATCTTTAAAGATCTGCCATATTTGTAGACCATCAAACACACTGCCCTTTATCTTTTCAAATGACAGTGTAAGAAATGCCAAAATTTGATCCTTGAAAGTTTCCTTCAGTTGGCAGTTTTAACAAATCTCATGAGAGCCAGTTTTATATGCAGAGATGAAATGTAATTTCGCTCAAGTTGACAAGTGGTTGATGTAGAATGTTTGGGTCACCTGGTTTCTGGTCAGATCTTGGTGGCCAGTATTTTCTCATAGACTCCAACTATTACGGATTCTCCGTAGTTTCTACGGAAATTCATCAAAAACTACGAGCTACGAAAAGTATGGAAAAAACTACGGATTTTACAGAAACAAGAGCAGGAGAACCAGTATGCAAAACGGAACCAACTAATTCATCCGATGATTGGCTGAATACTCGTGTTGTCATATATCACGTGTTGAGTGCGTTTCTGGTTTTGAAGAATAGCCAATCGTAGATCAGTAATTCTAACTGTTAATGACTTGTCAATAGTTCCCCCCCTCAAACATCTGTCTACTTTGTCTGTCTCCCAAGTTCCTCGCTGCTGCGTGTTTAGACTGCATGCGGCTCCATTGGTTAGATTACGGCGAGAGCTTAGTGTATGTCTTGTGAACTGTGATTCAGGTGGAATTTTTTTGTTAATAATGCTACCTCGAACGAAGAAGCCAAAGTTATCAAAACAGAAATTTAAAAATTCATATTCTTCAGAATTTCCATGCATTAAAGCATCCAAAATCTCTGTGAATCACGCACACTGCAGAGTATGCAACAAAGATTTCTCAGTTGCACATGGCGGTAAAGATGACTGTAAACGGCATGTTTTTTCTCAAAAGCATATAGAACTTGGCACTGTAAAATCTAAAGAAATAACGAATTTCTTAATAAAAGATGATGAAACAGATCCTATAAAAGCCGAATGCTATTTGTTCGATTTTTAATTGAACATAATCTACCGCTTTCCGTTTCGGATCATTCCAAAGAGCTTTTCAAAGCAATGTTTCCGGATTCTGCCATAGCAAAAAAATTTATATGTAATTGATATATTCATATATAATTGATAAATTTCCACTAAGTGATCCATTTCTAAAACATGCTGAAGTTGCTGACTTCAACTTGAGAACTGAAATTTCATTGTCATCTGTTCTTTACTTGATGAATACTTTTCCATCAATTATTGATGAAAAATGTCTTAATCAAGTGGAAATTGAATTTTTCATGTATCAAGTAGACGATTTGAAAGAAATTGTAGATTTGTGTATTGATATAGCATGTGGAGAAATTTCCAAATTCAGAAATATGAATGGGTGTATTAAATACAAAGTATTGCCTTCTGTAATGCTTGCCGTCTTAATAATACGTCATTCAAATGCAACTTGCAAAGGAATTTTTTCTATTGTTAAAAAAAAAAAAATCAGACGCAATTTCGACCAAATTTAGGTCTTAATTAAAACTCTTAAAGCAGTTTTGATTGAAAAAATAAATATGCAGCAAATGAAGAATTGTGTTATGAAAAACATTCTCAAAATCAGAACTTAAGCATGCTACATATAAATCTTTGCATTCGTAAATTATAAGTATTTTTTTAATTTAAATTTCATATCCCTGTGGAAATCATATTCAGAATAAAGATATATGATTGATAGATTCTTTTCTCTATGATTAGTAGTGATTTGAAATATTTGCTTTTTTCATATATTAGTAGATTTAGTGATATACATGCTTAAGGAGTTAAATGAAAATTTCTAATTAAATGTGCATATAATTTACAAGGTATATTTTTAATTATGCAGTTTTACATGCATATTGATTTTAAATGTAATAAAATTGATTACAATTAATTAAAAATTAATGAATGGTTAATTACAACATGCGTTACGTGCGCATTTTCAAAGTTGTAAAAATGTCGTTCGCTCGTTGACTACTGACAAGGTTTGCTGAAGGTTGGCGTATATGTTTTCTCGAGCTATGCTGTCCCACATACACAAAAGAACAAGGATACTTTGTATACCTGCATTGCTAGCCATAGTGGAAGCAGATTATTTTAAGGTCAGTGCAGATGATCCATTGGTGTATGTGATATTGCAAGAAATCAGTGACTCTTTTTATGTCTTCATATTCATTATACAAACAAACTGAATTCCTGTTGAGGCTTCACCAAATAAATTTTCATTTTGCAGGAAGACACACTTCAAACTTTGCTTTGAGATATTGATGAACAATCACCATTGAAAATATTACGGAAACACACTTTCTCTTAATCGAAAGTAGGATTATATCAGTAGGAGAGCTGTAATACTTCCTATGAACCATGCTTGTATGCCCAGAGAGTGGTCACATAAGTTGTAGAGAAAAAAGCTTGACATTGTAGAAGAAAACTAATATAGTTTTGAAATTAGCATGCCTATTTAATTTTAAAACAGCTCAAAAATCAAACATGACAAATTGTTACAAATTATTTCATACTGTAATCAGAAACAGCCTTGTATTTAAATAAATAATATGGTTTGCATATTTTTGAATATATGTATGTATGTGTGTATAAATGTTTAAATGCTTTAAATAATTGTTTTTATCATGTAGTGTGCCTGTACATGAATACTTGAATAAGATTATAGGCGACAAAATTTTTATGTGGTTTTTCATGCAGATGCTTCATTTAATATATGAAATATGAACATGTTTTCTGTTACAGAGAATCGAGGAGAATTTTTAGAAAAATTGCAACGTGCTCGGAGTCAAGTTAAAACTGGTTCGCCTAGTCAGCCTATTCTGTCTTCTCCTGGTGCAACACGCTTAGTAGTTGGAAATTGGTCCTTGTTTTGTAAAAGAGATGGAGAAATTAGCATACATAATTCGGATGGCCAACAGGTAAATTAATTTGACATCTGTATCTATGTATATGTATGCGTGTGTGAGCATGATATATAAATATACAGTTGCATGCCAAATTAAGAGAATTTGCGTATTGTCAGACTTAAGAAAAACTAGTGGACAGATTTTAATGAATATACATTTATAACA
>KK118312.1:204777-217534 GCA_000611955.2 Stegodyphus mimosarum | reverse complement strand
GGGAAAGAGCTATATAATTTAAAACTCATATTATGTATGCACGATTATCAGAAAACTCAGTAGTGCAGAGGTGTCTTAAAATTCACCCTGTGATATCGAACTGAGAACGAGTCTTATGTGGGGTATAGTCCCTTCTGACAGCCAGAGAGGTTGCAGAGTTACAGCATTCTGGATGGTAGTCAGTTGAGGAGTCCCTGTGACAGCTGATCCCATTCCTTTAGTAAGGTAGTTTTCAACTCGGAGATGGTTTTCAGAGGAGGATGGCAAGATGAAATTTCCCTTCCAAGTGTCCCAGATGTGCTTTATTGGGTAAAGGCTCTTTTTCCAGGTAAACATCGACTACCTGTCCGTATATGGACAAGCATTGTCATCAGTTAACAGGAATACAGGAACAACAGTGCCTTTGAAAAGTTGAATATAGAGCTGTAAGACCTCATCTCTATTCCTTATAGCAGTAAGAAGACTCAAAGAAATGCAGGGGTGTGTGGCCATGGAACACAATGCCTGCCCACAAACCATTACGCATCCACCATTGTATTGATCCTTTTCCCTGGTGAGGGAGGGATGGTATCTTGTTTTAGGTTCCCTCCAGATACAGGTATACTGAGAATCAGTGACTGCCCTGAATCTTGACTCATCTGTAAAAAGCATGGAGGTCTCATTTTGCCTGCGAACATCAGAAGAATTAGTAATGGAAATGAGTGTAAATAGTTACTCAATGAAACATCTCCTTACAACACAAACAGTTTATTTACAAATCTAATAAGTGACAGCCTTAGTTTCATCATCTCAAAACAACACTTAAAAATTAATGGCGTAAGATAATACTCATTAATTATCAAATACACATGAAATGCAACTCAAAGCCCACTTATCTCATAAAAAGAACGAGCACAAAAACGAAAATGTAAACAACCTCCACTGTTGCCATCTGTAATTTTTTAAATTAGTTAAACAAAGATAATATTAGATAGAGGTTCAAGTTGGCATCCTCCCACCTTAAGTTAACTTTTTACCTTAAAAATTTAACTTACAAAAAAAAAAATTAAAAATTGTTCATAGTTTGTAAGTCCAGTCTCTTAAGTACTTTGATTGTATGACCTGCTCAAGTCTTTTGAATCTGAGGCTCAGATACACACACATTATCAGAAGCAAAATTCTCACAAGTTTTGTCTCCCACCTTCTCGGTTGAAAATTTCTCAATAATGGTATCATCATTGGATACTTCAAGTGGGTACAATCTTTGAATTGGTCTTAGCATTTGTCCATGACTTGGTTTACGCTTAACATGTCTTGTAATTCCGTCTTTCCCCGGAAGAATCTGAATTATTTTGCCTAATGGCCAATTGATTCACTTGGTGTTATTACTGCCTATCAATACATCAACAATATTCTCTTTCGCAGATTTTCTGTTTTCTAATTTTTAAATGGGTGCCCCCAAATATTCAGACCTAAAACCTGTTCCTTAAACCTCTTTGCAGGTTTTCTCTATATTTAGCCTGTTTATTAAGACTTTTGTACCCAATGTGATCAAGATCTGGAACACCACATTTTCGAATGTCGTGCAGAAATAGAGAGGGTTCTAAAGGCATTAATGTAGCATCATTTTCAGTTACATATGTCAATGGATGGGAATTAATCACTGCTTCACAGTCGCAGAAAATCGTGGTCATTTCTTCAGAAGTTAAGGAGGCTCTTCCTAGCACTCGTCTTAGTAATTTCTTAAGAATTCCTACCAATCTCCCAACCAGGAGGCAGTTGGTGGATTGAACGTCCAGTGAATTCGTAGTATAGAAGTGTCATCAGTGATTTGCTTCCAGCTTTGGTTTCTAGTAACCTGGAGAATCGAGAGACTCACATGCGCATGTGCAGTGCATATTGAACTAAAGAAAAAATTTTTGTATAAAACAAAATCGGTTTAATCATAGTATACGGTACCATGGAGGTTAGAATAACCTCCGTGTATGGTACATACGGGATTTGGCAACATTATAATGAACATTAAACGGGTCATTTTGGTGTTGGCAGCAATTTCCAAAATAGGGCGTAGGCCATAGCGTGTAGTAGGATTTTACAGCAAAATCTTTTAAACAATTTAGTATTTTTCATTTTTAATAAATGCCTTATTTGCATTTTGCAGTAAAATTTAAAAAAAAAAATAGTATTCAGTCATCTAGGCTAACCATTTAATATAATTATGTTTGCCAAAATATCGTTGATTATTGTAATTCAGTTTTTTATTATTTTATTCATATAATTTAATGTTGCTTCTTCTTTCTGAATTTATTTATTATTAGAAAATAATATTTTCAAATTTCATCTCTAGCGTAATCCTGAAGCTAATTGTAGCAGTATGATGACATAACTTCACGAAGTTCAGTGCTTGTATATTTTGCTTATGTATGCTGCTAAATAAATACAAAATACCTAAATTTATTTAAAAAATAGCATTAAATAGATTTCTTTCGTTTACCTGCAAAATGTTTGCAAAAAAAAAAGACATTTTTTAATCCAGATTGGACAGAGTGTAATCTCAATCTTCAGTGAAGAAAGCAACTTTTATAGTTAAAATAGTAATACTTTGGGGATTATAAGTCATGTGTAATTGGCAAATTTTGTGTTTTTATGTAGTACCATAATTAATTTACCTCTTAACGCAGCAAAGTGCATTATGCGGATAGACTGGAATTTTCTAAAAACACACCTGGAAAACCTGGAAAAGTCAGGGAATTTCATTCTCCTGTTTGAGTGGCAACCCTGATGATTCTACTCCATCCTCTACCAGCTATAAATCTCCTAAGAGATAGTAAAAAACTGTTGGTAGACATTGATTCAACCAACTCTAAATGGACTGCCCTGTAAACAGCACAGGTGAATAAACAGACCCAAGATTTTGTGTTGCCTCTCATGATCACTGGTCCAACGAGGTTTCATCATCCACACATTTCGAATACAGCTGCTTCTTGTAGTCTGTGTTCTGGAGGAGGCGCAGTACTAGTTTCTAGGTTTTTTGCATCAAATCTCCTTCACACTGTTCATTGATTAATGAGAGATCTCACAGTTTTACGAGCGTTCAGAATCCAAAATCTGTCGCGTAGAATATTTATTAAAATTTGCATACCAGCTTGTGCATTTTTCTCATGATAATATTGCGCTAATCTCTTGACAACGTCGTGATTGGATGGAAGAACAGCTGGCATTTTAAATTCTTCCATATCCTCACGAAAGGTAAGTTTAGTTTTCAGTCTAAGGATTCCACTTTTATCCTTGGATACTCCTAAAGTCTTTAATTTCTCATCTTTTTCATTCACAAAACAGTCTTGAACCATTTTAATCAATACCTTCTCAGCCTCAAAAATTTCACCAGAATCAAGGTTACCATGTTTTCTCTCAATTTCTTCAGGTTAACAATTGTAGGCGAACCTTAGGATCCAGGCAATTAGATTAACTATCTTTTTGTGCTTGGAAAAATATCTGTAATACCAATCTCTCATAGTAACCAGGCATGTAGAAACTAAACATTTTGTTACAGATGAAACCATGCCTTTTTTCTTTTCTCTAAAAATGTCACTCTTATCTAGATTTAAGTCACCTTTTGGCCAATCTTCTTCAGGCAAGTAGAGCCAACTTGGACCTAGCCACCAGCTAGATTTCAATAAATTTAGAGCTGAACAACCTCTACTCAGGAGATCAGCCGGATTCATGCATCCAGGAATATGTCTCCATAAATTTTTATTTGTTAGTCTTCTTATTCCTTTCACTCTATTCTGGACAAAGACATTACAGGCTTCTTCTCTTGTTATCCAAGCTAAAACAGTGGAAGAATAAATCCAGAAGTAAACTTCTTCACTCTGTATCTCAGATAAAATTGAGGACGAAAGTTCTGATGCTATAGTAGCTGGAAGTAATTCCACTCTTGCGGTAGTAATTTCTCCTTTTCCAGTTGGTACAACTCTACTCCTGACTTGTGTCAGCTGTACTTTAACAGGATCAAAAGTTTTTACTCAGATAAAAAGGCCACAGCGTAAGCTGCTTGCTGGCATCACAGAAAATATATACTGAAGTATTTTCACTTGTATTCCTTGAACCAAAATATCTGGAAAAACGGATTTTTTATAGATATTCAATATCTCTCAAAAATAAAAAACTGCAGTTCTCATACAGGTACCAACTTCATCATCCCATGTTATCTTCTGCTTCCACGTTTCTGAAGCAATAATTTAGGGATAAGGATACAGGTCAACATATACCAAGAGGATCAAACAGTCTATGAGCTGTAGCTAAGATTAACTGCTTAGTTACTTTTTCAAAACATAACTCTTTTATATTACCAGTATTTATTTGTAGAGTGTCAGATTGTTTATTCTATATTAAAGCGAGCTTATTCATATCAGCAGAAGCATCATCATTAATATAATTGAACTCCCACCCTCTAAGCTCAAATTTTCTCTCAGCCATTACTGATTGATACATTCATAAAAAGATCGAGTTCTTTTTCATTTTTGACATAGTTGTCAACATAGAAACTATGCATAAGTTTTTGAATGATACTTTTTGGATATGAGGATTCATCAGGTTCTATTTTCTCTAAAACAGTTTGTAAATGAAGCTGAATAGTAGAGTTTAGAAGAAAAGGGCTGCTTGCTACACCAAAAACTACATGACAGTGCCTATAGTCTTTTAGCTGATCATCACTATCAAGCCATAAAAACCTCAAAAAATCTCTATCAATGGGTGAAACACTTATTTGTAGAAAGGCTTTTCGCATATCAGCGATAACACCCATCTCCTCTTTTTGAAATCTTGTTAAAATACTCGGAATCTGCTCTATTAGATTCGGACCTTCTTCTAAGCAGTCCTTAAGACTAGGAAACCCCTTTACTTTGGCCGAAGCATCGAACACCGGTTGGAGTTTTGCAGTAGTATTCTCTTTGATAATTTCTCGATGAGGAAGGTAAAGAACTTGACCTTGACTATTTTTAGAAACTTCTTCATTTACTCCCTCTTCTAGCCATTCCTTAAAAACATTTTCATGAGCTTCATAATTGGACTACGTTATAAGACATTTAACAGTTTTGTTCATTCTCCTCTCGGGTAAATCTAAATAATCTGGCAGTGGTGGGTGATCTTCCAACCAGTGTAAACAGTTATTCAATGAAACATCTTGTTACAAAACAAACAGTTTATTTATAAATCTAATAAGTGACAGCTGTAGTTTCATCATCTCAAAACAACATTTACACATATAGATGGCGTAAGATAATACTCATTAATTATTAAATACACATGAAATGGAACTCAAAGCCATTTATCTCATAACACCATTTAGCTCAGAAACGAAAATGTAAACAACCTCCACTATTGCCATACGCAATTTTCTAAATTTGTTAAACAAAGATAATATTAGATAGAGTTTCAAGTTTACAGTGCTCCACTGAAGTCTGGTCCAAGGTACGTGTTGCTGGTTCCATACTAAATGTGCTTCCTTGTGTACAAGACACAAACATTGGGTCTTCTGAGATACAGACCTGCCTCATGAAATCTTCAGGCAACTGTAGACTGTGAAACTCGGGTTCTGGTGGCAGCATACAGCTCATGTGATAACTGTGAAGTTGTAGCAGTTATGTCAGTGCCCTGAAAGTGCCAAAATAATAATTCCTCATTCATTGCTGCTGGTCTTGGTTGACCTAATCTAGGTCTTCTTGCTATGAATCCAGTTCCTGATACTGTTTCCAAATATTGCAGACTGTACTGGGTGTTTCTTTGACCTTTGTAGCCACTTGCATATATGCGATTGGCCTGCCTCCAACCTGTCAGCAATTCTAGTTCTCAGCTTATCATCAGCACGTTTGTGGTAACGTATTTTGCCTGATATGTGATGAAATTTACCTATCCCTTTGGGGAGACATGATGAATGTCGTGAAGGAGTATGAGCAAATAAATCCCTGAAAACCCCTCGTGCACTTACATCCCCTCTACAGTCACAGTTCTGCAGATGTGGCAACTCTGCAGTCACAGCTGCGCTTGTGTGTTTTAATCCGAATATTTGCATAATTCTTTGGCAACATAATTAGTACCTTTGGTTTAGTACTTTTTGCAAAAATGTGGTCATAATTTGCAATTATTAGTATTCTTTTCATTTTTTGTATGCTTGTTGATTGTGGTAAAAATGGAACTTTTGAATTTTGCAACACATTAAGGAAAGGCTGATTTCATTGTTGTGTTGATATAGTCCCAAGTGTTCAACATTTCTTCTTCTTAAATTTTATAACCAAAAAAGAATATAAAAAGTAGAAATGTAAAAAAATAACTTTTAGAATTGAATTTTCTTAAAAAATATTGTTGTCTTTCAATGTTTTTGACTAAAAATTGAATGCTAAGAAATGACAAATCAGATTTAATTCATTTGCAGCCACAACTGTAACACAAGACTCAGAAAATTATCTGAACATTCACGTAAATTTTTCCTTTTTTAAGGCATTCAGAAAGCGATCTTTCCTAAAATTTTAAATAGATTCCTTCGCATAATAGTTCTTGTTGTACTAATGTATTTGCACGTAAATTAGGGGTGCATGGACTTAGGTTGGTGAAGCAGTTACATTTAAAAGCTTAAGAAAGTAATGATATCTAGTGCATTCGATAGCTCTGAAAATCATTGTATAAGGGATCACAGACTGAATGGTGATGAAGGCGATGATAATAGTGATGATGGTAACAATCTATAATTTGTAAAAAATGACACAGAAATTCCAGTAGCAGTGGATGATTTGAAGCCTGAAAAGTAGCAGTAGACAACAATAAATGTGGAAGAGATTCAAGATGCTGAGAAGTAGAAATAAATAATATTGTGATAGTTGAATATTTTTCATTTGTTATGTTCTTACTGTATGTATGTCCTTCGAAAATTAAGTAATTCACAGAAGTTTCTCTGTCTTGACTTTTGTATGACAAAAATTTAAGAAATAGAAAATATGCAAGTAAATATGGTATGCTATTTCACTGCATTAGCTGCATACTCTTAATTTACATAAGTTCATCTTTATGCCAGATGCATTGCCTTAGTTTAAAAATATTTAAGGTATTCAAAGTTTCAGTATTTCAGGTATTCAATTCTTTGGGATATTCAAATCACATCCTATACAACTTATGAAAATTCTTAAAGAAGTAGACAGTAATTTTTAGTTTCTTAATTCTGGGGCTATGCCTTTATGTTACATTACCTGTCTCCTTATTTTTTTTTTTTTTTTGTGTAAAATGTCTTACTATTCTTAAAATATTTTGACCTTTTACATTCATGTCTCAGTGTTTAATTATAGTTGAATTTCGTAAAATCGGAATAAGATCCCGTCCCAGCTGAATTTGATGAGCAGCTATCTATGCATGAAGCCTAGAATAAGTTTAAGAAATTTCATTTCTTTTCTTTTAAATTTCATTTCTTTATTTCATCATTTTTTTAAATCTTTACTTTTCATAAATTAGTACTTTTATATTTAATAATATATCTATTACCATGTTTATTTATAATAATTGCTGTGCGTATATATTAAATGTATTTGGTAGAATTGAAGCTTATATGTACCATGTTTACATGTAATAATTGTATATGTACATTAAATATATTTGATTAAATTGAAGCTCCTT
Source organism: Stegodyphus mimosarum (assembly GCA_000611955.2). Classification (NCBI taxonomy): domain Eukaryota; kingdom Metazoa; phylum Arthropoda; class Arachnida; order Araneae; family Eresidae; genus Stegodyphus; species Stegodyphus mimosarum. The sequence continues at coordinate 209,893 of KK118312.1, read as the reverse complement.
TTTTTTTTTTTTTTTTTTTTCCTATTTGCAGCAAGCAACAGTTTTAAAACAAGATTTGCCTGGTTTTATCTTTGAATCAAATCGTGGAACAAAGCATTCTTTTACAGCTGAAACATCTTTGGGTCCTGAATTTTCTGCTGGATGGGCATGCAAAAGAGGGAAACGCTTAAAATCAAAACTAGAGGCTTTAAAGCAGAAGGCATGTGCATTGCTTCTTTTTATTGGGAAGGATTCTCTGTGTGAAAGTTATGAAATATTAAATTGTAAAACAGGCTGTATATATGAAATATACATATATAGCATTTTCAACTAAGCTTTGCTTGCAGTTATTGTAACTGTTGAAATAATCTCTCTTTGTTGTATGGAATTGTAAGCATTTTCTCAAATTAAGATACTCTAATGTGCGTGTATAATGTATACATATATAATAAATATAACTCCTATAAATTATGCAAATTTAGACAAAAATTAAGAATTTCTATATGTAGTCAACAGTTACTCCAAATCAACTATACAATTTAAGTACCAATTCCAAAAAGGTCAAAATAGAATAAATAAATAAATAAATAAATAAAAGAAAAATAGTAAATGAATATGAAGTAGTGAAGAATGGAAATAAATAGGTAAAAGGAAATGCCTGTCAAGCAATAGCTATTAGTAGTAAAGTACAGTTTAAATTCAAAATTAAATTTTAGAAAAATGTACAATTGAAAATTCCATGAGACAATGCGGACTCATTGGGGGAATTAGCTTATCTCACTCTCTCTTCAGTTGTTCACATATCGTGTTTCGTCCAATCCATGCATATGTAATCTTAAAAAATATTTGCAAACCTTTAAAGAACAATTTACCAAAATTAGCAACTCCATAAGCATGTCAAAAATTCTCCTACATGATTGTTAATCACTGTTCTATTTCAGTTAAATTTATTAAAAGAAAATCGCTAGAAAAATTCTTCATGTAACCAATAATAAATTGAAGATGTACAAATATGTATACAAAAATGTTTACAAAAGGAGAAAAATACTCTATATTACAAAGATTTTCAATTTATTGATTAGTGTCTTATGCAGGGGTGTTTGTGCCCCCGGGAAACCCCGGAATTCCGGGGATTTTGAACTTCGATACCCGGAAATTCCGGGGATCGTCGTTCAAAGGGAAGTAGGAATAATAATGAATTATTTATTTTGATCTGGGTAATTTTGTTTGCTTTGAAAGCAGAAAACGCAAGGTCAGTGTGTGTGGTGAAAACGTTTCCTTTCTTTCTCCAAAGGCAGTGATAATGCGTGAAAAGGGGGAAAAACTTCTTTTTTGTTCTTTCCTTACTGCAAGTTATGACTCATTCCCCCGGTTCTCGGACATTCTCTTCTGGATTCCTTTTCGGCAAGTAGGCGCGGCAGAAAAAAAAAGGGAGAGACTTCATTCGACCAGATGTGCGATAACGTGACTCTGGGTTCAAAGGTCTTATCTCTCCTGGCGTGGCGCCAATAAGTAGAGAAGGGGGTTTTTCGCCGTATTAGCTATTTGTCATTGGTCGCTTCGCAATTTTTTTTTCTCCGCTGTGTAAAATTTTCGTTTCATTTATTGATGAACGTGTAAATTTATCGTTTCTTTTATTGAAATATTTTTTTATTTATGTACGCAAGAGAATTTCACTATGAAATTTCTCGATATAAATAGTGATATTATACAATTAGAAGAAGGTGTCCGGAATGCATTTAGGTGGAATTGGATTGAACGGAGAGATGGTAATGGGGATACCATCGGCACATGGTGCAAGAAAATAAATGTTGCTGGACAAACATATTGTGTTTTTTGTAACTCACTGCTGAAGTATGGTGGGGAAGGATTCAAGGCTTTCACAAATCATTCTAAAACTGTGACGCACATAAAATATTCAAAGTGCATTAGACATTCAATGACTTTAAGTAATTATGCTAATTCAAAAAATACTGATGACTTACTGGAGACTGATGCTCGGCCATTGGATATAGTGACAAGAAAAGCACGCCAAGAAGTATTAATAACTTCATTTATCGCCGAGAATTCTCTTTCTTTCAATGTAGCTCCCATTTTAATTGAACTCTGCAAACAGTTGAGCCGCGATCAGACGGCACTAAACTCGTTGGAAATGTCCAGGACTACTGCATGTTATAAGATGAAATATGGGCTCGCAAAAACTATTAAGGAAAATATCATTAAAACTTTAAAGGAGACTCCATTTTCTCTAAATTTGGATGAAAGTGCTAGCAATGCTCAAGAAAGTATACTGGCAATATTGGTGCAGTTTTATGACAACAATCAAAATGAAGTTGTAGTTCATCATTTTGCATCTCTAAAGATGGAATCTTGCAATTCAGAAGCTGTTTTTAAAGCAGCTGTTAATACTATTGAAGATAATAATATTCCATGGGCAAACTTAATTAGTGTATTAATGGACTCATGTAACACCATGCGTGGAAAAAAAAAGGGGTTGAAACCAGACTACGATCAAACAAAGCACCCCACTTATTAGATATTGATGGTGACACATGTCACACAGCTAATAACTGTGCAAAAAAATTTGCTTCATGTTTTGATAGATACTTAGAAGATTTGTTTGATGACATCTATTTTGATATGAAAAGCTGCAGTAAAAGAGAAAATTTTTTCAAAATCTGTGAATCCCTTGCCATTAAAAAACTTAAGCCCTTGAAGAGACCAGACCATAGGTGGGTGTACATTTTATGTGTTTTAGAAAGAATCAAAGATCTGTGGGATGCTCTTATTGCATTTTATTTTCACTACTTGGATAAAACTGATAAAGGGGATTATTTTTCTTATGTTGAAACTGTATACAATAAAAGAAATATTTCTGCAGCTCAGAAAAAAATTGTTGAAGGGGTGTATTCTTGCTTGCATTCCCAATAACTCACAAAGGATGCTTTAGCTCGGAAAAAAAGAATACTAAATGGGTTATTTGTTATGCAAAACAAAACTTTATTGCATATGGCATTATATTCAGCAGTATTACGAGAGTTCAACACATATATTAAATTATTTGAAATAAAAAAGCCAATGCTTCATTTAATGCATTCCAGTTTTTATAAATTGATGGCAAAATATTTCTCTTTTTTTATGAAGCCAGAAAATATAGAGTGCACATCTTATAATGATTTATTAAAGGTTGATGTCACAAATCCAGAATTCCATCTACCTAGCAAAGTAATATTTACTGGTGCAGAAGCTTCCACTCTCCTGAAGAAATTATCAAAAAATCATCCAATAGCAAAAGAATTCCAAATTTCTCTGATGAAAGCTTATACTAATACAGCACAGCATATGAAACAGAAATTACCCCTTAAAACTTCATATCAGTTTTACAGCATTAGATCCAAAGCTAAGAGGTAAAACCAGTACAATATTAGCTTTTGAAAAATTATCATCTTTTATGTCCCATATTTTTAGTGATAATGAAAAGTCAAAAGTAGAAGCTGAAATAAGGTTATACCAGAGTGATATTGATATCACCAAAGAAATGCTCTACACATCTGATGAAAGTGGAAATCAAGTCAAGTGTACAATTGATAAATATTGGTCTAAAGTTTTTAATTTAAAAGATGATTTCACAAATGATTATAAGTATCCTACATTGGCTAAATTGGTCAAAGCCTGCCTTAGCTGCTTCCATGGCCCATTAGTGGAAAGTGCATTCAACTTAATGGATACACTTGTCACTGACTATAGAACCTCTCTTAAGATTGATTCCCTAGATGCAGTGCAGACTATTAAATATGATTTAATGGCTTCTAAAGAAACCTCATGTGAAAAATATGGCTCAAAAAATCCAATGACTGATCCAATTCACAAAGATCTCTTACTGAATATGAACAGAAGTTGGAAAACATATCAAGAGGACTTAAAAACATGTATTTCAGATGAGTCACCTATAAAAGTCTCTGAAAAACCTTCTACATTAGCAGAAAAGCAAACTGCTTCTACCTCTGCATGTGCAGTTCTCGAGGAAATTTCTTCAACTGTAAATGAGGAAAATAAAAGTCAACCTTCCTGCAATTATGAAGTTCACCACAAAAGAAAGACAAGCCCACAAACATCAGAAAATAAAAAAAAGCAGCAGAAATTAGATAATTTTTTTAAAGAATTAATTTAGGTAATTTAAAATATTTATATAAAATGTAGTAGTTTATATATTTGAAAATTTATGGTTATTAATTTTGCAAAAAAAGTAATTCATTGAACTTTTATAATTAGGTCATTCAATACTTCATAATTGTAATTTTTCATTTCTCCCCCCCCTTCTCGAAACTCCAAAATGTCGGTAGTAAGTCCGTAAAAGTTTCAGGGGATTTTTTGGTGTCCCACAAACACCCCTGCTTATGTAAATTAATAAAATAAGGCCAGGAAAAAGTTTTGATTAACTTACTTCAGTGTAATGAAGAGAACAAATTACTAACAGGGGTTTCTTCATAATTCCAAGGGCAAGCATGTTTTTGCATGCAGTTTCCAGATTAAAGATTGGTGTTAAAATTAGTAAGTAGGCGAAATAATAGCTGCTTTTAATTTGAGAGCAATAAATCCGTTTTTATAAAATTTTCTGTCAAAAGTCATAAAACAAAAAAGGAAGAGTAAAATATAAAATTTTTCATGCAAATCGAGCTGTATTTACGACTTACGAAAGTATTTGGCTCTTTGTTAGTAAAAGTATAGCAGCCAGAAATAGAAAGCAGTTTTAGAGACTTTTACATTTATGCATTTGTACAAATCTTCCAGTCTAAGCCATCCAACTTTACCCTTCTTATAAAGGTTTTGGATAATGCCTTCATACGTCCTAAATTATAAGATTAAATTTTTAAATTAATGCCTGTCTTTTTGAGATAAAAATTAATAAAACTTGTTAGACCTCATTACTAAATTGTGTTCATTGTACTGAAGTAAGTGAATGGAAACTTCTACAAATATGTCTGGCGTTATTTTATTAATTTACATATGACACTATTCACTTTTTGTAATATAGACTATTTTTCTCTTTTTGTAAACATTTTTGTATACATGTTTGTAGATCTTGAATTTTTAATTGGTTACTTGTGTAATTTTTCTAGCAATGTTTGGTTTTATT
>KK118312.1:176817-204662 GCA_000611955.2 Stegodyphus mimosarum | reverse complement strand
TTGGTAAATTTTCTTCTAATTATATATTTGTTATATAATGTTATGTATATTTATTAAAATTATAATTTATGCATTTGTACAAATCTTCCAGTCTAAGCCATCCAACTTTATCGTTATAAAGGTTTTGGACAATGCCTTCATATGTCCTAAACTATAAGATTAAATTTTTAAATTAATGCCTGTCTTTTTGAGATAAAAAGTAGTAAAACTTGTTAGACCACATTACTAAATTGTGTTCATTGTACTGAAGTAAGTGACTGGAAACTTGTACAAATTTTTCTGGCCTTATTTTATTGATTTACATAAGACACTATTCACTTTTTGTAATATAGACTATTTTTCTCTTTTTGTAAACTTTTGTATACATGTTGTAGAACTTGAATTTATTATTGATTACTTTTGTAATTTTTCTAGCAATGTTTGCTTTTAGTAAGTTTAATTGAATTCAAATGATGGTGAGCATCATGTTGGGGAATTCTTGACATGCATATGGGTTCGCTAATTTTGGTAAATTGTCTTATAAAGATTTTAAAATATTTTTTAAGATTACATATTCATGACATGAATAATATACAATGTCTGGAGAATTGGAGTGAAGTAATTCTCTCCAATTGGTTATCATTATCTCATTTACTTTTCAATTGTTCAGTTTTCAAAACTTTTTGTTTAATTTTGCATTTAAATTGTATTTGCTTTAATACTACTACAAGCTATTGCTTCACAGACAATTTTCCTTTACTTATTTACTTCCATTCTTCATATTCATTTATTATTTTCTTTTTTTTAAAGTTTTTAAAATTTATTCTGTGTTGACCTTCTTGGAATTGGTGCTTAAATTGCATAGTTCATTGGGAGGAACTGTTGGACTACACATTGAAGTTCTTAATTTTTGACTAAATTTGCACAGTAACTAGGAGTTACATTCATTTCATTATTTTGATTATTAATTAAATCTTTACAGCCAAGGGCCAAGATTCTAAAAATTGCCCTACTTTCCATTTTTTATTGTATTATATATATGTGTGTGTGTATATAGGTATGTTTTGGAATTTTTTCTTATTTATCTCTGAGTCCATATTTTCATTGTTGTCAAAAAAAGAATTGCATTTTCTGAGATAACTGAAACGTCAGAAACGTTTTTCTAAACTGTTATTTTCTTTTCATTTAAGTGCAAATATAAATATTTCATGCTTCAGTTTGCATAAGACCCATGAATTTTAAGGAAACATGATCTCAGACTAAATATCTTGGTTCAGTTTTAATCGTAATGAAACTTTTTTTTAAAGATTTATTGTAATTTTTTACTGAGTATAATTATATAAATCAGGGGAACATAGTTTTAAATTTTTTCAAAATTGATATTTTAAATTAATAAACTCATGCACATAAAATATTTTCGTCACTGAATGTAGTTTTGTAATTAGAAATATATGTCTGCAACCACTGTTTGCAAAGGTAAAGGCCATATAAAGATTTTTTTTAACATATGCTGCATTGTCTGCTAATCAGCACTGTAGGTTATGGAATTCTGCTTTAATAGACTGTCTTTCCAAAATCTTATTCAGCAAGCTAAATGATTGATTCTTCAGGACGTAAAATTATTTATGAAGTTATGAGAAATTATCATCATTCCTTCAGGTACATGTATACAATTCCTGCTTCTGCTGCTTGTGTTGTTAGTAATAATAATGAATTAAAATTTATTTACTTTTGTTGTTTACTAAAAATCTGGTTTAAAGCACTTATTTTGAGAATAAATTTCAGTAAGGATTTTATTGGACTAATTGCTGTGCTTCGTTTTCACTGGTCATGATATGAAAATTGTCTGCATTAGATTCACGGATTCACTGTGGCCAAATAATAGGGGATTGTACCCATCACTGAATACAGCCTTGAGCACCTTGTAGGTAACAGTTTGACTTTGTCCAGCTGTGTCTTTATTTTGATGGAAAACACCTCAAGGGAGAGATTCAAGGTATTTTGTACCGCACCGCAAACTTCTTGAGGAGGTACTCTACACCAAAGTAGTTTAAGTGCCACCATGTCACAAAGACATTTCGCATATAAAACCATCCAACTCTTCATGGGAATTTGAAACTAAACCAAGTACAGTGGCAGAGAGAGAATTTTAAAACCAAACCCAGCACTGTACCTGGCATGGTGCCATCACTATGCTAAACAGGGTGATAAATTGCAAGCTAATTTGACAGTTTGGAACTAACATTTGGATATGGCATTTTAAGGCCAAGCTTAACCTATGTAGGATGAAAAAGGGTGGGGGTATAGTTTTTTTATCCTTCATAATTGAAACGTAGTTCTGCATAGTTGAAACAAAGTAAGAATAAAAAAAAAATCGTTCTTGGCTGTTTTAGATAGTATCAATCTTGATTTTGCTTTTTAGGTATGTAAAAGAGTCATTGAAATTCATTACAGTTGAATTCCATTACATTCACAGATGCCTATAATCTCTATTCATTTTTGGAATTAAATAAATAAAATATAGCTTTTTTTGAAAAAAATTCATCACCATAAATTTAGCAGTAATTTTCGTCTCATTTTACCATGCAAATCAGCTTTTCATTAAGAAATATGCCATAATGTAGCACATGTATTTTGTTAGCATTTTTTGTGCATGTGTTTGAGCTGTGTTTGAGCACAGATCATTAATTTGCAAATTTTTTTCTTTTATTTAAATTATAATTTTTTGGGGTACGTTCCATCATCTGTGAAGATGGATTTTATGTAGTTAACGTGTGAAAGATATATTTATCCGCATTTTAAATCTTAGAGTTCCAAGTTTACATTCTGTGCAACAAGCAAATTTATGTGCATCAGCCATAAAGAGGCCCGGCTTCTTAAAAATAATTCTTTTGGAAATTTTCTGACTTTCTAAGTGAAAGACACAGCAGCAATGGGATAGAAAAGGGAGAAATTTTCTTTGAATAAATCCAAATAGGTGAAATTAGGGTGTTTATTCAATTTTGGGAAAACCATACTTTTGGGTATTATATGAACAGAGTATTTATTTATTCATTTTTCTTCTGTTTAAGAGAGTAAAAATGCTTTAAAAGTAATCTAGCTTGTGGATGTATAATTTTTTTTAACATAAAGTTCTTCAGTGTATTTTTTCAAAGCAGATTTAATCCCTTAAGAAAAATTATCTATCATCTAACGTTCATTTTTCCTGTATTTTATTTTATCTTATCTTGTTCTGGTTTTATTTTCTTTACATATATGTGTGTGAAGAAAATAATAGTTTCGTATTCAGTAAATACTGGTAATGCTGTTAATAATGTATGATTTTTTTGCTTATTAATAGCATATGATTCTGGTTAAAAAATTAATAAGATATAATTTTGTTAATTATGTGTGAACAGTAAATTTAATGTAAACATTTTAGAGCAAGGAACATTTACAAAACTGAGATATGACTTACAATTCATGAAATTTTCTTATCTGCACATCCCTTTGTTCCAGGCTATGTGGTTTATCAGTATTATATTGTATTATTTAACTAAGAGTGTGAAATGGTTATGTACTTTGATTTGATTTGAAAAGATTGTGTAATAGACAAGTTAACAAATGATGATTTGTATTTAAATTAGATTCCTGTCATTTTAATCAAAGCCTTGTTCATTTATTTGATCAGTTTGAGCTTTGAGTAAATATTTTTAATGATGTTATATCTTAAAGTCTAGCCTTTCTTATAGACTGACATTACAAATCATACACATGCACCCAATAGAGATCCAGAATATTCTGGCAATAATGTTTTACTAAATATCTTTCTTTATGCATAGAGGTCAATACCTGTTAACTACAATATTAAATTATTTTTCTGTTTCCATAATCTATTAGTAAAGTTTTTCCTCGTTTCTCCTGTTTATGAGAAGGCAGGAATTTATTGCCATATGCTAATGTAAATTATCATTTGCCTGCAAAATCAAAAGAACTACTGCTCTGATGACAGTGAGGGTTAATTGTAAAAATGAATAGTAATGAGTTAGACTTATTGTTCTTTCTGTCATTAAGTACTTTTTATTAGCATAATCACTAAACTTGAACTTTCCTTTTAAACTTTTATATACCATTCATCTTTTCCTCTGAATATTTTACAGTGCGAAAATATCAAATCTGCTTAAAATCAAAAACGCGAGTTTTTGAAGCATTATGCTTGCAATATGTTTATTTCTCTTCAAGTAATGTAACTTGTGTACATCCAGGATGAAACAAAAGAAAGTTCCACTGTCACAGATGGAAAATGTTTCTGTTGTGATCAAACCAGTGATCATTGGAATGAAGTGACGTAATAAGAAGAATTGCTAATTTTTTTTAATATTATAAATATTTCAGTGTCATTGCTTTTGGAATATTTGAAAAAGGTACTGAGTTCATTCATAGATTAATTTTGAAAAACGTTTCTTAGCTGAACTACAGAGAATAATTTTGTTGACAGAGCTTTTTATTAGTCTTGAATTGGCAGGCTTTAAATTTTTAACATTTAGTAATTTGTTCATTAAAATTTATTGTCTGATAAATTAAGCCTAGAATAATCTGAAACAAAATATGATGCATTCCTTTTATAGATTCATATTTTTTTCAAATATGCATTCTTTCAGTATTCTTATACAACTTTGTCAGAAATCCTATCCAAAGTATTCTGAAACAGCTTATTGGCTGAAACAGCTAAATGACCTGGCTTTCGCAAGCCTTATTTTTAAAAAAAAATGTATTTAGTTTACTCTTGTGGAAGATCCAGGTACAGAAGCATAAGTATGTCACTTTTGTAAAACTTAGTCATTTTTTTAGGAAAGGTCACTATAATTCGTTTTTTCTTATCAAATTATGAATGATTTTGAGATGTTTAAGATTCATTCATTAAAAAGATTCAAAACTAATATCAACTGGCATGTATGAACTGATTACCTGATTATTTAAAATACGAACATTGGTGCATACATCCTTTTTGCTCACTGAAGACTGTCTTCAGTGATGTTGTCCTTTCTATTAAATCAAAAATTAAAAAAAAAAAAAATCTTAAGATATTAAGTTTTTATGTTTAAAGACATAGGGATGTCTTATTGTTACGTTTTATGGAATTGCAGGTGAAAACTCAAGCTAGAGAACTCTATGATGTCTACTTTAAATCTGCTCAAGCCCATCCTAGGGGAATGGTCGCAAAGTTGTGTAACATTGTAAGTCAGATTGAAAGAGCGTGCCAGAAGCAGCTATCTAATCCAAATTCGAATTTACTTGCTGTAAGTCAGGAAGTATCTAATGTAAGGGGCTCTTTCCTTGTTCTTTTAAAGTATTTATTTATTTATGTAAATTCTTAGGTACATTAGGAAAAAAAAAGCCTTTATTATTTAGTTTTGCTTCCTAAAAATAATTAAGCTTGTTTATTACTATCCTTTTAAAATATGAGATATGAGGAGGATTTTGTATGCAAGATTTCTTGTCATTTTATTTTATAAATGAAAATATTTATTTTTGCATTGTACTGAGAATATTATTTTTTAGGTGAATGATTGGAAAATTATACTTCTCTCAGCTTTAAATGATTTAGCTGCTCTCTTGCATGATGAAAGAGCTGTGTCTGCTTATGAGCTTTACAGCAGTGGAGTTGTTCAAGCCCTTCTGAAATTGTTAGGTAGAAATGTGAGTTTTAAAACAGTTTGTATATTTTAATCTCTACATTCAGTGTTTTTCGCATTTAAATATGTGCAATTTTATTAAAGATATTTTGAAATTAAATAATTCTTATTTTTCTAGTTAAAACTTTCTATAATGAGATCAAAAGTTTGGTTTTTTATATTTAATTCTGTTGAGGAGTAAAAAAAAGGTAATGTCATAATAGTGTAAAAATTTATTTATGAAACACAGATGCACACACGCAAAAGGATTAACATTGTCACATTTCTTAAAAGAAGTGAATTAATTTTTAAAAAATTATTTTGATGGTAAATTACGTTTTAGTGTTTCACAATTACTAGATTTCTTTTTTGTTAGTTTTCAACTTCACCACCATAGGTTAGTAATTTTACACAGTAAATCATTTAGAATTTAGATCATGGCTTAGATCTGTCCTTTCAGTTATACATTTGTAGTTAGCATTTGTCCAGATAATGCTTATAACTTTATGAATGGTGAACAATTTCAATAATGCTTCTTTACTATCTTTATGCATACCATTTTTAAACATTTTCTTCAGAATCAAAATTTTTTCTTGTGAGTGGAAATTCAATCTCAGTTTTTTTCTACATGTGACCAACTATAGATTTTCCCAACAGATAGTTTTTTGTCTGCATTCACTCTATATTTTTTCAAATAATATTCGCTTTACTTCAGAATGCAGAATCTTTATTGCTTGGTGGGAGTAAAGCTAAAGAGAACATTAACATAACATTGTTTTCAGCTATTCTAATATTGATAGAATCCTAGTATCCTAAGTATGGATGCTTTCTAATTTTTCATTTAAAGCTTGAATGAGTCATATGTAAAGTTCGTTATACAGCCTCTTGTAAGAAAACCTCCTGGATATGTGAACCCATAACGGCCTATCTGCGCAACCAGTTGAAAGGAAATTTGTAATAGTGGTATTTGAAAGTATGCACCCGCGATTGTGATGATTGAGAAGAGTGTAGCTTTCACAGTTCTGATTGCAATGAAAAAGTTCTAAATTTTGAATTGCAACACTTTATTTTTTTCCCTGCACAAATAGATCAGCATACTGTAAAACCATAAGTGGCTTTGGAAAGAGACACATATAAAACACTTGCAGAGGAGAGCATTGTTTACAACGTTTCAAGATAGAGGCATGTCCATAGCTGCAATTTAATGGCCACTGTGATCCACTGACCTTACTGTGGTGCTTGTTTTGAGGTTACAAAAGTGGTGAACGGGGTATGTTAACCTATCATGTGTAAGGAAAAACATGTCATAAATAACACGTGATTGACTTGACTGGTATGTCATCAGGTACATAGCTGTCATAATTCCATGCGATACTTCATGTAAATGCTGTCTGTGACACTATGTTGAATTCCTAATCCCATTCTGGTCTCTGACAGCTATATTCCCTGTCAGGGTTCTGTGCATCAGATCGCCGTACAATACTGGTGAGAATCATGGGTACTGGCCACATCAATAACCAGGGCGACACACACCCTGGATAGACATGTTGGGAGGACACAGTCTTTACACATTTCTTGCCTTCTACTTCTACCATGTGATTACATAGCATTGAACTTTTTACCTCTTCAGGATTTTGTATCTGCAGCATTCCCAACAGTTGTAATAAATAATTTGTCTGCATAATTTTCTTGTAAAAGTTGCGTTTCACTGATAAGTAATGACATATCCGAATGTACAAAATTTTTATTAAAATCATTCACACTGTATCTTTTACTTGTGAAAAGATGAAATTTAGTCTGTAGCTCAAAGATTATGTAACTTCTGTTGTCAGTGACAGTTTTTAATCTTCAGAAAACTAACTTATTCTCTCCACTCTCTTGGAAGAACTGTAAATTTTAAAGATTCTTTGTGAGAACATATGTAGAGTGGTCTACAAAATTAAGGAAACACCTTTGTTAAAGGAGTAAAATGATATTGTAAAGTCAAAAGAACCTTTGTAGTTATATATATATATAAAGCTGAAGAAAACAGCTTGAAATTGAAAGTAGCAGCAGCAGAGTTAAATTTGATGTTAATGTGAAACTGCTTAAAATTCTTTTTGAGCTATTTTCTTGTGTAACTAACTCACTGATGGTTTTGCACGCATGGATTGCTTGGAATTTGTTATTATCCTAGTGATTTTCCAGAATCGGAAGGCTTCAGGAAGTTGGGTTGAAGGATACCGTGATTAAGAACCTTCGAGTTTCTTTTTCCTAATGAGTTCAAATGCCTCATGCTGTATTTGACATTTGAAAGTTTGCCAATTCTTATCTATTTTTCTTTAAAAGATATGAATAGTAATAATTCTTTTCTATGGCACCAAGTGAGTTTAAACTGATTTTTGCTTACGTTGAAAACATGATTTTTTACATGTTTAATTCTTTTCTTTTAATTTTCAAAAGTGCATTTTCATATTCTACTGCATATTTACTAACAGTTGTCTGTTCTTTTGTGCCACCCAGACGGTATAGTGGTCAGGGGAGCCGGCTACGATACCAAAGGGCCTGGGTTTGAATCTCGAAGAAAGACATGGCTGTAATTGTCCGTCCCTTCATAGGAGGCAAAGGTGGCACACCTATTGAGTGCCTCCACAATAAAGAGAACACCAATTCTGGCGTTATCACTCCCAAAGAGGCATTACTATGGAGACAAGGTGCCCCAAAGTTATCACTCTTCTTGTTCACAGCACAACCCTGCCTAAGCGGATTTGCTGTTCTTCCAGCTTCGCTCAGGTCCACTTTCTTTGTCCTGTAACCGGACAAACTACTTAGCGTAACCTTAAGAGGTTGTCAATCAACTTAAGCGTTTCTTTGTCTATTATGTCATAACACCTAACATTAACTGATATTTAACTTAAAATTAAAATGTTTCTGCTTAGAGGCAGATCTTGCCCTGTCTCTTTAAATCCAACTCGCCTAACGAGTTCGCGCCCCCCCCACCCGAAGCACGTGCGAAAAAAGTTCGTGTTACCTTTCACGTGTTGTTAACACCACATGACCATCGATCAAGGAAATCTCGCTGCTAATCAAAATTCATGATGTAACCCCTTAAATTTGATTCTGGCCCTTTTTTAGCACCAAAATTACTAAATTAAGTCTTTCAGTGTTTTTGCCTCTTTTTGTGACTGTGAAGGCAGTTTTACCTTTTGTTATTATAACATTTCGACACTCAGTTTTACCTATTTGGGGAACCCCTCTTTTGATGATAATAATTAATCTAAGCTGATGTGGGGATAAAGGCTTATAGCCTAAGTGCCTCGTAATTGAATCCTTCCTTGGTCCTTGGTTGTTCTTTCAAGATCAAATACTCCTCTAATTTTTTTAGGCAGTGTAAGTAAGAAATATGTAATTAGAACAGAAATTAAAGCAAAAATGAAATCACACATATTCTACATTATTTCATGTATGAATATTAAATATCACCGTGTCTGAACAGAAGTCTAAGCTTATAAGTATGCTTTTTATGCAGTGACATGACTTAAAGTGATATTTACATTAGTATGCTAATATAGCTGTTGTTCCTGATTTGGGTATTTTGAGACTGAAATGTATATTTATATAGGTATATAGCACTTCAAATTCAGTAGTCCAGTAACTAGAATCATCTATTCTCCAGACCACTGATCAGTTTTATTTATTATTTTTTTAACCTCCTGTTTTTTTCTTACAGTGCAGGAATTGATAATAGAATTTTTGAAATCTTCCTTGAGGTCTCAACAAATCTTGATTTAAAAAATTTCTAGGTTTTAAATTATTGGTTTAAATCTAATAACATTACATACAGAAATTAAAACTATGAAAGGTTGTTTGTGAAATAAGAAAGCATGTATGATCTCAACACAACTAAAATTTACAAAGAGAAATTCATTTTAAAAAACGCTGAATGTTAAATGTTAACATTTCTTTTTTTTATTAAAAATGTTTTTCAACATATTTTTGTTTGTTTTGTGTAACAACATTGTTTAAATAATTTTGTTTTATGTTTTGATATTTTCTCTTTAATTTTCTCCACAATTCTGGAGCTTGGACTGTGTACTGTATTTTGTTGAATATTTTGATGATCATGAATTTGCTTACTATTTATTTTTCTGTGCTTCAATATTGAATCATCTATTTCATTATTTCATGGCTTGCTAGAAATATGAAGAAGGAAGTAATGTTCTGTGCCATTCAAATAAGTTGCAAAATGATCGTGTTGCTATTTTTAAGAAATGTTTTTCTGAACAAGTGTCAACAGTTAGGTAAATATTCTGTCCTTACTTTTATTATAAATAATTTTGACTTCTTTTATGTGCTTGAAATTACTTTTAATATTGGTATTATGTTCCATATAGAAATAAAACTGCAATTTAGTCTATTTTAATTGTAGAATTATGACGGTATTTATTCTGTACTTTATAGCAATACATTACCGTCAGTTGCTCTAGTTCAGAAACTCGTCGCTGTCTTAGAATCAATCGAAAAACTTCCTGTTTATCTGTATGACACAAATGGAAGTGGAAATGGCCTCCAAGTAAGTGTTTCCATATTTCATCGATATTTTTAAATGTGTGTAGCTTTTGTAGATGTTTATATTTCAGAGTTTTTTTTACTTTTGTATTAAAATGCCTTTTTTTGACTTTTGTATTAAAATGGCTGAATTTAGGGAGAATTTAGATTATGCAAGTTTTATTTATATTTAACATTTAAAGGATAAAATTCTCATTTTGGCTGCAAATTACTGTATAAGATGAAGTAGATTTTGTTGGCTTAGAGAAGAGAAGTTTTTATGTTAAAATGTAGTAATAATTTCAGTAATTATATAAAATAAAGTGTTGTTTAATTCTCCATTTAATGGTTATGTTTTCAGGATAATAGCAGATCTAACACTTTATCGTTTTAAATTCCTCTTTTCTAGTTTTTGATTTTGACAATTTTTTTTATTAAATAACTATTGAATAAACCATAGATTAAATATGCCTGGGTTTATTCTCTAGTCACATCTGCTGTATTTTCGTCAGGAATATGAAGGAAAAAAGATGTAGATAGATTGAATTATTCATTTTTTAATATTAAATTCAACATCCTTAGTTGAAATGTGTCTTTTCTCTTTTCCTTCTTTTTTTTCAACGACATTTTTATTAGAAGAGAGGAAATTCAGTAATCGGAATTTTGGTATAGTTTTAAGATTACTAAAAACATTTTGCAATTTATTTTTCTTGCATTTCATATATATATATAAAATGTTTGAAAAATATTTTGTAATTTAGTTTTCTTGCACTTTTATGTATGTAAAATGCTCTTTAGAATTGCATTTTGCTGCACATATTATTAAATGAATTATGAATTATTTTCATACATATCTTGGGTTAATTTCAACGATGACATATTTTAAAATTATTTTCCATTCTCTCGCGCTTATAGTTACTTCTTTTTCCCTAGGCCTCTTATGGCCTCAAAGAGCATTTACATTTGTTATAGATCAAATGGCATCATATAAATGTCTTTCAATTATAACTGTTTGGTAATGACTGCTTTGTCTTCTGAGTAAGGTATTAAACAATCTTCAGGACTTTGTTTCAACCAATATCTTATGATGAAACTTGTGTATTCATGGCGCATGGAATAGTTATTTGGGAAGAAAATGTGCTGAAAATTTTGGTGTGAAATTTTATGCAAATTGGAAGATAATGCACATGTTCTATAATACGTGGACTTTGCAGGAAAGCCTTTCTGCTTGTCTTTAACATGTTAACTACCACACAGGTTTGTTGGAAAATATACATCAGGCCACAAATGCTGCTGTACAGTGCACTAGTTGTCTCTGATTGTAGGAATTGAGAATGTCTGGAATCAAATGTTTTGGAACATGTATTCAGTAGAAAAATCTTTCCTCCAAATCCTTCCAAATATTTTTCCTGTAGTCTCGAATGGTTAAAATATTTTGAACTAAAATTTTTGCTGTAAATTTTTGGAATATATCTTAGTGAATCATATAGCAGTGAAGAATAAACTTGTTGTGAGGTTTACAAAAATTTGATTGTAGCAATGAGGAACAATTGAAATTTTTCAGAATGAATGGATAGAATTACATCATCGAATTCTGATTTGAATACTGATAATGCAATTGTGATGAGTGTGGTGTAGATACCATTTATCATATTTTGCAAGGGTTGGTTGTTGAAGAAGAAAGAAAAGTTGATGCGAAAGAAAGTACAATTTAGTTTAGTAAACAGAATTAATTTAGTTGTCGGCAACAATAATTTTTTTCTTTTCTTTCATCATTCAACAATCAATTTTTCAAATATCTACTTACCTTGTAAATATTCAAATAAGCATCACCTGAATATGGATGATGTGGCCTGATAAGAATTTTTACCGTCACCCAAATACGGGTGATGCAGCAGTCAATGTGTTAAAGAAGGGCTGTTAGCTGTGATGAAATTATTATATTGGAACGTCAGTAATAGCTAAAGGCCAGTTTACACTTCTCTGAGTGATTTTTGGTGAGCCCCTTGTCTGAGCGTCTCGAACTAAGTGAACAGACCTATAGTCAGATAGATTGTTTATACCAATCAGAGCGGACTGACAACTCGCCTCCGTTTGTTTGCAAAATGGATAACGTACGTGCAGCTTGCTGTGCTTGAAGTTTGTGAACCAGTTTTCAACGAATTAATTTCTGTTCTAGGAGTGGGAAAAAAGAAGAATAAAATTAAGTCAAAACTTAACTATGTAGCTTGCCATGGTAAATTGGGAGCATTAAATCAACTCTTTAATAAATTTCGGGGCGAGAATATCCAAAGTTACAAAAACTTCATCAGAATGGTGAAGGATAATTTGAAACTTTATTGGGAATGGTCACTGAACTTATTAAAAAAAAAAGCTTTCTTTCCTGATGCTCTGTCAGCAAAATTAAAATGCAGATAGCGCTTCGGTTTCTGGGGACAGGTGACTTCTACAATTCTCTGTAATATTTATTTCGAGTTCCAAAATGTACAGTCAGCATATTTATTCCAGAAATGTTTGAGGCCTTTTTCTTTGCATGGGGTTGAGCAAAAATGATTAATTTTTAGCTTGAACTCTCCAACATCCTCAAATTTGAACATGCCTCATACACCTTCTGTCGGCGATTTTTATTTTAATGCTTCCGACTGGTCGTTTGTAAATAAAATCTAATTTTTGGTTCTAAGAAAAAGGAAAATCTATAAAACAAAATTTCAAAATTTTAGATTATATTTTGTTTGATGTAATTGGCCGTGAGTAGAAACTGGCATTTCGAAATTTATATCAACAAAATAAAATAAATGTTTGCCTTTGTACTTATTTTTTTAATGAAAACTGTATTTTATTGGGTAGTTGAATAACATGTAATTTAATTGTTTTTTTATTAAAGAAAATTCAGAAATAAGTATGTTTAAAATAAATACTTTGAATCTGACACCCTAATTTAATTTTCTTCTATTTTTTTTTTCTATAATATCCAAAACGTAAATTCATTCTGATCAGTAGTTATTTAGGTATTAATGATTGTAATATTCAGGTAGTGAAAAATCCTATAATACTTCACAAGATGCATATTCATTAAAAAATGCCATAGTTAAGAGTATCGCTCCATCTCGGCATTTTCGATATGACGAAAAAAATTGGGCATGATGTCTCTGCGAACACTGCTCGGAGTTATTGCCCGGATAGGTTTTCAACTGGTTCTAAGAAGAAATGGACTCGCTGACTCATCTCCCCTATGTTTCTATTCGAATGAAGTGAGCGTTTACATTGTCAAAATAGTCGTAGCGAGTGGCTCTCTGCGGGTCACTCGGACAGGTGTAAACTGGCCTTAAGCTGCATGTGTAGGAGGACCATATGAAAATGAGATGGGAAAGAATGAAAGACTTTAAAAGAACTAACACATTGGTCTTAACTGTTTTTGCTCCATGTTCCCCCTTCAGCATTGTTATACAGTCATTCTCCCTTTCTTTCCAAAACTTAAAAAATACATACATATTTATTTAAATTTAGAATATTTTATAATGTGTTTTATAAATTAAACAAGTATAGAAATTCTGGATTTATTCCAAACTTCTTTTTTAACTCAATGGCAGGCACTTTCCTATTCGGCATTGGCCACTCATAAGGCCAGAAGTGGAGGCATCTAATAGGCAGCCAGCATTGCCTCCTAGGAAGGAACAGACAGTTACAAACTTGCCTTCTACAGGATTTGAAATGGGGTCTTTCGGTTCTGCAATAGGCTCCTCTAACTACTGTACTACATGGTTGGCTATTCCAGAACTTTAACAGAAGTAGTTTTTTTTATTTATAGCTTAAAACTTAACACCTAACAGGTTAGAAACAAGGCTGACCTCATTCCTCCTTGAAAATATGAATTCCCCCCTGAGGTGGAATGCATCTCTGGTTGAAAACCCCTGGACTAACATTTTAATGTGTTAAGAAAGGAGATGATGTCCAGTTATGGCCAAAACTCTTTAATGAAGCGACCAGTGCCACTGTAAGGCCACATGCTACAATGAATTGATTACTGCATTTAAAAGGAGCTGTTTTATGCATTTTCAATAAATATTTTTTATTGTTAGAATACTACGAACAAAGTAACAAGAATTGGTGTTTAATCATAAGGTAATGAAATATGATAATTGGGTTATTAATACATATTTTGACAAATTCAAAGCATATGTTATTGTGAATAGCAATATTGGAGATACAGAAAATTATTATCAGCAACAATGGTTCCATTAGCTGTCATATTTATTTAGTAGCACGTTGTGTATGTGTGTTGATAAGCAGAATAACTTGTTGACTGCCAAGTATAGAATTAATATGTACAAAAGAAAAAGTTGTTTGTTTTTTAAAGAATACTTTGAATACCCAAGTTCATGCAACTGATGCCTCTTTTAGCCTAATGGTTGTTGGAAGTGCTGTGTTTTGGATTTGGAGCAGATATTAACTATTATTTTCTGATGAGATATATTTAATCCAGACGTCTAGGTACGTTTTTTTCACATTAGAATAGAGAAATATTGAGGTACTTGCAGGCCGCGATAAAAAGCCATCAAGTTGGCTGATATTGAGTAGTAGTTTGAACTGATTTTTTTTGCCAAGACAACGGTTTTTTTATGATGAAAACAAATTCAGAACCTGCTTCAGAAGATTCTGGTGAGTTTTATTTTAAGCTTATACACACAGTCATGCATTGGAAAACTGATGTAAATTTAGTTATGCTAAAAAAGAATTCACAGTGTACTTCTTACTCAGGCAGCATGCATTCGTAAAAAAGAAAAAAAAAAGTCTAAAACTGGGACATAAAAATGCCAGAAAATTTGTCCGGAAAAAAGTAGTAGATATTTCCATATATTTTTATGCAATTGTTATATGTAAAATTTAGGTACCTTCATATGAATGATTGTGTTTAATTCATAGCTTTTGCACATAATTTATGTACATTTAATGCATATATATGAATCTTCCGAATTATTTTACTGGCTATAAAGGTATGCATTTGGTGGAAATTTACATTAATTTTCCCTATTTTTTTACATCGTAAACAAGTAAAATTTTTATATATAATAAAGTAAATGTCCTGTGCTACAAAAGAAATGCATAAATCAAGTACTTTCTTACTACAGCTAGTACTGGCATTTGTATTAACTTTTTTTATGAAATCTACATATATTTTCACAGTTACGTATACATTTGCTTAATACCACATTTCTACTATTGTATGAAGATAATGTACATGCCATTTGAAGTGCATATGATTTTCATGTACCACCACTTTTAGTATTTATGTATTAGATATAGTAAACTTTTACAGTACTTTAAAAGCATCATCCACACATTTTTTTCACTGCATGTGTTGGAGCTTTCCTCTGTTTATTAAACATTAGACCGAAATGCTGTTCATTAATTAAATCAGGTTTCTAAACACATGTGAATTTAATGTTGTAGAACTTTAATAAAGCAATTAGAGATGAAAAGTAAAATTTTTTATTAAAAAAAATTCAGAATATTTAGTATTATGTACCAAATGATCAAATAACTAAGCAGATTTCAAAAATAAATTACTCCAATGTGATTTCTTTTAGTAAATATAAAAGCAAAAAAAGACACCTACCTTCCCCCCCTCCAAGATTGACTTCTTTTTAATGCATGTTCATAAAAATATACCTATAGTTTTCTCTAAGATACTGTACTTAAGTATCAATCTATGAAATTTCCTCTTTATTAAAGGCCATTTTATTTTCATAAATTTATGTTTGTTAATATAATGTTTCACAGCTAAAGGTGTTTTTCAGATATAGTGAAACTTATCAGAAATATACACGAGAAATTTTATTTTTTCCCTGTCATTTTAAAAGCACATTTGTGGAGCTAATGCTATAATACATTAAATATTTTGTTCATTGGACAAATAGCATGCACTAATTGATATATACTGAAGTACCATTGATTTAGAGATAGCAAGGGCTGTGCAAATTGTGTAGCGCTGCGCATCATTTATGCACAAGTGAGGGTGCAGTGGTAACTGCATATATAGCACGTACTGTGGTTGTTCTGAATTAGTTGTCGGAATTGCCAGAATGAGTAAACTGCCTGATTTAGATGCCTTTGATTCTGGACAAATGATAGGTGGGTGACACATGCGCTATTCAATTTCCAAAATCATCAGACAGCTAGAATTTTCAAGGTCGACAGTGTCAAAAGTATACCAAGAATACATGGATAGGGAACAAAAAACTAGCAATCAAGCAAACTGCAAAGGACAATTAGCCTTGACAGTGCGTGGTGAGAGATGGCCCAGGCATATTGTACGTAGCCAGTGAAGCCAAACATGAGTTCAAATTACCACCCAGTTAAATGAAGGTGCCAGTCGTACAGACAGTAAATGGACAGTGCAACGCTTGTGTCACTGTATGGGTTTCGGGAGCGGTCGACCTACAAGAGTATTATTGCCCAGTGCTCGCCATCGGGCTGTATGTCTTGCCTGGGCAAGACAGCACAGAGACGGGCATGTAGAGGACTGCTTAACACCGATGGGAGGCTGAGAATACGGCGTCAGGCTCATGAGACCATGGATCCTGCATGCCAGGTTGGAACTGTATATGGGCATGGTGGCTGAATTATATTCTGTGGTGGTTTTTCATGGCACTCTTTGGGATCTTTGGTGCCTGTGCCAACTTCCCTCAATGCAATTCGGTACGTAGAGTTGCTGGGTGATCACATCCATTCGTTTGTGCTGTTCTGTTATCTGCACGGAAATGGAGTATTTCAGCAAGACAACTGTACCTCTCACATGCCCCAGTTGGCTGAATGAGCATTCCTCTGACTTTTCTGTCATAAATTGGCCACCTAGAAGCCTAGACTTAAATCCTATTGAGCATTTTTGGGATGTTTCAGAACCCAAGAGACATGAAAGGTCATCACACAGCACCAATGAACCTTACTGAATTTTGGGCAGCTTTAGCCAATATTTGGCAAGCCATTCCCATGCAGAATTTCCTGAAACTTGTTGAATCTATGCTTCATCGTGTGGCAGCTGTTATTAAGGCCAGAGGAGGCCCAACTCGTTACTAGGTAGGTATCCCTAATTCAGTGGCACTTCAGTGTAGAATATCTGCCAGGCTCTAATATTTTGGTTTGATGTATATGTAAATTGAACACAAAATTTAAATAACAAAGGTTTCATAAATTAGAGCTAGTGACTGAAAAATGGGGGGACTTATAATTTTATTATTTTGAGAAAAGTCAGTGCAATTTAAATGCCATTCAACGGAAATTAAAATGCATCTTGGACATCTTATCATTCTTAACTTGGAAGAGAGGAAGATTTCTCATTTTAATATTTCATTCTCTCATTCTCATATCAGCTACTTAAGGGGGAAACCTAAAATTTACTATGTATTACTATGACATTTACATTTCTGTTCAGTTAAATTTTGTTTGTTTTAGGTAACTTAAGATAAAACTTCATAATAAATGGGCATTTTGATATCTAATGCATAGATAGGTTTTGGAAACCTGAATAAATACAAAAAGGAAAAACTTAAAGGAAACAGCAATGATTTTATGTTCTTAATCCTTTATAAATCTGCATTTCCTTTATGAAGCACATCTTTAATTACATAAAAATTAATTTTAGTGATACAGAATACCATTTAGTAAAAATGATTTGTTTTTTCATTTCAGTGTCATTTTTAAGACTTTCTCAAAACATGAATTATAATTTGACGATTGATTGTTCATTTGTTAAATATGTTTCTTTAATGAGTTCATAGTGTGTTCTCATTCCTTATAAAAAGGAAATACTTTTATATTTTATCTCATTCCTTATAAAAAGGAAATACTTTTACGTTTTATTTATGTTATCCACTTAAGAAAATGTCTACAAAAATCAAAATAATAGAACCATGACAGTAATGTACATTATTTTAATTATGTATTTCAGATATAATTTTAAAATTTTACAAGTTTTCCCAAATATAAATAAGTAATACAAATTCAGCATCTAGGGGGAGTGAAGACAAAAAATAATAAAATGAACATTATCAAAATATTGATCATTTGGGAAATGGTATATTTTCTGCTTTAAATTTCAGTAATTACCCAAATTAAGTATTGAAATTTAAATTCAGTTGCTGAAAGCAAAATTGGCACAATTCATATTAGTGAAATTACATGTAATCTGAAATAATTCCGCTGTAAAAGATTGCTTTATAATAGAGAGAGATATATTAAATCAAGTTTAATTTGTAAAATAGAAATAGATTAACAAATTTTTACAAAGTGAATGACTTTTTTATTTCATTTGACAATACTTATATATTAATAAATAATTTAAAAATATATCAATTAACCTATTGAATTGATCTAAAGAGACAACATTTTGCTTAGCATTGTGATCAGTGTACAAAAATTAAAATTCAGTAAACGTGTAATTCTATAAGTTACATAAAATTTATGAGCAAAAGATATTTTGTTAAACTTAGTTTTTCAGGCAAGCAAAGCATTTCAGCAATTTTTTTTTGCAGTTTTAAAGTTGGCCTTTAACGCATTAAAACGGAAACGAGTACAACCTGCAATTATACATACTGTGGTTTAAAACTTTGTGTCAGTGCATGTCATATTGAGGAATCATAGTGAGAATTTTTGTAATTAAATGCGATAAAAGTTATGTAAATTAGCAAATGAGAAATGGCACATTTTGCTTTTTAAAGATCTAGAATGAAATATGATACCAGACTGTAGCATCTTAATATACTAACTTAGCATGATTATAAATGCTGTAGTTTAAAAACAGAAACTACAATTCATTTTTCAGGTTTCAGATTACATTCTCTTAGGAGGGAAATTTAGTCTTGTTTTGTGAAGAATATTAGAGAAATTATAATGAAATTCTACACCTAATATCTGCCACAACTGCTCGCTTAAAAACTTAAATTATGAGGTTAAATTGAATGCTGATTCATGTAGTCTATTGATACTTGAATTATCGATAACAAATAAATCGATGTTCCAAGTACATGATGATTAAAACTTTCAGGCTCTTTGATCAAAAATAAAAATAATTTAAATTCCTACACCAATCATATTTTATGGTTATCATTATCTTCTTATATATAGATAAGTACTAAAAATATATTTATATACAAAGTTTTATGCATTAAATTTTTAGTTACATATATGGTTATTTTAAGCATTTTAATAAATCAGAAGCCGATACACAAAGTATTATGAGCAGATTTCTTGAAAATCAGAATATAAATCTTTTGTCATAACAGTGGCATCTCAATTTGCGGTATAAAATATTTAAGATGTCTGCATTTATGTGCATTCTGAGCAAAATTAAAAAGGGCACAGAATAGTAACAACAAAACTAGAAACACTATTGCCTGCAGGATTTAAAAGGTCACATAGAATGATAGCACACCGAAGTGTTTGAAGCCTTCCTTCAAAAATCATTTTAAATTCTAACCTTTCTTTCTTTCTTTTTTTTTTAAACATTTCAAGGTACTTTTATTACTTTCACTAAGCAGATTTCCTTTCCTGGCAAAGTAGAAATTCTCATTTCGTTTTAACAAATACTTATTGCAAGCCTTGTTTGCTAGTAATGCAGAGAAAATATTCAATTGTGGCTTGAATAATTGCTTTCTTAATTAAATTGAAATGAATGTGCTAGGATTTTACATTTTACAAAATGAAAGTGCTTGGATTTTACATTAATGCACGATGCCAATATACTATATCAGGTTTTTTCCTCTACAGTTTGAAATGATTATTATGAAAAGCTTATTTAAAATATATACTCTTTTATAAAAGACACAGAACTTTTTTTGGTAATATTAATATGGTATTAATCATTAATAAGTTTTCTAAAATACAACCCAAAAGTTTTTTGAGTTGCACAAAATATCATTCTTTGTAACTGCTAATGTGTGCATTTGCTTTTGCATATGTTATTTCTTAGGAATTAGAAGGTGTTATTTTCATTATATTTGAAAAGGCGATATTGGCTTTTCTATTTAGCTCTCGGGTAATACTGAATTTGGTACTGAAAATTTTAAAAAGTCTATCATTTAATCCAATTCACATGTGCATATGAATACTTTAAGAAATTTTATTGTAAATTAATTATTAAAAAAGGTAACTGATAATTGAATTTTGTGTTGTATTTAGATATTAACTAGAAGATTAAGATTTCGGCTTGAGAGGGCGCCAGGAGAGACTGCACTGATTGATAGATCTGGCAGAGGATTAAAAATGGAGTCTCTAACTACAATTGATCAGCTAGAAAAGCACTTGGTGAAAATGGTAATGTTATGCTTTACATTAGGTTGCATTTTACTTGAATAATTAATATTAAAATGATAATTCTGTACAGAATATGTATGCCTACATATAAATATCTGTATTCGACATGCTCATTAATTGGATTCGATCAAAGTTATTATCAAGACTCTTTAGAAAAGAATAATTATTGTGATTTTTGCTGAGATTTCTTTCATGAAAAGCTCAAAGGATTCAGTGTTAACACTGAAGATTGATATCCCCCCCCAAAAAAGTGCTAAAGAAACTTTTGTTACATGTGGAGGTATATAATTAGCAATTATGTTAAGCAGTCAAATCTGATATTAATGATAAAATTCAACTTTATCTGGATTGGATTAAAAAAAAAGAAAAAATAATGATTTTCCCTTTGTTAGGAGCAAATTATGCATAAATTCATTGATTGTATTTCTGTGAATACAGTGAAATGCTATGCTTTACCTTAGTTTGCATTTTATGTCTATTTGGACTGTTATTGTTTGAAAGCTCTAAAAAATACTATTGCATGTAAATTTTAATATTTGTGTTTGCAAATAAAACTAAATTATAAGTTACTATTCAAATACTGGATGCTGAGACTTAACATTAAAACTATTAGCCATTAAATTGGCAGATTTCTTTCTGTTTTGCTGTCCAACCATGTTTATGACTGTTTTTTAAATTTTTGCTGTTCTCTTTTTTTTTTTTTTTTTTTTTCTTTTTTTTTTTTTTTTTTTTTTTTCAGTTCATATCATTTATTGTGTGTTTTCTTACGTATTTATGACAGTTGAACCAGTGCGTTAATAGGCTTGTAAAGAAGAGAGATAATGTGTTTAAAATTTTGCTCTCCTTATTTGGGGAGGGGGCAACAAATTCATAAATTTTAGCAACTATTGCAGTGAACATTTGTGTGCATCTCTTGAATCTATGACCACTACTATAAAACTTACCTTTAGTATTTTAAAAAATAAGTCATATATGTAGAGATGCCAACTCTTATGGATTTTCTGTAATTAATACTGTTGCAGAATTATGGATGTGCAAAAATTGTTACAGAAAATGTCAAGTTTGATTCACATAACTACTCTATGCAAATAACCTAATGTGTATGATCAAAGCCTGTGGTGGTGCTGATGTCACTTGATGTATGTTGACTTTCAACAGTTGTGCTGACATCACATTTGATACACTCAAATAGTTGTGCTGATGTCATATGCATGTTATAATGAGCTGATCAAGCTTTAGTTCATGTTCTTGTTGAAAATGTAGACATGTATATTTTTATTGAAAAGTAGTGTGATAAGTATATTTGCGTTATTGCTTTCAAAGAGTTCTTTAAAAATAGAGTTATAATGAAGGTTCCCATGCTTACTTGCTTCAAAATTTCTGAAAAAATCCTGCTGTGTTTATTCTTTGCGCTTTGTAATTTTTTGTTCATGGTAAAGCATGTGTAATCTAATAAAAGCAGGACTGTACGTAGACACCTTTTTTGAAGGCATTATAATTTTTCAAAGATTGTATTGCATCCAGCAGATAATTAGACTGCTGCTTCCATTGCTGTTGTAATCTTGTAGCTATGAAATGTGCGAGTCCTTTGGAACTAATTCTTACATTTTTGAACTATGGGAATGGCTGAAGTTCAGTTGCTTCGCTGCTGATTTCTAATTTTGGACAAGTGACTAACATGGCTGCCAACTCTCTGTTTCTCATCACTTCTGTGAACATAGTATTGAGTCTGCTAGTTTTTAACTTTAACTGAGGATCAGAAATTCATGACATTTAATGAATGAATGAAATTTAAATTGTGTGTTTCCCACCCTTAGTGATTTTCGGCTTAATTCTGTTATGAAATTTTATTTTATCTGAATAATATTTATCTCCTGTAGACATGTGTAATGGAGATTCAGCAAATGTTTAATGAATTAATATTTATATTTAACTTTGTTTACATCAGTTAATGGTATATTAATAAGTTTATCCACATACACTCTTTTGGAAATAAAATCGAAGCACCATGTAGGAAGTGGTTGTTTTTGATAAAGTGGAATATGTGTATAGCTCATACACAGATAATAAAACGATTAAAAACATCAAGGTTCACGGCTCACAATCACCCACTGAGTGTTCAAATTAGTAGTTGGTTGAACTGCCCCTGGTAGCAATGGATGCTTGAATTCGTCGAGGCAAGGAGGAGTAGAGGTTCCTAATGTCATTCTGCCAGGCATTCATCAGTTGTCGCTCCGGATCTGCGATATTTTGTGGTGTCCGAATCTGGCGGCCTACCATGTCTCAGACTTCATGTCAACTTCATTGGTGAAAGGTCTAGTGACCTGGCTGGCCAAGGAAGAGTATGAACTGCACGGAGACAGTCCAGACATATTCGAGTGGTATGTGGCCTGGCATTATCTTGTTGGAAAATGGCCCTAGGATGACGTGCCATGAAGGGTAATGCAACCAGCCGCAGGATGGTATCAACATATCATTGAGCTGTTAAAGATGTACGGAGGATGACTAAAGATGACCTGTTGTCATAAGAAATGGTGCCCCACACCATCACACCAGGGATTATGGCTGTATGCCTTTGTAAAACAAAGGCTGATTGGGACTGCTGGCCCTGTCCTTTCCAGACACGAGCATGGTGGTCATCTACTTCGGAGTTAAGCGGGATTCATTGCTGAATACTACTATACAATACCAATTTGATCGCAGCCATCATGATTGGCTACGACACCACTCTAGACGATTCCGCCGATGTTGTGGGGTCAAAGGCAAATGTCTTAAAGGCCTCTGTGAGCATAACCCCACCTCAGACAAGCGCCGTGAGATGGTGGATGGTAACATCTTTGCACAGCATTGTCTGTACGCTGCAGGTGGTGACCTATTACTGGGTATGACAACCCAGCTTCACGCAACCCTACGACGTGACCACATTTGAAGTCTTTTAGTTGTCTCTAAGGCCTTCTATATCGTCATAATGGCATCTTAACTTGCTTCTTTATTGAATTACAATGGGAGCAACAAAAATGATAAATTTTCCACCTCTTTTACTAGTTTTATACTTTATGCGAATTGTGCACTAGAAATGTGCACTATGATCGTAATTCCTGTTCATTTGGCTTTAAACTTTAATCATTTGCATGTTTGATCAAGATGTTTTTGCATACCAAATTTCATCACGATCTCAAAAAACCTTCGTGGTGCTTCTATTTTTTTTTGCAAAAGAGTGTACCATTATGTAAATTAAATGTTAATTTTATTTTCAACATATTTAAATGTACTTTTTTAAATCTTTTCCCTTTCCTTTTGAGAATTTTTTTAGTATAAAAATGTAAGAAAATTTCAAAATGAAGAATCACGTAATCATGTAAATAGTTCAGTAACCTGGATCATGCATTATAGAGCAGATTTAACTCAGTGTGGAGTTATTTTGTATTGTCATCATCATGCAGCATAGGAAACTTTTGGAAACTTCCATATTTTGCTTGAGCACCTCCTAGTATTTCTTATTTTAAGTTGGCAGCTGTGGATTGTTCTTTTAGTATATTAATGCATTCAGGATCTGAAATTCTGATGCATTTGCGATTTACTTACAGTGTCTCAAATTTGTGTTAACTAAATTATATTATTTTAAAGTACCTAATGTGAATTAACAAATAATACTATTGTAAAAGTAATTTGAATGCATTTTTTTAGTGTTAACTCTTTTGCGTAATGGAGATTAGTTCTGATATATAAAAATTCTATGAATTCAGTTTCATAGAAGCTCTTGCAGTTGTCTTTTAATTAACTGAAACATTGCATAATGTTAATGAAGTAATATATATACTTTGTAGGATTATTCAATAATTTTTTATAGCTGTTGGACATGATCAAACTTTCCATGTGGTAAAATTTATTTTTCATCTTTAAAAATCAAAGCAAATTCTTTTGAAATATATTCCTTAAACATTTTCCCAATAATGGCATTAGCAAATGATTGGTTAAGAAATCTTGTTCAGTATAGATATTTGTAATACTCAAAATTCCATTGGACTAGTTGATCTAATTATGTCAATTAATATAGTAGTCAAATTCAGGTAAGAGCATCGCCTTAAATGGGTATAATCATGAGAAATGTTCTGTGAGTTGCCTTTTCATTTCTGAGTTTAATAAAGTTTTTTTTTTTTTTTTTTTTCTTTTATGCATCGTTTTAGATTATGTGAATTATTTTAATGTTATAGATTTCCTGTATATATTTTGTATAGTTTTGTCATCTGCTATCTGTATTTATTTTGGAAGGTTGCAAAACAGTGGTACGATTATGATCGATCAACTTTTGCATTTGTGAAGCGATTAAAAGAGCCAAATGTAAGGATAAATTTTGTGCACCAAAAGGATTTTGATGACAATGGAATTATATATTGGATTGGGACAAATGGGAGGTAAGTTTTTTTATTGTTCATGTACAGTGAACTTAATGATTTTATTTTTGAATATGGACCAAGTAAACGAATATAATCTTTTTGTGGTTGTTATGATTGCTCCACCATATAACTGCAGAACTCCTTACAATATTCCTTAAGACTCCTTAAAAGACCTAAGATACTTTAGGAGAAATTTTTGGTCCTTAATTTCAGCTGAAATTGGGAGAAGGTCCTTAATTTTAATCAAGTGAAATTTCTGTCTGTTTTTTTACTACTGTCATTTTGAGTGTCGATTAACATTTTGGAGAAATATATTTTTTTTTTCAATTCACTGACAAATATGTGTTTCTTGGATTATTGTTTGTATTGGCTCCTACTCATAAAAGTGGTGTGATATTCAGGTTTCTGGGCAAGAAGTGAAATATAAGCGTTTCAAAATTTTTGCAAATGAAAAGGTCATAAAGAAGCTTTCCCTTTTGGGAATGTGACTTCTTGTATTAAATGGCTCTAATTTTGGCAATTTTAAGGTAATTTCCATATAAGATTTTAGTTTGAATTTGTTAATTTTTTTTAAGACTTTTTAAAAATAACTATAACAATGATGAACTTCATTAAAATGATGATAATATATTAAAATCAAATTTAGAAATAACATTAAAATAAAACATTTTTATTTTTCCGTGTCATATTATAAAGTGACATTACGTTCTATTTTGGCGACTTATCATTAGTATGTTTTGAATCTGAAAAAATGCTGTAATGCACAATTTCCATAACGCATCTTAGAAAAGCAAAATAATATTGTAATTATTTTAAAATGCCTTTTTTTTTGTTTTTTGTTTTGTTTTTTGTATTTTTTCATGGTAAACTTTTTTTCCATGTAACTATCTCTGAATGTGTATCCGTTTTCTCTATAAAATTCATTTTACCCTAAATTTGTTTTTAGAAAACATCAGGCATTTTGCTGTTTCAGAATTGGCAGAGATAATTTTTCTTTTGGATTTTAGACATTGCAGCTTGGAAGGATTTGAAGGCAAGATTTATAGACGTTTAATTCCAGAAAGTTCCAGAAAAATGTGACAAAATGAAAGATCTCTTCATGGAATTAACATCTAATGGATATATTTTACAGGAAGTTTATAATGAATTTCTTAGTTGTTGGAGAATTTTCGAAAAAAATTGGAAACATAATTGAATCTTCTAGTTCTGATCCTAGTAATCTATCTCTTAACATGTTTTTCTTCCCTTTATTTTCTCTTTTTTCTCCTATTATGCAGTCTCTGTGGGTCCTAAATTTTAAAAGTTTTGTCATCCCTAGATATTGTTGCTTGGTGCTTCACTAAATTCTAAAAATTCTGCTAGACCATATCTGGTACCAACATTAGTCATATATTATTCCATATTTATTCTCAATGTTTATATTACTAAAACTCGGGTTAGTTTATTTGATTATGGCAAAGCCTTGAGAGTTATATGTCTAAGGAAAAGGGTGCCTTGATGGAGGACTTTTTAAGGGAAACTGACTCATAACATGCTACACATGGGGAAAATGGAGAATTCTGAAAAGTGTTTGATTCATTTAGTTCAGAGCTATTATTTACCTGACGTAAAATCTTTGATTACGTTAAATATGAGGACAATATTTTAAGAATAAGAGCTAAGATAATTCATGGACCTGCTGATGAATTCTTTTTATATACAATATTA
Organism: Stegodyphus mimosarum; assembly: GCA_000611955.2. Classification (NCBI taxonomy): domain Eukaryota; kingdom Metazoa; phylum Arthropoda; class Arachnida; order Araneae; family Eresidae; genus Stegodyphus; species Stegodyphus mimosarum. Next base: position 178,087 of record KK118312.1, on the reverse strand, counting down.
TTGCCAGAGAAATGCCAATTTACTGAATTATTGATCAAAATTGTACATCTGAAAAATTGTTATGCTGGCAAATAATGCAAACCCTATTAAAAGAAAGGTATTGGATAATTAAAGCTAGAAAAACGATTAAAAATGTTTTACACGACTGCCTGAGAAGTAAACATTTTAAGGTTAAAGCTATATCAAGTGAACCTACACCTTTGCCACCAGACCAAGTTTCAGATTATGTAGCTTGCAAAGTTGCAGGGATTGATTTGGCCAGGCCTTTGTTTTTGAAAACTGGGGGGAAAGTGTGGATAGTGTTATTTACTTGTGCTGTGTTTGGAGTGATCTATCTGGAATTGGTAAATCCTTTATCTTCAGATGCTTTTCTTTTGCCGCTTAGGCAGTTTATGGCTAGGCGAGGAAGGCCAAGACTAGTTTATTGTGACAATGGAACTAATTTCAGAAGTGCATATAATGATCTTTTTAAATTAAATTGGAATAAGATTTCTAGAGAAAGTTTCATGCATAAAATGATTTGGAAATTTATACCGTGGTGGGGAGGCTGGTGGAAAAGGCTAGTTCGCATTGTAAAAGAATTATTAAAATGTACTTTAGGTAAGTCTGTATTGAGTCAAGAAGTAACACTGTAATTTGCAACTGTGAATCTATCATTAATTGTAGACTGTTAACATATGTATCGGATTACCCGCAGGAATTGATTCCTCTTACACCCGCTAACCACTGTTATAGTGTTACAGATATTGATGAATTGGATTCCCAAAAATTAAATAAAAAATTTAGACACCGAGGAAAGCTTTTAAGCAATTTAAGAAAATGTTTCAGAAAAGAATATTTCACTAAGCTCATTCAGAAATGCAATGAAAAACCAGTTCGTGAACCAAAATTCGGTGAAATAGTTTTAATTGGTGATGATACTAGAAGGCGTTTATTTTGGCCTATAGCAAAGATTATTGAACAGATTCCTGGTTGGATGGGAAAGTTCTCACTGTTAGACTTAAAACTCAACGTAGAAGTGTGCTGTGACAGGTGCAGCAGGTCTTCCCTTTAGAGTTACAAGCAGTTGGAACAGTGTTAACTGAAGATAAGAAAATGGGAGAGGGGGAATTCCGTTCTTGGGGACCTTCTGAAGACTAGCTTGTCTTCTGACGATGTAAAAATGGAACGATTTACTTCTTCTGGTAGGTGTGTGAATGTACCTAAAAGATTTGATTTATTCAATCGTACTTTTTATAAATTTGAGACTCTTCTCGTGTCTCAACGGGGG
>KK118312.1:74506-172183 GCA_000611955.2 Stegodyphus mimosarum | reverse complement strand
GACAAGGCTGGCGACATGTTAGACTCCAGCAAACTGGAAAAAATGCCAGTGGTCAAACTCATTATTTATCACTTTCTGGATTTGAAATATATGGAACTGTAACGGGAGTCTGCGATGATTTAGGTATATTCTAAGATTGAATTATATATTTTAATTACTGAATTTATAAGCATGTCACTGTTATTTTTCGTTTGCGTTATTGACTTTTAATTCATCATTAAATTTTATTCCATAAATATTAAGCAACATGATTATGTTCTTTGCCAAAATTCTGCAGATATTTTTGTGATTGAGTGTATAATTTCTATGTATCTACTCTCCACCAATTATTAAAAGGAGTGATTAATGTAAGCAGGTATTTGACAGGATCAAATTTTCAAGAACTATGTCAAATTAAGGTAAAATCATAAAGATGCTACTCTACAGTCCCCATTGGCATTTATGATTATAAAATATAAAAAAAGAAGTTGTACTCAAGTTTTCCCTTTTGTTGTTTTGCAATTGATAATACAGTGTCAAAGTATGTGATAAGGTCAAAAGCATGAATTAGGTGTGAAAGAATTAATTTTGTGTGAAAATTAATATATGCTGGATGAAATACCTTGCACTGTGGAGATAGTAGGTTATTCCGAAGCAGGAGACATAAAAATTAGCACTGCCCTCGCCAGGATTCAGATCTCGGACCACTCACATATGCACTCAGTGTGCTGACCATTACACCATGAAAGCATGCTAAGAAGGTGGGAGAAATACCTTATTTACTCTCCCTTTTAAATGGCAGCTGGTTATTAGGGAACTCAATCGCAAAATCCTGGTGGTGTAGAATCATCATCCACCACCTTTTTTAGTTTGGGCGCCACTGTGGAGTCATTAGGATTTTATGATACTGAGAAATGAACAGTGCCCTTGTGGGGACTCTAATGTTGAACCTGTTGAATACGCATTGCTGACCATTACGCCATGAAGGCATGCTATAACAAAGCGGGAGAAATGCCTTATAACAATATTTGGTTAATTTGCATAGAGATAACCAAGTACCTGCTGAATGACTACTACTGATTAGGGGAATACATTTATTAGAGAACTGATTAGTCAGATTTTGGAAATGTTGAAGCAGTGTAATTTATTTTTTGAGGGGAGAGATTTAGTTGTGTAATTATAAGGATGCTTTTTCCAAATTCAAGGCATAAACAGCTGTTTGAAGATAGAAATCTCAAAACTTATATTGTGTAATCTAATAAGATAAAGATACAGAAACTGCTGAGTAACTGGGAAAGAATGGAAATAACTCAAAAATGCAAATGAGATGCATAGTGTTGGAAATTTTTCTCCTGAAATGGTTCAAAATTCAAAGGCTGTAAAATGGACTTATTATCCAGGATAGGCTTGACATGGAATGACGAAGAATTATATAAAATGCTGGAGAAGGATTTTGTTGTGATTAGAGAGTGAGTATTGCAGATCATTAATAGATTAGAGGTAAGAGCGTTATACCGTTATCCATTGTGGATTGCAGAGATAGAACAACAGAGATCAGGAAGCAACTGAGAAGTGGAGGAAATGTTAAATGATAGTTATTTTCTGCTCCAATAATCGTTATTCGACTTATTTTAACTCACTTGCTGAGATGAAATAAGTGGGGATTTTTTGGGGGGTGGAATAATTGGCATGAGTGGAAATCAGTGTGTTTTGAAGTAGTTAAGAATCAATGAATCAACTGCTGAAACTAAAAATTTTCTTAGAAGGACCAAATAATTCTTACTAATGAAAGTATTTAAGATTAAAAAAAAATTTTGAATTTTTCAGAAATTTCATAGTAATCTGCCAGTGGAATCAATCAAAAGTAGAGCATAGAGTTTTCCTAAATTAGTGGAGACTGCATGCATACATACATAAATACACACACAAACAAAAAAAAGTCTGTAATTTATAATATTTTTCTTAAAAAAGAAAAAATGAAAGTCCACAAAAATATAAAATATTCACAGAAAAATTAATAATCTCACACTCTTAAAATTTTTCTCAAAAGATAAAAAATAATAAAAAGAAGAACCAAAGTTAAATTGAATGATGTACAGTTTTTCTTAAGAGAAATAAAGTTATAAAGCTATTTATAAAATCAGAGTAATCTATATATGGTGTTTACTTTAGAGATGTATTTCTATGGAAAAATTGCAATTCATTTTTTTAATGTGCTTTTTGTATTTTCCTTTGGATTGTGCTTTGGTGCTTATTATTTTTATTTTTCTGTTCTGGACTTCATTTGATTTTTGTGTGAGTTTGTCATCTTTATTTTTTTAAGTTAAATTTTCACATTTATATTATGGAATTTTAAAAAAATTCCCCGTGTTTGATGAAATGTGTATTAGAATATGAATCATATCCAACTCACAACAACTTTTAGCATTGTCTCATTATCTTATCAAGATTCATTTGCTTATCTATTTCAGCTTGCCACTAATTTTCACATTTTCTGATTTCATTACTTGATAGTAATTTGGTTCTGTGGGCTCCATAGTAGTACTAAAATAGATGTTCAGGTGGTTTTGTTTCTTTTCAATTTCTCAGCACTTGAATATATTGTGTATTTTCACTTAACCTCATCTGGATGGAACTCACTGAGGGTGTTGTCTGTTGAACAACATTCTTCAGGAAATGGTTGCTGTCACAGTTAATACCATGATAGTATTAATTGCACTGCATGTCTTAAACAATACATATGATATGAAATTAAATAAATGAACCATTATATATTCCGATAGTAACAAAACCTTTAGGTGTAACAAATTGACGTTTTATATCTTGACAAAGAAATTTTAAACCTTGATCGAAAGCTGGAGTTACCAAAAGCAGATTTTGTGAAGCTTCTGAACATAGAGTACATTTTGTAACATGCTGTGGTTCCAAGTGCCATATAGATACATATTTATAGATATTACACCATGTCCACGCATTCATAATTGAGCTGCTTCCAACTGATACTTCTATCAGTGCTTGATTTTATATTCTGCACAGCCCCATTCAAATCTTTTGTGGTGTTTTTTGTATTTTCTTTTTGTAAACATGTCAAAAAAAGAAATAAACCTGAAGGCACATGCTTTGCAGATAATAGCTTAAATGTAAACATAGTGTATTTGCTCAGGAGAAGCTGAAAGTCACTAATAACAAATGAATAAGATTTTAATTGTGTGACTGTGCATAGTCACTTTTTGGTAATAGAAGTGGATTGCTGATTAGAATGTTTTTCTGTTTTTCCTTAAGGTAAACAAAGGTTTGCCAGATTTATTTAGTTTTTTGGGGGGGGGAGGAATTTTTGAATGGGATAGCTCTTAAATGATTTGTTTTGAAAAATTACGTATTTTGAATACTTTGTTGTGAAAACTTATATGCCTGAGAAACATTGATTCAGATGTTATCTCATTTTATGTTTTGGTTTTCGGTGTAAAGGTAATAGCTGCTTACTTGGTGGAGTAGTAACTTAATTTAATATTTAATCACTTCAAAAGACATAAGAGTGATCAGTTCCACTCTTGAAACGTGAAAGGAGGTTACCATATGGAAGGAAGAGGTTAAAATCGTATATTCTTTTGAACAACGTGTGTTTCTAGTATTGGAGTACCAGAGGATAAATCATGGTCCTATGGCAACAAAGCATAGTTCTAAAGCACGACTGAATGCACCCAGAGGACTTTGTAAAAATCATTCACAGTTTCTTCACTAAATGTCCAACAGACAGGTAGGAAATACTGGTAACAGGCATGTTTACTTTTTTTGTAGTTACTCGTGGAAATATTGCAATTGTTTCTGGAAGTCCTTTGTCACATCCAAGGAAATCTATCCAAAAAATTGCAGCAGAGACTGGTTTGAAGTGTTCTCGTATGCAGAGAATACTAAGAAGCAGCCTAGCCATGCTTCCATTCAAAATCCAAAGTCATCAGGCTCCATCTATTGGCAGCCTTTTTACCTATTAGTTTGAAACTTCTATATAACAGTCTTACTGCTTTCAATAAATACATAGCTTGTTGTATTCCTCTATTGGTCGAGATCTCTATTTCTTTTCGAGATTTGTAAATTTAAAATTGGGAAATCGTTTGCTGGACACACTGTATCAAGTGTGTTAATTTTTTTTAGGGAATTGTATGTTTTCCACAATATGTATTTTCTTGAGCATGTGTATTATCTTATTATTGTAATGCATCACTCTTCAATTTTGCAGGGAAAGCAGCTAAAGAAGCTGAAGCTAATTTGCGTCGTCAGAGAAGAGCAATAAAGCAGCAAATTAAGTATATGGTTCTTGGGTCACGTATTGTTAGAGGACCTGACTGGAAATGGAGAGATCAGGATGGAAATCCTCCAGGTGAAGGCACAATATCTGGAGAATTACATAATGGCAAGTTTTTTTTATTTAATTTTTGTATGTGTAATATATTTTGGGGGTTTAATATAAAATAAAATGAGAAAATTTTCTCATTTTGACTAGTTCTAATCTGTAATATTTGCAGTCATTAGCAGAATGAAACATTTCAGCATTAAGTTTTACATTTACATTTTATATTTTATTTATTGAATGAAATACAGTAATATTCATTGAATGAAATATAATTCTTTCCAAACATTAGGTGCAGTATTTTTTATTTTCCTTGTTTAGGCTTAAAACTAATTGCATTAATTCAGAAAATGTTCATAAATAAAACATTACTTTGCTTATAAATAAGAAATAACATTAAAGCAATAATATACATCAAAGCAGCATAATTTAGGCTAAGGTATTAAATTTCTGTACCTCTCTTTACAACTACACTTAAATTTTAATTATGTTTACAAGTAAGTATTGTAGTTGTTCTCTGTTTTAATACACATGGTGCTGTTTATAAGCTAGAATAGAAGAATGGCAGAGAAGTGCCAAGATATTTTGTCACCTGAGGCAAGAAGGTAACTGCGTGTCCACATATATATATATATATATATGTTATAATATAGGTATATATATATATATATATATATACCTATATTAGAACAAAGCCGTATGTAAATCTGATACATATCCCAAGTTGCACTTTCGAGACATGGAAAACGCGGTTTGAATTTCGTCAATCTGCCCAGTAGTACGGGAGATACAGCAGTGTGCATGTACATTATCTTTTATTGAAATCCAAATTTCTGTCAGTTTCATGTTGTGAAATTCTGCTTTCAAACTGTTGTCACCAGATAACTCATCAGAAATCTCTTGTTCCACAGAAGTAAATTTATTGAAATTAAACAAATGTTAAATGCACCTTGAATCCATGCAAACCTGGGGCCCACCAGCGGCCGAGCGGTAAAGACGCTGAACACTGGTAGTTCGGTCCGAGGTTTGAATCCAGTGAACGGGCTGGCTGCATGGCCGTTTTCGTGGTTTTCCCCATGTGTAATGTGTATACGAGCCAGTTTCCCTTAGAAAGTCCTCCACGAAGTCATCTCTCCCCTTAGGCAGATAGCCCTTGTGTGCTTTGCCATAATTAATTGAATAACCATGCAAACCTATCGAAATTTTCATTTAGATAGTATTTCTCAAACCAGATAATTAACTGTGATACGTGCCCTTCAAATATTGTATAGAATCTATGGATTTTCTTAGGTGTCATACAATGTGGACTGTACGTCAAAGACGAAGTAGCGAATTCTCACTATGTCTTGAAGAATAAATATTTCAGAAGAAAGATTTTAAATAGCCTTTTTATTTAAACTACATGAAACAGATGCATGCACTTCATGCTCACAAAGCACCATCACTTGTGGCTAAGTAAATTAAAAGAAAATGAGAATGTAACAAATCACTAGATATCTAATGACTGGCTCTTTAGCGTAACTAACACTAAATTGTTTGCCACAGAGGAGAGCTGAGCCGAGAAATATCAGTATAAACTGAAAGTTGTGTAATGCCATCTAGAGAGCTAAATTCAAACATCAGCATAAACTCGGAAATAAATCTGCTACTACTCTTTTTCAAACTCTTGAAGCGCAGCTTAAATACTGCCTCTGAAACACGTTTAGAATTTGCATATATGCCATAACAAATTTACAATGCAGCAAGAAACTGAATTTAGGAGGGAAAGGAAAGGAAAAGCAAAAATAATTGTTTAGAATAAATTAAGTCCTTACAATTGTTCTTGAACATTTGATCTTGAGAAAGTTCATTTGATGTGAAAAATTGTTGCAGTATTAAAAAAAACAGTCTTTTTATGGATCTTCATTCAGTTTTCTTTTCTATAGGTTGAGTTTTGTTATAAATGCTGATTTTTTTCCCATCGACTTCAAAAGGTGCATGGTTTTCTCTGCAGAGCAAAATCTTTTGCATCTTTGTATCCTTCTGCCTTTAAGGAAATAAAAATTTCTTGCTGCAGTTCAAAGATATGTGTTAAAGCATTACCGTAAGAGAGCCATTGTGCACTGCTATGCTACAGCAAAGACGAGTGTCTCCAGTTTCCTTACACAGTGTTTTAAAAAAAAGTGCTTTCAATGAATGAGATATCTTCATTCACCACACATTCTAAAACCTGATTCAGTGCAGCACTCACATGCTTTGATGAAAGCACTTGTATATGAATAATGCTATGAGTCCTCTGTGCGTTTGGTGATTTCCTTTGAATAATTGCCTGTAATCCTCCTTAGCAGCCAAACATGGAGCAAGTTCCATCAATAATGTAATGTAATATATGAGTATGTTAGAATCTTCATGGCCAATAATAATTGGCATCATGGTTAACACAGATTAAAAAAAAAATGCAGTTTAAAACATCAAATCAGAATTGCCAATATTGGTCTATTGCCATTTATAAAGTTCATCAAAAGCTTTGCAAATCTAAACTCTTTGCTGTGGCAGTAGAATAGAGCTAAATCAGTATAGACACCAACACACTTAGCCTAATCCAAACTTTTTGCAGACATGAATGTATGAAGAATCTCAAACAGGTCCTGAATGAAGAATCTCAAACAGGTCCTGAGCCTTTGCTCCTGCAGTGATATTTTTACAAAACAGGTGGTCTTCTTTAATATTATTATGACCTATTACAAACTGTACATAGCACATCAAATGAGCATCCTTATTTTCCGTATCCTCATCTACCTGGAATCCAAATTAAACTCCTTGAATTTTTTCATTTAACTATCTTTGGCATCCACCACATATTTTATTCTCCGATTAATTGTGTTATTGCCCAAAGGCACTTTTAAAAGCAGCCAGCAGCTTCCTAGCAGACACACCAACTGTGCCGTTCACCATATGTATAGCAAGTGGTAGAATAAGTTCTGTGATGGTATACGGCTTCGTACATTTCGTTATTCTGCAACCTACCTTATAAGATTTTATCAAAGTGCTGTTGGGTATTGAGGTAAAAATTTAAAAGGTTTTTTTTTTTTGCTGTTTCAATTTTTTTAATATCCTGGCAAAAAAGACATGAACTTTGGCAACCATGCTGTGGTGATTATCTTCTAAATGGCACTTCAATTTAAATGGAAGCATACACTCCACTGCCAAAACTTTTGTACGCAGTACAGATTGTGGTCTCTCTTCATCATTCATTTATATTGACATAAAGCCATCATCGTATATCATCGTATTTATGATATTTTTGTTTCTTCACAGCCATGCCTCTGATTGAAAACACATGTTCTTTATCTGCACTAATATGTTTTTTGCTGTTCAAAAATCAGTCTGTCATGTAAGATTCAAGAGCAAAAAACAACAAAACTATTTATCAAAGACGACAAGCAAGAAAATACGACACTTAACTATACTGCATGAATTAATTTATATCACTGTTATTTATATGTAGCACTGAGTTTAAATTCAGTATACCTATAAAGACTAACTGAATCGAGCTGGCTATGCTTGCTTATATGCTTTCTGCAAGATCTTCCAGAACAGTCGAAATCTGTCACAAAGGTATTTTTTTAATATATACCTCCTTTTTAATATACACTGGGTAAACCTGAGTTGAGAACAGTGGATACAGTAGAAAGTGTATGGACCTGCCATAGAATATAGTTCTAGAATTTCAAGAATGAACTGCGTTGTTACTTTTGCTGCTGATTTGATGAACATATCTGTGACAAGCAGAATTCACATGAAATCCGACCTGAATGAAAATGATGGATTTTCAACTCCAGGAAAAAAAAGACCTTAAAAATCGGTATGGGAAAACTCAAACCAAACGATGCGTTAACCTAACTTTAGCAAAAATATCAGTAAAAGTTTGTGGTTTCTTTTTATGGAATGAGCTGTGAAAATGTTCTTGCCTTGTACATGTTCTCAGGTTAGATTGTTGTGAGGTATAGCACAACTGAGAAGGTGCAGCTTTGATGGCTTGCATTTTGAGAAATATTCTGTACAGGCAAATCTACTTTTATGCAGAGTCAAGTAAAAACAAACCATGTGCAAAAAAAAATCTAGGTATTTTAAGCTTCTCACTTTTGTTTTTTGTTCTGTAACATCATGTATTCTTAGCTATCATAAAATATATGTAATATTGAAGAGTGTTTAGTGAATTATCAATAAGTCAAAGTACTACAAGTAAGAAGAAAGATGTATACAACCCTTCATTAATTCAAATAAAGTTTTAACAGTTGGCACCAACTTATGCTTATGAAAGCCAAAACTTTGAAAAGGTAAGGAAGTTAAATGTAGCCTTAACCTCAAGCTGTCTGAACACCTGGGTGCCTGTACCAAAGGCCCTACCCCAGATCGAAAATTGCTGCTGTTCTTAATTATGTAAACATAACAAATTTGAAAAAAATCCGAAATGGTGTTGAAGAATTTAAAAAATTTGGAGTTAAGTTCTTAAGAATGTAGGTTGTGCATCTGTGGAAATATTCGAGCTGGTGACTAACAATTGCAGTAGGATAAAAGATAATAATATTACAAAGCAAGAGTGCAAAACTTATGCTGACTGTAATATCAACTTTTATGGAATGGAAAAACAAAATACCAATATATTAGAGTAAGCAGTTCAGCTGAGATATAGAATATAATGTAACTAGTGGTACATAACAATATTTTTTAATATATATTTTATATGTTATTAGGGATTTTCTAAGTATTTAAGATATGGACACTGTTAATCAGTACTACTCGAGAAGGTTTCCTCAAATAGATTAAATAGAATGAACATTTTGGCAATAGAATTTTCAGTAGACTGAATTTCGGGCATTTTAGCACAGATTTTTTGGAAGATACTAGCTATGGGGAAACCTTTGAACATGTTGTATATTTCCTCAACTAACATATGTCTGTGAAAGTATTAACCCCTAAGTCTGGATGTTTCATACATTTTACGTAATTTCTTACCGTCAATCTTAAAATTTTATGTGTTCTGAATGATGTTTCCACTTTGAGTGATATTTGCATAGGATATTCCAGGTGTAGCCAGCGTGTGTTTCGGTCTATTTTTGACCTCGCTATTGTGATTACTAGAATTTTCTGATGAGATATTTTTAACTAGTTTTGGTAATTTTATACAACCCCTGTAATTTGCTGTATGTCCAGTTTCAAGACAATTCCATCACTTAACTTCAGTTAGTTTCTTAGCTACACAGTCAGATGTTTTGTGAGGTCCTACGCATTTCACACAGAGCGGTTTAAATTTACAGCAATCGGAATGGTGGTGGAAGTGTTGGCAGTTGTTAAATATAGCCTTATGGCTTAAAAAATTAAGTATCGCACAAGCTGGCTGTGACACGAAGTGTCCGTAAACAAACATAATGGCAAGAATAACTCAACACTGTAGAACTCTAATCGCTAGAAATCAAAGTTAACAGCATGGCCTGTAAACAGCAAAATGTGTTTTGATTTCACCCCAAAAATCCTTTCTAAAGAAAATACTTCCTTCTTTTGCTTAATATCATGCATGCTGGATATTTTCTTTCTGAGGGAAATGAAATGAGGTTTGATAGGAAAGGTACTTAAAATAATGGATTAAAAAATTATATGATACTGTGCTATTCAGGTAGGCCAAATATCTTGTATGTATATATATATTCAGTTACTTAATGAAGCTCCTACAATACTTCATGGCACATACTTTGCAAAGGGGGGTACGGCAGTGAACAGTTTGGGAACTACTGTTTTAGTACATTAAAAAGTAGTTAATAAATTATAGAAAATTTGTCTTGGAAATACTTGGTAAACATTTTTTTCAGGTATTCGAATGGAAAAATTATTGAAATGTAATAAAGCAAATATATTCTTATAAAACTTAAAAAGTGGCTTGTAAGATAAAGTGTAGAGCTGGAAAACAATTAAATTTAACTTAATATGATCTGTATTCAAATACAGACAGATCTCTTTATCTGAAATCTCTCAAATAGGCTCACCAGTTGCCTAAGAGTCAAGTCGTCATACTCTGGTAGTTTGATGTAGGTTCATTTTTCAGGGCCATTGTATGCTTTATTTTGTGTTTTCTCCTTGTGTAATGCAGATACTAGCCAGTTTCCTTTAGGAAAGCATCCCTGCCCTTAGCCTTTGCGGGCTTTGCCATAATGAAATAAAGCAAATCAAATATGTGTCTCCTCCTAAAAAAGAAATTCCTGTATTTGGCCCATTTTCAAATTTTGCTTACATATGCTGTCCCAGAACAAAAGAAAGAAAATTCAAGATAAATTATATTTAAAGTTTCATTTGAGCAATGCATTGCATAAAGATGACTATAAATATATTTCTTCAATTCAAAATGTAAAACATCAATTGAAATTTTTTAGATATAAATTTTTCATTGTTTTGTAACCTAATTAATTTTTTTAATTAAGAAGTTTAATTATTTGAATATGAACTATTAGTGTGTTATATTCACAATAAAAATTAATTATGGAAGTTTTTTGTTTTTTTTTCCTTTAACAGATCAGTAGAAAAATAATTTGTCTTGAAATTTATGTCGAGTCTATTACCTTGAGATTATTTTACCCAAAATTAGTTCGTAAATCTGTCTAAAAGGGGCAGTACATATTCAGTGACATAGATAAAATAGTCAAGCTAAGTTTGACTACTTTGAATATGTATTGCCCCTGTTTAGGCAGATTTACAAACTAATTGGGGGTAAAATAGTCTCAAGGTAACGGACTTGACATGCAGTGGAAGGCAATTTATTTTTATTGATTTGCTAAAATTTTCAGTTGATTTTTTTCTATTTTAAATTGTAGAAATATATTTGTAGTCATTTTATGCAATGCATTTCCCAAATTAAAAACTTTAAATATTAATATATCTTGAATTTTCTTCTTGGACAGTCTCAGATTCCCGATTTCTGTCATTAAGTAATTGAATGTCTCTCTCTTTCTCGCCCAAAACACTCAGTAGTTTCCAGTGACCTGAAGGTTAATCTATCTGTAATTTCCAGTCTTTATATCAGTGAGAGTGTTTGTTTTTATTTTTTTCTGTATGTTCCTTAAATAAGATAATCGAAACCTGTAGCAATGCTTCGCATGAGCGTTTGCTCCAGTGATGACCAGTTAGGGACGAGCAACAATATCTCCTTTTTTGTATAGGAATTAACTCAAAGTTAGGGAGTCCATTAGACATTTCTTTGTTTTTTCTAATTGTGTGCATATTAGTCCTAATATAACAGGAATGAAAAGAAAACCTAGACATGTTTCTAGTTAAGTTGAAATTTTTAGGTGAAAATTCTGTTGATGAAAAGAGAGATTGTTTTAAATTTCGGGATATCTTCAAGTATCTTGCAACCATAGTAGTGAAAAGAGGTGATGTTGAAAGAAATGTGGTAAAACATGAAGAAAGTAAAACAAAAATTCAAAAATCGAAATACTCGGATGTGGAAGAAGAGTGTGTGTGGAAGTACAGGGTGTTTTATATTGAATGGGACAAAAGAATATCATAATACATTTTTCTATTTGATTTATTTATCCAAAACAAATGAATTCAAAAACTACAATTATACAAGTTTTAATGTGGCATGAGTTCTGGCAAATGTATAGAGTTCTGCCCATACACCTTTCAGATGGTGCAGGCATTAAACGCTTTTGACCAACCGTTGTGTGATGCTTTCTGTGAGAATTGACAAGATAGCTGCTGTAGCTAGAGGGTTTTGTGAACAGACTTTTGTCCATGGATGAAGCCATTTTTCATGTTTCTGGCAAAGCCAAACTCCATAATGTGCAATTTTGGAGCACAGAAAATCCACATGGTGTAATGGAACATAAGCATGAATATTCAAAGTTGAACATTTGCTGTGCCATTTCCCACAGGTGTGTTTTTGGTCCTTTTTTCTTTGCGGAAAAACCTATTAACTGATCCTTTTAAAAAAGATACGCTATCAGAGTAGTTGTTCCCTCAGTTGGAGGAATTGGTTTCTGGCTTCATTCTGCGGCAAGGTGGTGCTTCACCACATTGGCATAAAAACGTGCACCAGTATTTGATCAGTATTCTAGCTTCTCTCTGGCTTGGCCGCACTGGGTCAAATGATATGCCATTGCTTTGTTGGCCACCAAGATCTGCAGCTATATTGCTTTGTGATTTTTTCCTGTAGCGGTTTGTTCGTGCCTTCATTTCACCTACAGCAATCAAGTGTATTACTGAAATGCTCGAATCATTAACAAAGAATATTCAATGAGTATAGCAGGAACTGGAATACAGAGGCTATTTGCACATTTTTTAGACAATTTTGCTCAGGTATTAAAAGAGTCATTTGCTTGGAAATTTTTATTTTAACTGCAACTATATGTTTAAAAGTTTAAATTATCGTCTGCTACCTTACAGTTTTGTTTTCATGCAAAATGGCTCTTTTAAAGAAGCAGTGGATGGAAGGTTATTTTTGTGCTCTTTCCAAAGGAAATTATTCATATCTAGTTATTAAAAATGCTGTGAAAGACATGTTTCTCCTATCCAAGGCTCTGATAGGTAATATTGTCATCAAAAAAGGAGAAAAAATGGCTTCAAATAGAAAATTTGTTCCGCCTTCGTGGTGTAGTGGTCAGCATGCTGGCCGCGTATTCCAAAGGTCCATGGTTCGAGTCCTGCCCAAGGCTTATATTATTCATCTCTCGTGTTTAAAAAATAATCTAATAATGTCTCTACAGTGGCACCTGAACGAAAGAAAGGTACCAGGATTTGGCGATTGGGTCCCCAAAATCCCATTTCTCCTTTAAAAGGGGGAGTATATAAGGTAATTCTCCCTCCTCCTTCTCATTCCTTCGTGTTGTAGCGGTCAGCATGCTGGGTGCATATTCCAGAGGTCCATGGCTTGAGTCCCGGCAAAGGCATTCCACATTATTCATCTTTCCTGTTTCAAAAATAACCTAATAATGTCTCTACAGTGGCACCCGAACGAAAGAAAGGTACCAGGATTTGATGATTGGGTCCCCAAAACCCCATTTGCCCTTTAAAAGCGGGAGTATGTAAGGTAATTCTCCCGCCTACTTCGCATTCTTTCGTGGTGTAGTGGTTAGTATGCTGGGCACATATTCCAGAGGACCATGGTTTGAGTCCTGGCAAAGGCGTTACACATTATTCATCTCTCCTGCTTCAAAAATAACCTAATAATGTCTCTACAGTACATTTCAAGGGGAAAATGGAATGTTTCAAAGGTAAGATCGTTAATGTTAAAAGAAAATCCGCCGAGTACAGTTGTAAAAGCATTAAAATGCTGTGTGTCAAATGTGAACAAAGTGATTGATGCTGATTTATTTCTTAAAAAGACGAAAAAACATAATGTGCATTGTCTTTCTCCACGACATATCACCAAACACTGAATGCACTGTGAAATTCTTTATGAGAAACATATATGTGGACAAAATGGAAAAATCTGTTACAATAGATAGATCTTGGGTGTATTTAAATGATTGCAATAAAAAGAGATCCATTTATTAACATCAAATAGGAAGAAAAAAATTAAATTTCAAAGAATCTAAAGGAAATTTTTCAAAGAGATTTCTGATTGTTGCTGGTTTTTCATAGAACAGCAAATTAAAAATAAAGAGAGTAGAGGAAAATGTTAATATCATATTATCAGGAACATATTTTATATCCAATTTTCAAATATGAAATACCTTCTCTTTACCCACAGTACTATCAACCAGTAGAACTGCATCAAAACGAAAGAGCCACACATCAAAATCAGAAACACAAATTTTTTGGTAAAAGTGGAACAAGAAACGGGTAACCAAGGCCATACCCTTCACCCATAGATTTTAGCGCTTTAGGCTTTTAAAAAGCAGATTGTCTAAACGTTGGCTTACAAACCTTCTTGGACTTGGGAAAGCTGTTCGAGAGGAATGGGATAAAATACCTCTTCCAGTACTACAAAAGGTGGAAATTATGGTGGACAGTGAAGAATAAAAGTTATCAAAAAGAGCATTTAAAACAGTAAATTTTTAATTAAAATATTCCTTAAATTCAATGAAAATCATCTAAAAAATGGACAAACAGCCTCTACTACACAGATATTGCCATGTCACCATAAGGGTACACATAGAATGGTTGTAATGGCTTGGATAACTATGGCTTCACTGTAAATTTGATTTATCAAAATAAGGTAATTATAGCATTAACAGGTATGCTTTTTGTCCCATTCACTATGAAACACCCTGTACTTTGAAAAATGCCATGATAAGTCCCTCGTGGGTTAATGTTGTAGTAGAAAGCCATGGATTTTGTTAAGGAACTTCGTCACAGTGAATTTAAAATGAACAGCGGATGGCTCAAATCTTTAAAAGGAAGAAATCTTGAAATTCATTAAAAAATTTCTAATAGTAGACTTATTGACAACACATGGGAATTTAACAGATGTCAATGTTATTGCAGATGTAACATCATGAAACAATGATGAAAAAAAAAATACTCAAACATTGTAAAAGTATGAGGCAAAAGAAGCTAGATTATTGAAAACTTCTGAAAATGTTTGCCCTAAATTTGCTTCAGCTGCTAGTGTACATGAAATTGTTCAGTCTCGAAAAGACATGAACGTGTGCCATTAAAAGAATTATTTTTCTTAGAAGTATATTGTAGTTAGTTACATTTCTGCTGCAAGAGTTTTATTTAAGCCCCGATGAAACTTTTATTGCTAATTAGATGCTGCATGTCATTGCCTTTGTACTCACTATTACTCTTAAATTAATCTTTGAAAGCCATATGTCCCCCCCTTTCCCATGAAATTTAAGCTGCTGAAGTCCGACTTCAGTAGTCAACTAAGCAGTGCTAAAGTAGCAAACTTGAAATTTTAATATTAGTTTTTCTATAAATGCATCTTCACAGCCCTGAAACAGAATATTTTCATTTTTCTGTCTATGGTAATTACTGTTGTATTGAAATACAGAACATTTTGGTCCACCTTTATCTTTAATTTTTAAAGAAATTTATTGAATGTGCATAAATTCTTTAAATTGTTGCATAATAATAATAATTCAAGCAGACTAAGATTTATATAATATCTCACCTGACCAACATTTTTATTTTGCTTTTGCTCTTTATGCTATATTTATCTTCTGTTTTGTGTTTATTCATTATCTATGCAATAGAATCTTAACAAAGAAGGTAAATGATAAGTACATTGTCATTTTTCTTACATATCAAACATAAACATTTTTGTGCACATGGTTTGTTTAAAAGTTATGAATTGTGAAAACTAATAAACAAAATGAGATGTTTTTCACACTTCTGTACTAGAATGTGATTTTAATTTCATTATGGCTTTTGTGTTTTGTGTCATTTTTTTGTCATAAATCATTGCTTTTTTTTATTGTGTTATATAGAATTTGCTACTCAAGTGAAGAGGGTTAATGGAATGTTTTACTAATGCATGACTAAATCCAAAAATTAGAATCTTTGTTTTTATATTGCAATCTGTTTACTCCCTAGAAATTTTTAGAATATCACAAGTGCTGCTATCATCTCTTTTTACTTTTTAAATGTATAATTAACAAAGTAGTCATTTTTCCTTAGATCAGTGAGTTATGGAAATAATCAAATACGATGAAATATACATCAACCCTTGAGTAGCATGACTGCCTTTATCCAATCATGAGATTTCTGCAATTTGGTATAGTACATTACCTAGCGATTTAAAGTGTTATTTTCTTATTTTTTTTAATAATGTAAATATTATGTTAATGAATACAAGTTTATGAAAATAGAGGCTAAAGTAGGTAATACAAATTCAGTTAAGAAATGCTGTTTGAAGTTCTTTATAAGCATATCTGAAATGTCGAGCTGTCAGAGGGCTCATGAAAGAATACAGAAAGTTAAACATACATTGTAATTATTTTTTCAAGATGATTAGTGGCCCACCAGCGGCCGAGCGGTAAAGACGCTGAACACTGGTAGTTCGGTCCGAGGTTCGAATCCTGCGAACGGACTGGCTGCATGAGCGTTTTCGTGGTTGTCCCCATGTGTAGTGTGTATACGAGCCAGTTTCTCTTAGAAAGTCCTCCACAAAGGCAACCCTCCCTTTAGGCAGATAGCCCTCATGTGCTTCGCCCTAATTGAATAACCTAACCTAAAATAACAAGATGATTAGTAAACCATCTTTATAGTATGATAACATTACCTTAAACCTTAACTGGAGGGTAATGAAGGATTTTGAAGAGTTAAGGGATTATCTTGTAAATATTTGTAAAAATGTATATTTAATACTTGATTCTTTCCTTTTACTAATAAAGGGCCAACTCATTTCAAAAGTCTCAATTGTAGCCCGAATTTAGTGAAAATTTTAATCTTTTTCCTTAACTTTTTGGCCAGTATTTAGTAAGTTTTATTACACATCTTAAATTCAGTTTTAAAATATTACAATACTTTTTACTTTCATAAAAAATGCTTTTTACTTTCATAAAAATGTTTTTAATTTTTCTAATTAAAATTCAAAAATACTTCTTAAATTTACTAAAAAATTTTTGCAGCCCTTAGTAATTTGCAACCACTTTTCACATTACAACAGTTTGTTATTTCACATTTTTTACACATTTTTACACACATTTTCACACACATTTTCACACACATTTTTACATAACTACACTGTTAAAATTTAAAAAAAATTTACATTACATATAGTTAGCAGCATAATAATTTTAAATATATTTTTTTAATGGTTTTTACATACAGCTGCTTATCACTCAACTTTGCCTTTTACTAGCGCCCTCTTTTATAAATAGAAGGAACACTACTTTACATCACTTGTCCACACTCCAATAGAAATAATGGTAAATTAATTAATTTAATTTAAAACTTACCTTTTACTAACTTTATTATATTATTTTAGTATTATTTAATTTAGTTTCTAGTTTATTTTTAGTATGTTAATAATTTCTGTATCTTTTTTGTTTATATGCATATTCGTGTCGGGGAAGTTTTTTGTGGGCAAGAGTTTCCAAATTAAACTGCTTTTCTAAAAAGTTGGTATTATAAAGGGTATTGTTTTGTATTGGCTTTGATTTATACTTTTCTAAAAGTTCCACTTGTTTGAATTGCTTTTGGTAGGTCACATTATTTAGTTTTACTTTTGGTTTTGAATTTTACACTTGCCTACATAAATGACAAAACACGAATTGAATAATTGAAGAGTTAGGTTTGAGGGCAACTTCCCCTTGATAAGTCTGTCTTCTACTAGCTCAACAGTTATTCACTTATGCATATTTTTTACTTTTAAAAAAATTTATTACAATTTTATACTTGCACTTGATTTACTTATGTTCTCAGAATTTAAATGATATTCTAGATTAGTTCGCAGCAATATAAATTATTTATGATTTATATTTATATTTCTTATTTCTATAATTAATTTTTTACTTTAAATTGCTTTTTACGAATAGAAATTTTGTTAATTCCAAATTTCATTCCTTGCAGCAATGGTGCAAGAGAATTATTTAAATTTAATTTAACTTTACTATATTCTTTTGAAACAATATTGTTCGTAGCATATGGTATATTTGAAATTAATCAAAAGATGTATAATTTACTTTGTATCAGTTGAAAGAAAATATTTATTTGTGACTTTTCTATCTGCATTGAAGTTGCATTTATTAGACATATTTTTCTTAACCACATTTTTTTAAAATATAGTACAACATGGGGAAAAAAAGTTTTATTGACTATTTTCTTTTAGTACTAAATGTATTTATGTCTGAAAACTAGTATTCATCCTAGTTTAAAATGAAGCACAATTCCTTTCAGGATGGATTGATGTTACTTGGGATCAGGGTGGAGCAAATTCTTACCGTATGGGAGCTGAAGGAAAATATGATTTGAAGCTTGCCCCTGGGTTTGATCCAGAAGCTTATCTTGCCTCAGTAGCTAGTTCTACCACTGCTGCTGCTAATATAAAATTGCGTTCAAAACCTGTGACTTCATCTGTTGGTTCTACCTTGTCATCTGCAAGCCTTAAAGTTGCTAGAACTATGACAACTGACACATCTTCAGCTAGGGGAAGTGTGTCCAGCAGGTGAATTTTTTATATAAAAATATTTATTAGTTATCTGATATGAAGTAGAAATGTAATTTGGAACTGCAGAGAGGCTTTGTTTTTATCTTTACTGTTTAATTCTTTTTCATTAATTTTGGGTCATATTTTTGAGTTCTAAATATCTTTGTAGTTCATTTGGAGGATGTGAAACATCATCTAGTCTTAGTGTTCTGGCAAGTGATCAGTCTACCTCTGGGAGTTTATCTGTTAAGGTATTTATAAAATCAAAGCTTTTAATCTTGCCTTTTTTTGCTCGGTTGTATTGCTGAAAATTTATTCTATCTTGTTAGGAAATGCTTTACATAAAGTATCTGTAGACATGTAATTTACAGTAGTTTAAAACACAGTGTTTCTAAGTTCAAAAGTGTAGAGACTTTCCCACAATGAGAATTTAGTTTTATAAACTCTAAAGTTGGTATTTTTCAAATTATGTAGTGTCACCTTCTTTGAATTAGAAGGTGTAATCATTACAAAATGTGTAAAAATTTGCATCTTGTATGCGAATAAAAGGCACAGTTTTTTTTATACCCGTGTTTTATCATTACTTCAAGTGAGTATGTTAATACGATATTATGCCATCCTTTGGGTTAACACTTACATTAGTATATAATATCCGCAATATCTTACCGCCTGCCTGGCAGCTGTACTTGCTAAGTTAAGTAGATGCTAATATTTTTTTTTAATTCCATAGTAAGTCATGTTTTAGACACTCATTGAACATTTATTATGTGTCAGGCTGTTAAAGTACTATTATTATATGAAGTAGTGATGAGTCCAGAGTTATTTATTGCATATTTAAAATAATTTTTCTGCTTTTGAATGTGTAAGTTCCAGGCATTTAATACAGTTTTTATTTTAAGCATATGCTGAATGAACCTGTTGTATGCCTAAGTGCATTTTCTCTTTTCGTTGCACTGTGATGTAATAATTTTCCTAATTACATTTCTTTCTCATCTCTTCTCGCTCATAACTGAAGTTTCTATTGTCTGCAGATTTTGCTCAAACCAAAGCTGGTATATAAAATATTAAATTAAAATGTCACATTAGATTAGCTCACATTTCATAACATTCTGTCAGCTGCATTGTTTTGCTCTTAAAATTGATAAAATTTTATTCAAAGTCTATGGTAACTTAATGTGGATTCTTTACCAAATTTTAAACTCTTTATTTGCATGTTTCTCTTCCAGTAATTGAATAGCCAGCTAACAAATAATTCATTAATTAATCCCAAAATTAAAATTAAAATTTAATTCTGAAATAAACTATTTATCAATTAATTTCATTTTAATATTTTGTATAATTACTATCTTGGTGAAATTTTCTGTCTTACGAACAACTATTCTATTTGTTTCATATTTTTTGAAAGCAAGTTTTGAATTGTATTTTCAATTTCATAAAATTGCTCACAGCTTTTTTTTCTTGATCAGCAGAATTAATTTCAAAGATTTTTACAGATTTTTTTTCCAGATTCAGTTGATGATGACATATAACTTTTTTCTGTATTATTTTTGTTTTCAGTTTCTGCAGTTCTTATCACACTTTCATGGTCAGTTTTTTAACACATTACCTCAATATTGTGAAATGGCACAACATATTCTAAAAGTGCATCTTTGTGATTTATCTCACTGTTGCTTGAAGCACTATCTAAAATTTGCAGTTAAGGGGCTAATCCCCTGAATTGACTATAATATGCATTGTCTCCTACAGAGATATCAGCTTACTTATTTCCTTCAGAGTGCTTGCAGTTTTTTATAATTCAGCCAGATTAAAGGTTGAAGCTTACAAGTTGTATTTGTGGGAAGAGACATTATTGTTCATCAGAAAGATATCTAAAGTGTGTGTTATTCACAGTTTTCTAATTACTAAATTTTCATTTTAAAATTCACTGTTGCAATTAAAAGAAAATTATTTAAAATATTATTTGTTATCCATGAGCTCTTGTTGCTATACCAAGTTAGAAGTAAAAATAATGCTTTTCAAACATCAAGTTTTCTGGTTTTATCAATAACCATTGTTGTTTTCTTAATTGTTGGGTCCATGTTGCATGTTAGCATGTCAGTAACTGATTTTTATTTCTTAAACTACCTGCTGCTTCACTCTTCAAAAATAATGTTAGTTATGGTAGTGTTTTTTAATGTAGTATAAGTTTTTTAAATTTTTTACTCGCTCCACCAATAAACACAGGAAGCAAGGAATGCACCATGGAGAACTTTTAGGGGAAGCTGGCTCATATCCATGTTACACTTATGGAAAGCCACAGAAACTCCCAGCCAGCTAGCCAGTTCACCTGGACTTGAACCTCAGACCGAACTACTAGTGTTCAGCAACTTTTACCACTTGACTTCTATGCATTCCCGGTTCTTCTACATTAGACATTGCATACAGCTTGTATTCATTTAGCATCCCAAATAAAACATTTTGCATGCAGTTGCATGATGATCTGATTCTTCCTTTTCTGCGTGCGATTTCTGAATGATCTGAATTAATAATTCCTGATGAACAGTGTTGATTTCAATTTCTCCGACTTGTGAGCTATAGGTCAGTAAATATAAAATTATATTCTACAATGCCGTTTTGGAAATTCCAAGTTTAAAACTAGTTTTTCCTCTGGCTGCAATTACCAAGAACATTGAAGTCTTTTTACAGTTTATCCTTTCTATTTAGTCTTTTGACATGGCATTTTGACACGTTACAAGTTAAACATACAGCAAATTAACAAAATACTTGTTCTAAATTTATTCAGGTTTCGGAATTTATGTTTGTATCCAGTAGAAGGATTACCCTTTTTCTATCTAGTTGATTTACTTTTTCATAATTACAAACATAGCCAGTGCTTTCCTTGCATTCTTTTCAGTCTGCAAATCCACTTCCTTTTCATTCATAGTCTAATGCATGATACTGCTGAGAAGATTTGATGAACTTTTTTGTAACTTTGTAACAAAATAATGTGTCTATCCCAAAAGGAAGATAGTGAATGTGGAAACCTGAAAAGACAGGGTACAGAAGTTTCATTTCCACCTAGTATTAGCTAGTATTCAAGAAGCAACTCCCATTCATTTTCAGTGTCTGTTTTCATTTATCTTAAGATAAAGAATTGTTTGTTTCGTTAGTCTTTGTCTCTAAAATTCAATATGAACAAAAAAATTCTGAAAACTGTGTCTCACAGGTACAGGGACCGGGGGATAGGAAGCTTTTGGTCAATCCTGTTTTATGGAACTATTATGTACCTGAATGATAAAGCCACTGTCCACAGTACATTAAATGAACTACGAAAAGCTCTGAAAAATACACGTAAAATATTCTGTCATTGAAGAGTCTGTCTTTGTTAAATCTGAGTTAATAAACTGTGCTTTTTGTTCGTTGATTAGCATGTAATTCATTTTGTTTCCTGGAAATTTAAATTTAATAAGCAGCTGATTTTATACACCAGTGAGTTTAATAAACCGTGGGTACTGTAAGTATTTTACAGTTCATGTCATCTGAGTTTCTGAATAGATATAAAATTCACTATCACTCAAGTCTGTCATCACAGCTTTCTGTATTAGAATTTAAATTCTCTTCATTATACAAGATAATTCTCACTACTATCCATAGTTTCTTATGTAACACTTTTTAAAAGCTTAAAATATCACTTCAAATGGAATCTCCAACCATGCATCTGTTACTCATAGTGCAACCATTACTGCATCTACTTTTTAAATTTCCTCTCTTTGTTATATCATTGCCTTCTGTCATTATGCATTCCATGCATTTATATCTTTAAGCATATCCGTAAATGGCTTATTTAAGCCAGTATCTTAGCTGCTGGAGCATAGATGTAGCCCTCCGTATATTAGTTATTTTTGTTTTCATTTCAGTGCATTTGCCTTTCACTGTATCTATGATGTGAGCCTTGAATGAGTTCCAAACTAGCATGGATGGTTTATTAGCTGCAGTGCCTTTTTTCAGCTCCAAGTTCTGTTCCTCCCTTCCCGGGTGCCATTTTCATGGGCATGCAGTAAAACTCCACTTGGTTTGGTGTATTTGATAACGGCGAAGAACTCAAAAACTATTTGCCTAAGCGAAATCATGCCTTTGTGTAGGACCTTTCGAAGGGAAACTGGCTCGTTTAGGTATTACACATGTGGGAAAATGATGAAATCGCCATACAGCCAACTCATTCACTGGAATTTCAACCTGGGTTTGAACTACCAGTGTTCAGTGACTACCACTCAGCCACTGGTAGGCCACATCCTGAGTAGAGTCTTATATTTGAAAATGATTCTCAGAAATAAATGGATTCCATCTGCCATTCAGCACAAAACTGTCATGAAGTTACATTTTTTTAACCTTCACAAAAATATCCTTAAAACATTTTAAGGAGCAACATTGTAATTCAACAGCAAATCAAATAACAGTAAGTTTTGTCTATAGATTTCAAACAACTTGATACTGTATTTTTATTATTTTGTCACATTGTTGAAATGGTTCTAGCTGTGAAGGGAGTTTTTGTGCAGTCTTAGTGCAAGCTCTTATCCAAGAATTGTGCTTACTTATAAAATGATTGTTTCATCTTACAGAAGGAATGTAAGATATGGATTTGCTTTGAGCCACTTCAAGGTTGCTTCATTTGGCTTGATACCTTGATTTGTGTAGCTTTAGGGTTACAGTAAACCATTAATTTACGATTTTTTTATTCAAGGCATAAAACACATGCCACAAACAAGGCATTGCCTTTTTTATTTTTGGCATCTCCACTAATTCAGTATGTTTTTACTCCACTCTCAAGCTAGTTTCTGATCTACGGAGATATGTTGAACAGCTGTGCTGTTAGAATTTTCAGCAAACACGATCACCTGTAGTTTGAAATGTGCCATGTAAGAATTTTTGTCTCCTGTCATCTTTCAGACTAGAAATAAAAGTGCACTGAAAATGAGACTGGTGCAGATACGACAGATTGTATATCACATAACAAATAAAACTGAAAATATTTTAGTGTCAGATAGGGTTACCAGAAGAAAACTATTGTATTTGGGGTCTCACATTTGATAGTAATGTAACTGGAAAATATTCCACCTGTTTAGCAACATCTTTGTGATGTGTTTGAATGCTGGTGGATTTTTCTCACACCATTTCGGTTTGCGTTCTTGTTTTGAATTTTGGTTAATTTTTTGGAGAAAAGCACACTCTTGGCTTAATGCTCGAAAATATATAGTATTTAAAACTAAGGTTATCAATTTCTGAAATTTAGATGATTTAGTTTTATAATATTTCAAATTCCAAAATTTACTGTTTCAATATACCTGGTGGAAATTAAGTTATACCTTACTAATGCTAAAGGGCCCACCAAATGGCTGAGTGGTTAAAAACTTAATACTTGTAGTTCAACCTGTATTTGAGTCCCTGCAAACAGGCTAGCTGCGTGGTTGGTTTTCATAGTTTTGCTCCCTGCTTTGTGAATTCAATCCAGCTTCCCATAAAAGTCCTCCACATAGGCATTTTGCCCTTTAGGCAGTTAACCGTGTTGTGTTTTGCTATATTCAAATAATTTGTATTAATGTTAAACATACCTTTCCATAATTTCTTACCAGAATTTGCAAAAATTTTTTCCATAAATTCTTACTGTAAGTGAGAACAGACTTGTTTAGTCCTTACTTCTTTCCATTTTATACTTGGAGTATAAAACAACTGAAACTTTGAAAAAAGTGTCCATCAGACGGCAAAAAGAGAAAAGTCATATTTATTTGTGCTCATTGAGGACACATTTAAATTGTTTGGAGGATAGTAATGCTTCTGAAAGTGAGAGTCTGATATAATAAATAATAGAGCTTGATAACACAATCATGGTGTGCAGTATGTAAAATAAAATTTTTTGAGGAGTTTCATTAAGGCCATCCATGGCATTGAAGTTATAAGAGCTTATATCTTTTCTTTCTAGTCATGTCTATTTCATGTTAAGTTTTTTATGCAACAATAAAGCAATTCATAGTATCTCAGTTTTCTAAATGAAAAAAATATGTGAAGATTTTTAGCTTACTGTTCAGCAACTTTGAAAATAGCCTATAGAGAAAATCCTTTTGTGAAGGATGAAGCTGTTGGCATTTTTAGAGTTGCTAGGCAACTACTAATTGTCATGCATTATTTCAGAAATTGGTTTATAATTGGTCATGTGGATTTATGGTGTTGTGTAAAATATCTTGGAAGAAATTAAAACAATCTGCTGCTTCTATTTTTGCAGTTGATGTAATAATTAAAGTACTAAATTACCATCTTCTCCCCATATAAACCAGGTAATATTAGATTTTCTCTATAGATTCATGTGGAACGGAACTATTTTTAAAGTCGTTAGAATTAAAAAATTTTGTGATGATTAAATTTAATTATTATTTTTATATTTATTTAATCATTTATTTTTGTGCATTTTTGCAAATTTTTTGTATGACTGCATTTTTAGTTTCTTGAGATTCATTGTTAATAGTACAATTCTGGTATTTAACATTGTATTATTTATTTTGCTCTATATTCTGAATTTACAGTTTGGTATGAAACATGAAACAAAAATGAGTAGTATTTCATAAGTAGCAGTAATTTATTAAAACATGTATTGTAAACTACGTGTTAGAAATTTTCTGTCACTAGTGTGATTCACTGCAGAATGTATCCAAAATTTGTAATACGTATTTTTATCTGTGTTCTTTCATTGGGACTTCAGCAATTACAGATTTCAGAAATTTCTGTATTTTAGATTACAAGTTTAAATGCTAATAAATAAGCTGACCTGGAGAAATTATGAAATTAAAACTATGCAAGTCATTTATGAAATAGTGGAGCATTTAAGACTTTAATGGAAACAAAATTTTTGAGGGTAGGGGGAAGAAAGGATACTGAATATTTATTTCTTTGTGGTATTAAACTTTTTTTTTAATGCAAGTTGTTTAAGCTGTTTCATTTTTTGTGCTACTTTCTCTGTAATTTTTGTAGACAGGCATAATTTCTTGTTCGTTTTACTTTGATAGTCATCACTTTCTTTTGATATAGATTTATTTGAGTAATCTAAATAAATTTACTGTACTGCTCTACTTCAGTGACCATCAACCTATAGGTCACTGACTGATGACCAGTGAGAATAAGCCAGCGTGGCATTGTTGATCACCTTTGGGTTATTGTATTTTACTAATCTGTAATAAATGTAATTTAAAATATATTTAACTACGTAACTGATAATTTGTGTGAAAATTTTTCGAGTATTGTAATTTACTTTAGCTATGCGTAGCACCATTTATTACATAGCTACTACAGAATTATATTCTTTTTTTGTTGTATTTTTGTGTAAACTTTTATATTTTATAATATATTAATATTTACTCTGTGGTTTATAATTGTTTGGGAACATAGGTGACAATGCTAGTAATTTTATATTATATATGGGGGAAATATGTATTTATATAAGTTTTCTTTTAAAGCAGGCTGCAGAAATGTTGGCAGAAAATGTTTTAACATCTGCTAGTGCTGAAGCAGCTGTTGTTACAGCCGATGTGTCGGAGTCCGAAAATAATGCTACATCCAAAAGACTACAGTCTTGTAAATCAATTGTAATGCGTAATGAATTCTCTGTTTCAATGGGTGTTGGTCTTTCTCCTACCCGAGAAGAGACTGAAGATGCATCCACTATTAGAGACTCTATTGAGAACCTTCACTTATCAGAAGCATTGCGTATCCCACCAGGAAACGATAAACAGTGCATAGCAGACAACCAGCTTCAAAATTCAAGAGAATCTGGTTCTGGAAACATGAGTGTCAGTGCTCCTAATTTATCTAATACAAATGTTAGTGATTCTGCTGTTAGCTTGCTTGAGACATTTGCTGCTGTTGCGCGCAGAAGAGCTAATGGCAATACTACAAATTCAAGTACCCCTAATTCATTGTTTACCAGAGGTTCTAATAATGTTGGGAGCTTGGTACGATTAGCTTTATCTTCAAATTTCTCAGGTTAGTATATTTTATATGCATTATTGCCTTCTTGCACTGATTTGTTTTTTTATTAAACTTGTATTTCAAGTATTATTACAAGGTATTTTGATTGGTAGTTCCTCCGTAAAATCAGTGAAATTTCCATCAGATTCTGGATAGAAACATAACTCGTGGTTTGCATGGTGCTGTAGTACTGTGAACCAAAAAATGCTGGAAATATCCTCTCTCAGCATCCAGGCATATTCAGATGACAAAATCTGTATTAAGGTTCATGGCATTACGTCCACAAAATGGTCTGCATTCCTTTATTCATCTGCATTTTCTAATCCTGCCGTTAGTGAGATTGATTTTTGTAAGCATTACCTATGAAATTGTCCTAATGGGAGAAAAAACCAGTCAAATAGGGTGGAAGAAATCAAATAGTGTGAATGGGGTAGCCAATTGTAAAATTTGGAACTTGCATTGAGACCTCACACAAATAGTCATAAAGCTAAAAGTGTTCGTAATTAATCATGAATGTTACTACTGCGTATTTGGAAAGACTGAAGCTCACTTTAAAACAACACATTGTGCTTGTATGTAAAATTCGGAAGAAAAATATATAAGAGGCTATTTGGAAGCACTACTTACTGAAATACTTTGTATAAGCTATTAATACAAATTTCTGTTTCTATATTTGGAAACTTTTGTGATTATAACTTTTTTTATCTACTTTTTTCTTTAAAATAGTATTTTAGGAAGTAAATGTTTTGATCTGAAGTGTTGTACCTCTCCATTCTTACGCTCATTTGAAATCAATGCAAATTATAGAGCTTGAATGCAAATTATAGCCTTATACTGCATTCTTCTTTATTTAAAATGGAAAGAAAGCTAAAAGTTTATTGTGAGTTATTGCCCCCAGTACCCATATTTTATGCCACTTTTGAATTTTACATTTACATTCCTTGCATAAAAGCACAGCATATTATGAATTTGGATATATTTCTTCCTCATACAGGGTGCACTAAAAATCACAGTCACTAGACTTTTTAAAACTAAAACAAGTTGTAAAGAAATGTGGTATACCCTAGGATTTAAACCGTGAATTCAGATTATTTTGAAATACATTAAAAAATGTTTTATTAAACAAATATAAATCAAATATTGCAAATTTTGAAGACTTCGAGATTGTCCTGTAATTTCTTGTAAATGTAAAAATGGTAGCTTTTGTAAATAAAGCAGATTAAATCTCTCTGTATAATTATATTATTTCTCTGAAATTGTAATATTTAAAGAGTTTATAATCAAGTGAAATATCCGTACATTTTCTCTCAGTAGTAGGTACTTTTGCTCCGGAAGAGGTCTAGCTATGCAAATGAAATTAACATTAAAAGAAACTATTCACATATAAAGCTTATTATAATTATTACTTTTTGTGTGTGTGCACGTGCATATGTGTGCTGGTTTATGTCTGATGGGTTATTGCTAGATGATTTTCTTTGGTAAACTTTGCTGGGTGTGTTGTTGTTGTAATTTGTTGGTAAAATTTAAAATTAAAATTTCTCTCTCACCAAAATATCTGTAAATTCAGCTGTATGGCAATTTCAAACGTGCAAAAGGTGAAAGTATGGTTGAGGGCCACTCATTGTGACAGGACTGAAAATTTTCTTGTGATATAATGAAGAACTCATTATTTTAGAATGTATCAGTGATTTAATGTCTAAATTTGCAGAATATGGGTAGTTTATGATTGCGTTTAGATGAGTGGTTTCACTTGAAGGGGTTTTTGTGTTATCCAATTTCTTTTGTAGATACCATCAGTTTTCATTAGAGAGTCTTCCATAAAGTCATCCCTTTCACTAGGCACATAGTCTAAACAAGATTTGTGATGATTAACAAATCCACTTGTCTTCATTGGTAGGAAAATCTAAATTTTATGTTCTTTTTCAGTCTCTACGTAAAAACTTGTTAGTATATGTTTTTTATAGTATCTGTTAAGTGGTATTTAATTAAAAAAATATTAACAAACTTTTGGTATATTGATCTCACATATATAACAAAAAGCTCTCTGTTGTATTACTAAGATGAAGAATTCCAGTATATCAACATCAGTAATTAATTTGTTTGTTGAAAAGTGTTAATTTTCTTTTGAAATTCCAGTTCCTAATAGTTTCTTACAGACTCGGTGTAAGAAGAATTTTGACTGCATGGTAGTAGCCCTAGTTTTTGTTCTTTTATAAGAAAATTAAAGCATTAATTTTTTTTTCTGAGAGATCTCGAGAATAAATGAAATATGGAAAGCATATATTCAGGGTAATTTTACTTTGCCACCTGCTTTTTCTATGAATACTTATTGAGCAATGGTAATATGCACTGCATAGTACATGTAAATGTAATAATTGCTAAGCTAGTGGTTGTGGTGCGAGTATCTTTATGAATGTCATTCAGCTATGATAATTTTTTATTGCTTATTTTAGTACAGCTAGGATGAATGCTATTTAAGTTGAATCATTCATTAAATGCATTTTTTAAATATTTGTTTACCTTTGAAGTATGAAGCTTAGCATCAGTGTATGGAAAAATTGTACCTTTTTTGTAGCGTAAGAGGGTGAGACTCAAGAGTTAATGCTTCCTACTTATAATTATAAGCTGTGTTGTATAGCCATGCAGAGGAAGGTCATTTGTCAGGAGAAGCTAGCCAGATGGATTGGAAATAAGCCAAGGAGAAACGAAGGCTTACAAAGAAGGCATTACATGTCTATTAGTTACGATGTTTGTAAATGTGGCTGTAAGTTATATAAGTTCCAAAATCTTCCCACCAGCACTAATATGTATCTTTTAACATTGAAGCCTGAATCTGTTAATTTGTGCAAAAATGCCTGGCATATTATGCATGTGTCCATTTGCTCTGGTGACTCTATTCTATAGAGATTCCTCTCCTCTTCTGTGTAGTGGTGTTGCAGTTGCATTATGGTCTTCTTCAACAGAAGTCTTATAAATAAGGTTTTAATGTAATTTTAGAGGATGATATCAGTGGGAACTATGTCAGCTGATTTTTATGACTAAATATTGCTGCCAGTGCCCTCTTGCATTTTCTATTGATGTCTGACTATACTAGACATTTGTTTCTGGACAAATAGTCAGATCTACCGCGTTTGTGTTGTGAGGAATTTAAATCCTTCTGCATGGTATAAATCTGTTTATTAAAATAGATAGTTAACAACCCATAATAGAGGATTGAGATGCTTTTAGGATCCAAATCCAGAAAATACTATCATGTTGGGATGTGTATTATCATCTAAAGTAGTTGTCTTCAACCCGTGACCCATAAAGCCATTTCAATCATTTAAAAATGTAACTGCCTCAAATTGTTGGCTTTTCCCTGCACAAAACTTTGCGAGATGTTTGATATTTATTTCATCCAATTCTGCTTTCATTAAGGATTATCATATTTTAAACACCTTAATATGTTGGCCTTCTATACTAAAATAAACACAAAAGAAACCACACTTAAGAGTATTTATCATACCTTCATATGTGTCATATTTATAAGAAGGGTTTGTAGAGGGGGAAGGGGGAAATGAATGGCATTCTAACACACCGTGATTGTTTGGCAGTATGCGGGATTTATACACTTGATTTAAGCTGGTAATCCTTTGAGATTCAAAATTCAGAAGCGTTTTTGGTCTTCAAATGAATGTAGAATGGCAAGCCATGATAATAAGAGAGAAGAGTTGAAAGTGATTTTTTTTTTTAAAGAAAAGTGGTTATCTCTTACTTCTTTGAGCAACAGAGTAAGGACACCAATGGCTAAGCAGTAAAGTTTCTGAACGCTGGTAGTTCAGTCCGAGGTTCGAAACCCATGAACAAGCAGGCTGCATAGGCATTTTCATGTGTTTCCCCATGCATAACATATATATGAGCCAGTTACTCTTAGAAAGTCCTTCATAAAGGCATTTGTTATGAGAGTGTAGGTCTAATGAAAGAATATAACATCAAGAGGCATTCTGAACTAAGCACAGTAAGAAATATTCTGCATTGGAAGGACATTTTCAAAACAATAAAGTCAGTAAATTAAAATCAGTGTTAAATTATCAGCAGAATCAGAGTGAATAAAGATTCTGAAATTAGGATTCGTGTTAGCTATGTGATAGCAGAAGAAATTGCTAAAGGTGGAAAACATTTCATTGATGTAGAGTTTGTAAAAGAACATCTACAATGTGCAGTTCATATGCTTAGTCCACCACAAGCTCAAGCATTAGCTGGACAGTAGTGAGACATGTGGAGGATCTGGCAGCAGATATATGTAATAAGTTAAAATCCAAATGTAATGACTTTGTGTTTTATTTTGTAGTGATGGAGAATCAGCAGATGAAATAGATACTGCACAAGGAGCCATTTTTATTGTGATTTAACTTCACAATTATCAGCCAGTGTTATTGCAATTAAAGGCACATGGTGATCAGATTTGTATTCGAGTCTGACAAAAACCTTGGCTAAATGTGAATTAGACATGAGCAACAACATATCAGTCATAACCACGGAGTGGTATGACTGGACAGAAAGAAGGAGTAATAACATCACTCAAATCTGCTGCAAAGTCATGTGGTAATAGTATTATGGCTGGCTCACTGTGTCATCTACTGAGAACATTTTTTGCAAGAATTCTTTTTGAAACCTTGAACATGTGATGACTGTTGTTGCAAAAGTGGTTAATATCATCTGGTCCAAAGGACTTAATAGCAAGCAATTTCAACAGTTCTTAAGTTATTTAGAAGCTGAACATAGTGACATTGTGTGTTACGAAGTACGTTGATTGGAACGCAAAAAGATGCTTCAGCGCTTGCTTTCCTTGAAGGATGAAGTTCAACATTTCATGGAATCTAAAGGCAAATCCATTTATGATTTCAATGATAGGAAATATTTGAGAGACTTTGCATTTCTAATTGATGTCACTGTTCATCTCTCAAGGCTGCCATGCTACCTGGAAAAGTCAGGGAATTCTAAAATTGACCAAAAAATTCAGGGAAAAGTCAGAGAATTTAAATATTTTAGTCAAAACTGGAAAAATCAGCGAAATTCATATGGAGATTCCTCAAAAAGCGATTTTTGCGCCGTTGGAAGTGATCACTTTCTTGGCGAATCATGTATCATGTGAGCAATATTCAGACTGCTGGTGTAGAGCCAATTTTGCGGCGGCAATCAGATTGTCTTTTAGAAAGCCAAAGCAAGTTTCCAATATCCTTTCTTTCCAGTAACTATGAGAATCCAGAGAATCGAGTGTGCAGTGCATGTTGAACAAAAGTAAATCCCCCCCCGTTTTCGTTTACAACAAAATTGTTTAAACCTTTTCTTCTTTCTTGAATGCTTTATTTGTCATTTTGCAGTAAAATAAAAATAAATAAATAAAAAAAAAGGTCATCTAGGCTAACCATTTAATATATCTATATTCACCAAAATATTGTCGATTTCTGTAATTCAATTTTTAATCCTTAAGTAATTTATTTAAATGTTATTCATGTCATTTAATGTATCCTCTTCCTTCTAAATATATCTATTATTAGTTAATAATACTTTCAAATTTCAGGCAATTTTCTTTGGCATACTTATGAAACTAATTTTAGCAGTTTGATGACATACCATCACGAAATTTGGTGCCAATATTTTTTACTTGTGTATGCTGCTAAATAAATATAAAATACTTAAATTTATTTTAAAATACCATTAAACAGATTTCTTTCTTCCTTTAGCTGCAAAATGTCTGCAGAAAAGACAGTTTTTAAATCCCGATTGGGCAGATTCTGATCCCAATCCTCAGTGGATAAAAGAATTCCTATTATAGTTATAAAAATAATGATTTGGAGGTATATATATATAAATAAATAAAGTCATATGCAATTGGAAAATTTTTGTGTTTACAAGTGATACCATAATTAATTTATTCTCAACTCAGCCAACATGCACTCTGCAGATAGCCTGGAATTTTCTTGAAACACATCTGGAAAAACAGGGAATTTCATTCTCCTGTTTCACTGACAAGCCTGATTTTTGCAATCTGAACTACTGCTTACTGGGAAAAGTTCTACTTGTTCATAATCTTAATGACTCTGTGAAAACAAATTAATCCTATAGGAAAGTCAATTACAAAATAAGAATTACATTCACTTTCCGAAACTAACAGAGTTGGTGAATAAAACTACAACATAGAACTCAGACGACTGTATTCAGTGTATTTCAAATCTGAGGCTGATTCAAAAGTAAATATTTTGACTTCCATGAGAATGAAATTTTCATAAGAATGTTCTCCACACCATTCTCATTAAACATTGAAAGTGTTCCACCTGAACTTCAATTATAATTTGTAGGTTTGCTATGTGACTATGCAGTAAAATGCAAATTTCTTGAAAATCCTACATGAGAATTGGTTTTTATTCACAGTACATGTCTGAAGATAAGTAGCCATGAATACATAATTAGTCAAATGAAGAACACAAAATCAAAAACACAAACATTTTTGACAACTCAACATTTGAAAGATGCTTTTTGTATCACAGCATCACAAATTCTATAAGATATTTCAATAAAGAAGAAACAGTGCTGACTTTCTGATCATGACTGAAGTACCTTCTATCCCAACTGTAATGCAAGTTTTGTGCTGTCAATGGATTTTGTAGCATCACTATGTATCTTACTGTATATCACGCTGCCTTCATTCTCTTTCATAATTTGAAAAAGTGCAATGTATATTAATTTAACTTTCATTGAACTTTATTTTTTGAAAGGAAAACAAACAATATTATAAAAATCAGTTATCCCATCTTCCCCTTAAAATGAATTGTAGTCTTGTAAACTTCCCTCTCTTTTATAAATTTTCTGCCTAAGACTACATATTTGATAGATGCATGGCATGTGGATTTTAATGAATTTATTGATGTGGCCTGAAGCGTTGAAGACCGTTCTCTAATCAAAAGGAATAAAGAGACTTTAAGCTGCTGGTTAACTTCTGTGCATAGATGCCGCTTACTAGCAAACAAGTAGTTTTGTATGAATAGGTTTCACATGAAAACGATCAGATTTCCCTGCTTCAGTCAGATTTTCTGAATCTAAAAATTGAATTAATGAAGATGTATAAAAACATCTTTAATAAAATCTCTATGGTAGATTCTGTGTTCTGGAATTACCTATGGTAACAGTGTAAAATTGTAGGCTGATTTTTTTTTTGTAAAAGGACTCTAATGTTAAAGGATTAATTTTCAGCCTTAGTGTTTTATAAAAGATATGAAATTTTGAAGTGATATTGCATTTGGGTTGGACACTAGTGGCTGAATACCTCTGAAGCCATGCCTCAAAAAGCTAAGCTCTCGAGATTGATTGTCACTGAAAGGGCTGATGACATAGGTTTCCATGATTATCCTTGAGTGTAATGTAAATAGGAGGAAACTATCTATAAATGTGTCTGGGAGTTTTAATGATCAAATTAAGTGCACAAAGTCTTGGCAAATTGTTCATGACTTAAGCGTATTGGTTTCTTCAACAGCATAAATAAATAATTAGAACTCTATGATTTGGAAAATCGTGTTTTATGTTGATATATATCTGAATTTCATCCGAACACTTTTCAGGATGGTTTATTTCAAATCTCATCCAAAGCTTAAATTTTCACTTATCATTTAATTGTGATCTGCCATTTGTGTGGGTATGTGTATTCTGTGTTCTGGAATCTTATTTTGAATAGTATTTGCATTTGTAACTGACAGAGAGCATGTACATTCATTCATATAACATGCCAAACTTAAAAAAAAATGTAGTTGGTTAACTTTGATTTCAGTGATTTGTGCTATGCTTAGAGCAGTTGTGATTACATGTGTCAGCTTGTGGCATTTGTGTAAAATATGTGATGTATATTTTTGTTTAATCAATAGATAAACTTGATACAGTGATATATAATTTTGTCAAAAGTGTCAAAATGGTATGGGTGTAAGTGAAATGATGAGTGCACGTGATCAGAAAAGAATATATTTTCAACTTATTACAAGTTGTTATTGAAGTATGTATTTCTTCTTAAGTATGTTTTTCCCATGTGTAATGTAAATACAGGCCAATTTCCTTAGAAAGTCCTCCATAAAGTCACTCCGTTAGGCAAAATGGCCTCATTTGTTTTGCCATATGTGAATAACATTACCTAACCTTTCTTCAACATGCTTCATCTCTGCCCACAATTAATATTTATTTCATATTTATATGTCCATCATAAATAGTTTAGGCAAAGCACTATGCTATATTAAAAATTTGAGAAACTTGTTCTAAAACATTTTTCGGAACACTTTGTTTTCAGAATTGAATGCAGGCAAACTAGCAGGCATTTTTTTCAGTCATTTATTTTTTTTTTTTTTTTTTTTGTAAAAATGATTCCCAGTGTGATGGATGGACAGGTGGTTTAAAAGGAGAAGTTCGCTGGAGATTTGGTGCACACGAAATTTTCTGTAAATTTTCCAAGCTTTTAATTGCAGCTTAAAAATGTATTTACAGATGTTGTAGATTAATCAAGTAAAATATCGCATTCCCTTTTATTTAATGGTAGGGGGAAAATGAAAAATTGCATTGATCATTTCATTATAAAAAAAAGTTAGGTTATCATTTAAAGGAAGTTGCTGACAGAAAGAGTTTTCCACATCAACTCTAACTAAAGGTGCATTTTTGATTTTTACTCCAAATTGCAAGTTATGTGTGTGGAATCTACAACTACTATAATGCTGGATTTTATGACAAGCTTTATTCCTTCTTGTTTCTAGTAGCTCCACTAAGATAATTCCAAATTGTTTCTATTTCCAAATTCTTGTATTTTCTGCATTTTCTATCAAGAGAAGTAAAATTATGTATGCAAAACAGTTTTAAAAGTGTGTCTTCATTTTTGCTAGACATCTGGTATTCATCATAGATTTCTGTTTGGAATTTTCAAGCAGATTAAAAAATCTTTTATATTATTTAGATTGCTGAAAATAAAGCTCTGCTGCATTACTCTCTGTTTTGCTACCTATCACAACTATATCTGAAAGGTGACAGCTTGATAGTCTATGAGTATACAAAATAACGAGATTTAAATCATAAAATAATGATAAAATGCATTGATTGTGCATGCTACTTAATGCAGTATGTTATAAAGCATTTTGAGTGCTGTTAGTGTATTTTAGTGCTTGTTCATTAAGAATAAACCATTAAAGATCAAATTTAAGAGTATATGGTTTTAAAAGTACCTAATTTCTAATAGTATATGTAATATTTATAATAGTAAGATGTCTAAAGTAAGCAGTAACAGAACCTTTTTTTGTGCAGCCTTTTTCTGTAAATTTTTTTAATGCCAGTTATCTTCAGTTATAGTGGAACAGCCCTTTTATTGACATAAGATAATGCCTTGATTACTTTCGATTTGTTCTTGCATCCCTTTATTTTCTGTTTCGTCATCTTTAATAATCCCTCAAGGGGAAGAAAGGTTAAAAAATTATATTTTTTATGCTCTGCATTAATCTGTACATATATAGAAAAGAAAAGGAGTTGTTATGTACCCAGAAACTTGTGCTAATTACAGGGTTGCCACGCTACCTGTAAAACCGGGACAACCGGAAAAAGTCAGGGAATTCGAAAATTGACCAAAAAATTCAGGGAAAAGTCAGGGAATTGAAATATTTTAGTCAAAATCTGGAAAAGTCAGGGAATTTTATACGGCGATCACCCCAAAAAACGCGAGTTTTGTGCCGACATTGGAAGCGATTCCTTTCTTGACGCGCGTTAGCGTCATACGGGCAGCTGGCATAGAGCCAACTTTCGCAGTTCCAATCAGATTGTCTTTTAGAAAGGCAAAGCAAGTTTCCAGTAGTTTTGGTTTAGAATCGAGAAACGTGCATGTGCAGTGCATGTTGAACTACAGAAAATACGCATTTTTGTATAAAACAAAATCGGTTTAATCATAGTATGCGGTACCATGGAGGTTAGAATAGCCTCCATGTATTCTACTATTCTAACCTCCATGTACGGTACACACGGGATTTGGCGGCATTGTGAAGAGCAGTAAACGGGCCATTTTGGTGTTGGCAGCAATTTTCAAAATCGGGCCTAGGCCGTAGCGTATAGTAGTAGGATTTTACCGCAAAATCTTTTAAACATTTTTTTTTTCCTTTTTAATAAATGCCTTATTTGCATTTTACAGTAAAATAAAAAAAAAAAATAGTAATCAGTCATCTAGGCTAACCATTTAATATAATTATATTCGCCAAAATATCGTTGATTATTGTAGTTCAGTTTTTAATTATTTTAATGTTTATTCATATCATTTAATGTTGCTTCTTCCCTCTAAATTTATTTATGCAAATAATACTTTCAAATTTCTTCTCTAGCATAGTCCTGAAGCTAATTCTAGCAGTATGATGACATAACATCACGAAATTTAATGCACATATTTTTTGCTTATGTATGCTGCTAAATAAATATAAAATACCTAAATTTATATAAAAAACTATCATTAAATAGATTTCTTTCTTTCGTTTACCAAAATATCTGCAAAAAAAGTTATTTTTTAATCCAGATTGGACAAAGTCTAATCTCAATCTTCAGTGATGAAAACAACTATTATAGTTAAAATAGTAATTCTTTGGAGATTATAAGTCATATGTAATCGGCAAATTTTTGTGTTTTCAAGTGGCCATAATTAATTTACCGCTTAGCACAGCCAAACTGCACTACGCGGATAGACTGGAATTTTCTTAAAACACACCTGGAAGAGTCAGGGAATTTCATTCTCCTGTTTGAGTGGCAACCCTGTAATTAATGCTCTTAACTAACGTTACTGCAACTGGAGAAAACAATTATTTTATGAAAAGAAAGAGGGGCAAAAAAGAGTTCCTTGATGAAAAATACAGCTTGCACTGCTATTTATTCGAATAAAAATTTACCATACATACAGTATTCAAGAATAGCATTATTATGATGCTGTGTGTCCTATCCATACTATATTATTGAGCAGCATTCGTTTCTCAGAATTTCCTATCAGCAGAGCAAAAAATTCATTTAATATTTATCCTTTCTTTCTCCCCTCCCCCTCTAAATCTGTTGTTTCATGAAGAATAAGTGCTGGAGGTCTTCTGTAATTGGCTTAAGAAATTGTTTTATCATAGACAGGTGCCTGATAGTTTTTTTCTTGCTGAGTCATCTGGAATGAATTTTATGATCTTTATATGAAGATATGTTAGTAGAGCTAATGTGGATGTCAATTTAGTGAAAAATGAATACAGAAATATTTATTGATTTTGTATTTTTTCTTTCAAAAATAAAACCTTTCATGCAGTTTGTTGTTAATAGGGTTGATTTGATCTTGATACTTAATGCTTTTTACCATAGTTTATTCTGATATTACAAAACTCTTATCAAATATTTTTTTCTGTTGGTAGTAGTTCTTGTTCTTTGTATCCTTTTGTAAGTATTTTCAGTTTTATTTAGAATCAAACTTCCTTATTAAAAATGTTCAACAAATGCTTGGCCAAGCAGAAAGAAATATTTTTCTTCTGCATAAATGTGCATATATACATAAAGGCTGTTTTCCTGTTATGAGCTTGAAAAGAAGAAAGATACATTGAATTTTAATGCTGCAATCATATTTGTTTTTTGGTCGTAATAGTGTTTATGTGAATGTTCTTATCACAGAGTATAGTTTAAAGATTGTGCATAGTGTATATAGGTGCATACAATAAAAGAACAAGCAAAAAGTATGATGATTCAGTTTTAAAACCCCAAGATGGTTATTTATGCCATCAGAAATGAAAGAGGCAAAAGAGAAATTTGCATTTCTGATCTGTGTAGCAGCATTGTTGGGATGTATGAGTCCAAACTGTTAGAATACTCATAGACAGGCTTTGAAAGGCATAAAAAATTACTATGACAGTTGTACAGCTCATCCAGATGCAACAGATCTTTTGACAATATATTGGCCCTGTTTTCCTTCTTGAGACATCAGTAATTTAACCTGTAGTCCAAAAAATCATACAGAATTTTAAGTGATGATATTAATCAGAATTTTTAAAGAGTATTCCTTTTACTGATCTTTGCTTCCCTTAAATTTTCTAACTACATAAATTATTTTACACTGGTACATTACAGACTTCATTTATTTCCTAACTAAATCCTGGAATTTTTTTCGGAGTTCATGTTAAATAAATGGCCCAACTTATGGTCTTATTTACTTTGTATTGAAACAAAATGTGATGATGTTAATTTCCTGGAAAGGACCAGTGATGATATCAGTGACATAGTTTAATCTAGCACAAGAAGAATCTCGTGATAATTTAAAGAATACTATGAAATACCATTTGATGAAGGTTTGGATTTAAGCAAGCAATATTTTGAATTTCTAGGGGTAATAAACTGCAACCGGTCGAGAAATGTGTCTTTATATTATTATATAATTAATCAATAAATAATGCTATTTGTAATCTGGGAGTGGGAGACTTTAAAATATTCCTAAGTGTTAAAATAAGCTACCATAAAACAGATATTAACGAAATATATTTTCGTCTCTGTTTTTTATCTTTATTTTTTCTTATGCCTCTTGTTTTGTTGAACACTAAAAAATTTGCTTTTATGTGCTGTGTGTAATGTTTTATTAATTATTGTTATTATTCTGGTGTCTTCATATATGATTATTTTCTATGACTTGAAAGTTGCACAGCCTCTGGCCACAGACTATGTGGATTTCTGATCTGCTTTTGTATTTTCTTTGTTTCTTTTGTATTTCTTTCTTGTCTTTTTTTGATGTCATCATCCAAGATCAAATTCTGTCTCATTTCTTATTGATTTCAGAATCAGGATAGAGGCAAGTAGTCTTAGTGGTTTTTGCTGCATTTAAATAAGCAATGAGATCATGATTGTTTTCTTCAAGCTCTTTTTTTTCCCCCATTTGAGGTCTTCATTTTAACTTTTTTCTTTGTGTCATTGCATCAACATCCAAGTTCTTAATTCAGAGGGAAAATAGGGTAGCATAACGTCTTTGAAAATCCAGTAATGGGATTAATAGTCCACTAATGTATTTGTCATGTATAAAGCCATATTCTAAAACATAATAATGTTTTATAATAGACCACTTCAAAATGTTTATTGAAATGAATTAAGAGGTTAGACTGCACCAATGCTTCTTGTATCACAGAAAAGGGGGAAGTATTATGAATTAAAGTTAATGTAGAATTGGACCACAAAAATGCATTATATGAATTTTGAAGCAAATAAGAGAATGTGAGGATTTGTATGACTTCACTACTGTGTTTAAGATTACTATGATTACAAGAGTCATATTTGCATAGAAGAGGATCACTTATTAAGCTAAGTGTTTATAAGCCTGAAGTGAGTATGCAAAACTGATTATTATCAACTAGAATGTTTGATATTCAATAGTTGTATCAATAGTTGCCACTCATCTGTTTTTATAGCTTACTTAATGCTCTGATAATACAGTTAACATGTGTAGTAAAGTCTGAAATTCTTTCGCTAGGAGCTCACTGAAAATATGTGTCAGAATCAGAAACTTCGCAGAAATCTTTCTCAGTCCCACGTCTGTTCAATTAATATAAGTTTTTGTTAATCTTTAATTTTTCAGTTATGTATCTTGGACTGA
Organism: Stegodyphus mimosarum; assembly: GCA_000611955.2. Taxonomy (NCBI): domain Eukaryota; kingdom Metazoa; phylum Arthropoda; class Arachnida; order Araneae; family Eresidae; genus Stegodyphus; species Stegodyphus mimosarum. Next base: position 132,163 of record KK118312.1, on the reverse strand, counting down.
ATCGATTGTTTGAGAGTAATGCAGCTCCCTTTCTGTTAATGTTTGCTGTTGCTGTTTTTGGTTGTCTCTTTCTAGGATTGTCTGTTACCATCTTTTCTCCCATCTTTGAATCTTTTATGCTACTAACGTATAACCCTTTTATAGCATTTTCACTGCAGGCTCCTGTCAACGGTTCTAAGACTTTAGTAGTTCTTTTTCCAAGAATCTGTACAAAATTTGGTCTTTGATGTGCTGCTTCAAATTTCTGTCACCCATTTTCATTTTTAAGTCAGTGCTTCACTATCTGATATTCTATTAACTAATAAATGTTTGATTTTATGAGCTCGAAATTTATGTACATAGTTCAGACATATTCTGATATGAATGCAGGTGTATTAGACATATCTACGCTGGCATTCTTTTGATTGTTATACCTTGCATATAAATATTCACGTTTTGTGTTTATGTAATATAGAGTAAATTAATCTAATATTAGAATCTTACCCTTTTAGTGTTGCTGCATTCAAATGGTTTTTTAAAAACTTACTATCATATCCACTTATTTGAAATTCCTTTGTGTATGTGTTGATCAGCTGGAACCCATTTGCAGACTGCATCTACAAAAACAATTTTCTTTAACTACACTTTATATACTGTGTACAGGTGTCCATGATAAGTATGTCACAGCATTTCTGCTTTAGAAAAAGTCACATAGTCATTCAGACATTTTTCTGATTGTGGCTTTTGAGTAATTAATGGACAGTGGTCTTCACCCCAGTATCTCTCTGAAATCTTTCACCTCATTCACCTGTGTGCAGTTGTTCTGTGTTGTAACAACATGGACTTGACCAGGATGGGAGCAGTTACTTTTCCATTCATGGTATTACCTAACACACCACTGTTTTCAAGATGTACACATAGCCCTAAACTTCTTTCATCCAACAAAACACTTCAAATGTTTGATGCCCTTCAGAGTTGAAGAATTCTATGACAGTAAGTTGATGTTATTTGTATGCATTTTATATGTGGAACTCCATCTTTCAGTGTTTACTTCTGCAAAGACAATAATCATTACCACATGATTTATACTGCACATTAACAAGGGCATGTGCTGATGATATACAACTTCACCTACACATTTCTTTCATCTTACTAATCATAGTTATGGTTAACAAATGGGTTTCAGTTGATTTTGCCTAATATTATTTTACAGGCAAAGTAAAATTTACACCTGCTTATATTTTTTATCAATTTTAATATCAATGCATTATGCTAATCACTAATAATATGAAAATCCGATGCGGTAAAAATTCTTGAGACTTTTCTGCATTCTTTGTTGATTTGTGAATTCACTTTATAAGAATTTTGTTACAGTTTCTCATTTGGAAAACCTTTTGAATATCAACTACAAAGGATCCTTCTTCTTTGGCAGATGGCCCTTACATGCTTTTCCTTACTTAAGTAATCAAATCTAATCCTTTTCAAAAATATATCACTGTAAGCAGTTTTCAATCGTAAATTGTTAACTTGTGCTGCTGAATGACATTCATGGTTTTCACTAGGAGATCCACAGGTGGCAGGATAATATTTTTCCCCCTGTATTTAAAACAGTCAAGAGGTTGAGATAAAATGTTTAGATTTTTATTGTTGATGCATAAAGTCAGCTTAAATACTATGAGCAGCTAAGTTGTTTTAGCTGTGTGTGAATGTGCATATTAGTTTTAGCATCCTTGGCATGAAGAAATTTATGCAAAAATATCTTATAAACAAGAATTTTATGTTTTAAGATTTTTCCTTCAGATCAGATGCAGTTTATTTTTTGTTTTGTAGTTTTGCTATAATATAGACAAAATATTTATTTCTTTCAAACTTTTAGAAATACTTGCTGATCTCCTTGGTGAATTGCCTGTTATTGAAACACCTTCAGAAAGTGCAACTATTGTGAATCTTCCGGCTGCAGGTTGTTTCCTTTCTGTCCTGTTATAATACTTGTTATTAACTCTGAATAAATTTCACTGTTCTTCCCAAAAGGGATATAAAAATATGTGCTGGAAAAAGCAATCATTTTATTTTATTTGTTATTATTGCTATTATTTATTTATTTATTTATTTATTTATGGCCAGGCTTCCCTTTTTGAAGAATTTGATTTTGCAAATGGATTGATAAGAAAATTAAATTGGAGATTTTATATTTTTTAAATATTGGTAAATGCTCAAGTTAAATTGTTATTAGTTTATGCCTATTGAAAATATTTTGATATGAGTTAAGCATTTCTATTGAAGCAGTGAATAAGGAAATGTAAAGGAAAACCTAAATAATTTCATGCAAAGAAAATACCAGCGATTTTAAGAGGTAAAAACACTAACACTTTTAAGAAACAAAATACAAATGTATTTTAAGATTGTGTATTAATTTTCATTAATTTTTCTAATTGCCTTGCACGAATAAATGGGAAATTGCTTCATAATAATTTAATGCATGTAAAATGTATATTTCAGATAGTATTTTCTTGTGGCATGAAATTTGAGTGCCTTAGAAATTTTCAACAGTTAACTCATTTTTTGAATGGGACATCAAATAAAAGATTTTACTTTGAATATATATTAATCTATGTGTAGTTCCATTTTAGATTTGAGTGTGATTATTAAGAGTGAATAACTGATGCTATTTTTGTGGACAAAAGTATGTGTATTTGTGAATTTTACTGTGTTAAATTAAAGTGAGAATCATTTTGTGGGAGTACATGGAAGTGCCACAAAATTTGCATAGTTTGCTTGAACCATACTAAAAAATGCAAGTATTACAAATCTAAATTGTCTCTTAAAGCACATTCTGGATATTTTTGCTCTTCATTAGAATGAGTATAGTGTATCACATTAAAATTTAACCACTATATCATGTATCACAAAGATTAAAAACTGTTTTGAATTGTTTGACTTTGAAGATATCCAATTTATCAGCAGAAACAAAATGAATGCTTTCAGCCCAGAGCAAGGAGTTTTGCCTACTGGTGTTTGTAAGTGTTTTCTGGTAATAATATTTAAGTGTTAAAAATAAAGTGAGGTCTCTGAAAATTCAGTTCGGCATAACTTTCGTTAAAAAAATTACAGATGACAACATGAGTTTTTTTATACCCAGAATGGAGTGTTCTTTAGTTTCTTAAGAGTAGGATATTATTTTGAAGACCTTGGGAGGATCTTTAGATAAGATTTCTTAAGTTTTCTTATGCATCTAGAAATTTCTTAAGAAAATGCTACTCACCTAGCTAAAATTTTCATGTGATGGATTTAGAAACGTAAGGCATCTTTCAAAAGTGGACAAGTATGCTGATTCTTCCATTTTTTTCAATTTTTTTAATAAAAGAATTAAAGATAGTTGATAAATTCTTGTTTTTTAGCATCTATTTATTATGCAAAAAATTATGCATCTGTTTATTATGCAAAAAAAAAATCAATATCACACATTTTTTACACAATATTATATGTATTTGAAGTACACACAGTGCATAACTGGAGGGAATGGAATGGCTCATGTAAGTTATAGTTTGTTTCTGAGTTTTTTCACAGTTTTGGTAACCTTATGGCGAGAAGTCTCACATTCATCTTCATTTGTATGCAGTATTTTTTAGTCAGTGTTGTGTTTTTTGCACAGAAAAGCAGTACCAAAAAATATAACATTTCATTACTTTTTTTTAAATATGTCACTTCTATGTTCATTTGAAAGTTTGCTCATATTATTTTGTTTTCAATTTACACAAATTTATTTATAATTACGAGATAGCTTTCTTGAAAATACTCAAAATGTAAAAAGCTGGGTTTTGCACATATTGAATATTTATCACAATTTTTTCTGAGCAGTTTTGATTTAAAATTACGAGAAAAAACACGTCAGTATTCGTACATGTCTCTAGTCTACATCAGTGGAATATTAGATGTTGCCACATTTTCCTCCCGTAAGTTTTCTCTGTCGCTTATATTATAAATAAATGAGTTGTGATAAGTTATTGCATCTTTAATGTGCACGCTTCCAATATTTTAAATCGTAAACATTTTCATAATAAATGTCATCTTATCAGCTGTGAATAAATATTTTTAAAAGTGCAGTAAATTAAGCAAAATGCATTAAAAATTCCTTTTTAGCAAATTTTTGCTGTATTAAATCTTTTTCTCCTCCTTTTTTAATTTCCTTAAAAATGTGTCTAAATTTTACTTCAAAATAAAATAACATTAAAAGGAACTAATGATACTGGTAAAAAACACTGCTACCATGAATTGTATACAAAATGCAGAACTTCTAATCGGAAGCATTGTATGTCAACAACCAGGTTATAAGTACTTGCTGCAAGTGAAGGATCTTAAATGATATAGATGTTACTTTGAACTTAGGCTTAGTTTTTCTCTTTTTTTTTTCCCTAAATGGCAAGCATGTTCACTTTGAAAAGGTCCTTTAACATTATGCAGAATTTGAATAAAATCCTTAGGTCATGCTTTTGTTTGAAGAATTTTATTTTATGAGGCCACTAATTGAAAAATTGTTACATTTTCTGAAGGCTTTTTGCTGTGCATATCTGCTGACAAAACTTATGTGAATAAACTTATGGTTGGTTCTCAGGGTCTTCAAAATAGTAATTGCTGTGACTGTTTATTCAGTTTTCATATAATGGTAAAGAATTTCACCTGAAGATATTGTCTGTCACCCAGTACTTCCGCATTGTGAGGCTTGAAATTTCTTTCCAGGCATATATTTCAGTGATTTCTTTTGCTCCCTAGTTTTTGTTCTTGTACTGAAATGTAATCATAACCATGCTATAATAAAACAATAGTTCTCAAAACCGTGCTCTTTTTAGATCCAACTGCTGTGCTTAGAAGTTAATTATGTTTAATAACATTATAAGAGATTTTTAAAAAGTGTATATGGTAGAGGGAATGGAAAGTAGGAAGATATCTAAACAGTTGTCTAGTGTCCATGAAGTTGTATTTTAAAAACTTGGAATTTAACATAATATCTCAATATATTCTCTAGGTGATATTGCGAAAACTTAGCTGTACATAAGGATCCTAACAAAGTTTGATAAAGCAATAAGTGGTACAAGAGATATTTTCTGTTATTGTTGAGAGCGTCATTAATGTTTTTACAAAAAATTTGGTCTCTAAAACTTAGTCATGGCAAAAAGTTCAGTTCATGTTGTTTTGTTATCCTTCCCTTCAGAGCCCTCAATTCAGGCACATGTAGCTCAGAAATGCAGTAGCAATAATTTTGCTTTCTCTGACAAGATTTTTAATTCTCTCTTTAGATAGGCAAAACTCCAGTAGACCTTGGTTTTGAAACAGCGAAATCTGTGAGGACCGAGTATTGCATTTAGTTGTAGCTAATAATTTTTTTTTTCTACTCTGAACATGTTGAATACCCATTCAAATCATTCAGGCATATTTTCTTAAGTAGCCGAAAGAAAAATTTCAAAGGTTTGAGATGCACTCGAATATTTTTTTCTCGAATCTTGATGTTATTGTTTTCCAAAAAGATTTCTGTAAGAAGGAGGTAATCATTATCATCCTCTTTGCATGTGCTCCAACAAGTACAAAGTTTCGTCTTAAATTATGTACTGTGGCATTTTGCCCTACCAATGATGGATTCATTTTGCTACAAATTTTTTGCTAATGTCATTTTACATGGCCAGATTTTATCATAAACGTTGTTACTAGTACACTGTTATGGTCTGTTAAAATGCTATTTACTGTGCTTGCAATTTCATCTAATATATCAAATCTTTCTTTCGAGACAAACACTTTACAGTGTGTTGCAAGGAGGAACTCAATGTGGCTTACCATGTTCTTCAGACATTAGTTTGCAGAGTCCTTTTTTAAGAGTTTGAGATTCTTATGTAGCTTATTACAGTCCTTTTTTAATTTGTGATTTTTATGTAGCTTATATTTATTGTTGTATTTATTAATGAACAATTACTAGCTACACTGTTAAACCTCACAAAGAAATCAAAGTATTATAGCTATGAATATTTGCTGTGAAATTATTCCCAATCAACTAGCCATCTGTTTTTATATGGGATTAAGTTTCAAGAAACTTTTGAGTGGATTCTGAAAGTTTTTGAAGGACCGAGAATAAGCAAGAAGCTTCTCAAATGTGCAGTTCCAAGGAATGGCCAAGCATCATCTGCGGAAGAGATGCAAAACTCAGCTTGATAAATTTCCACATGATGCAATGTTTATCTTATTTTAATAGTACTTTTTATTTCTTATTTAATTTCGCTATTTTTTTATTTACCTTCTTGGAGCAACTGAGCACCCAAAAAATGTACGTGGAACCCTTTGGCCTCTGCAGAAGCAAATTAGGAATTAATTTTTTAGAAAATCCCCTTATAATAGCCTTTAAAATCTTTGCTATTGTACCCTCCATTGATTAATTAACCCTCCATTGGCTGCCTCGTGTGTAAATATTCAGTTTAAGTGTTCTGTGTACACTGCTTTCTTAAAGTATAGCATGCTACAGTAAGTTCACATAACTGTACCATGCTAAACTTTAAGAAATGTTTTACTTTGATTAACTCAAAATTTCGCATAAAGGCAGGTAACTGTTTTATATTCATGAATAAAATATATTGAAATGTAAAATCAGCAAAGGAACAACCTTGTGTTTTCCGTAGATTTAGTCAAGTTATTGACTAAATCTGCACCAAACACAGGGTTGTTGCTTTGCTAATTTCATATTCCCACTTTGGTGTGTTTCTTATGTTTTGATATTGAAATATATTTGTATGTTATATTCTATCCATGCATAAAAGAAATTCATGTGATGCATGCAAACCAAAATTAGTCTAAATAAATTATATGACCATTGATGGCCTTCCTGTAAGCTTTGTGTCAGCATTCCATGCTTTCAGCTAAATAATCAAGTGTGTTTGAGAGCAATAATTTCATTTCCTAAGAGAGCTGTTTTCATGCAGCAATGCTCTTCTTAGATATTTAAGATCATTTGAAATATTTTTGATAAAATAATCTGATGTACTGGCTGTTTCATTTGAGTTATATCTTCACTCAGTTAAGTTTCCCTCCACCAATTTATGTAAAGGTTTACTTTTTGTGGACATCCATTATTATTCATAACAAAAGTTGGGCACCAGCTACTACAGTATACAGTCTTACAGTGAAATTAAGATTTTTTTTAAGATGCCATTGAGCTTTTACGTTATTACTGCATGTAAATACATGTAATGTGAATACCAGGTTTCATAGAAAATCTACCCATCCATTATACTGATGATGAATTTACTGAGATTTCCTTATTCTAGCTCTACTCCAAACTCCGATTCCAGTGCAAATCTTGATTCATATATAGATAGGATTTTTGACCATTCAACTGCTTTCCAGTTTGTTAGCAGCACCATTTCAACCATGCTGTCCTTCACACTGAATGAACAAAATTTTATTGTACCCAGGGATACTGTCCTTTAATATGTAGTTTTTGATGTTCAGCAGTCACAGATATTGACTTGCATGGTCAGTATTGCTTTCTGATTCGTATATGTCATGCTTTTAGGATCTTTAATTTTCTAATCAGTATAATCAGATCAGATCTGTTTCTGATCAGATCTTTAATTTTCTAATCAGTATAACCAGATCAGATCTGTTTCTGATCTGATCTTTAATTTTCTGATCAGTTTCTGATAATTAAGCTTTAATTTTCTGATCAGCATGTGTCTATTTTTTTTTTAAGTTTGATGTGCTCTCTTATGTATTAACCTGTTTGATATGCTCTCTTAGTATTTAACCTGTCAAACCACTTGGCTTACCCACAAAGGTTGTGGTACTCCTCCAAGTACTTTACAACTCACTCATTTGAAATTGTTTCCAAAGATAGCAAATGAAAGAAAACAGCAACATCTTTAATAGTGCATCCTGCTTTAAACTATCTGACAACATACCAGTTTTGAATGTCATGAATGCCTTGAGATTTAAATTTATCATATCTAATTAAAAAATTGCTGGAAATGCCTTAAATTTTATTAAACCTTTAGTTAAATTATCTTTTTATAGGCTTCAGGAAAGGGATGTCTTCAGTTAATGTCTATTTTTGCATATTTTTGAAAAACAAATACTAATTGTTAGTATTATAGATATTAGCACTTAGACAAATGTAGCCATGAGTGTCACCTCAAATTGCAGTACAAAATCCGAGATCCGGAATCGTTGGGACTTTGGCAATTCCAGATTTAGGATTTTTCTGGATATTCGATCATCAGTTTAAATCTAGTAACATGGCATGCAGAAATTATAATATTAAGAATATGAAATCGTGATTTAGAGCATTTACGATCTAAAGGGTATCAAAATTTACAAAAAAAAAAAAGAGCTTAATATTTATTTGTTTACTTTATTAAGCATGTCTTTTTTTAAGCAAGTCTTCGTTTTTTTTTGTGTTAATATTTTCTCTTTAATTCTATAAAGACATAATTTCATGTTCAGTTACAAAGTTTTATTGTGCAAGTTCAGTAATTGCTGTCAAGAATTCTGATTGTCTGAATTGTCAATCAAAATTTTTTCGTTTTCAATAACCTCTGTGTCACTTTCTTTACTATTGCTAGTGGTATTTTCTGGATTTAGAACCATACTACAGATTTCACCGTCTGTTAATTGATTGACAATTGGAGCATAGTCATTGCAATGAAAAACTTCTGTTATATCACCTTCATTTATTACTGTTTCTCCACATTTCTTGATAAAATCCATACTAGAAAATTTCACCTTTGGTTTGCGATATCCAAAAACTTTCAAATTCGTGGCTATCATTTTCATCATCCTCACTATGAAATATGGTAGCTGTTCATAAATTAAGCCAAACGTTTTTTAAAGTATCTGGAGACACATCCTGCCGTGATCTTGCGATGCTTCACACAGCAAATTTTATGCTAAAATAGCACTTTTTGTTTACTGGACATCGAAACATGTTTTTGCTTTGTAGATCCTGTTGCACCTCCAGAAACTCTTAGAAGAAATTAGAAACTCTTTTCAACATAATCAAAAGTTCAAGCTTTAATTTTCATAAAATTTCTGTAATATTAACAGTTTGCAAAAAATAATAAGCTGGATCAAATTAGAAGATTAAGGAACAGCGCAATCTGCTTATATTAACTGAAATTCCTTAAAATCAGTAAGTATAATTTTAGCCTCGCTTAATAGCGGACGCTATACATTTTTGGGTTATGTAGCATGAGATTAGTGATGAAAGACAAGTTGCTCCGCTAAATTTTGTCTCGCTTGCACATACTAAGCCTTAAATTTATTAGTTATTTATTATAACCTACGTCTATTTCTTGCCCATGCTTAAGGCTAATCTGAGTTCTGAATAAATAAACTCCCACATATACTTAAGACTAATCGAGGGCCGGTGCTAGATACTGCCCGATGCCTCTGCAGTTCCTAAATTCTGCTACAAAATGCTTTCCTAATTTCTAAATTTTTGCCATCCGTTAACTTTTGATCCCAGTGCTTTCCCTAAATTATAAAAATTTTGTCGTTCCTTAACTTTGTTACTGGGTGCTTTTCCAAATTCCAAAAACTTTGTATTCTCTATATTCTGCTGCTTGGGGCAGCCAAATGAGCTCCGACAATGGTTCTGGGTTTATGTGAATATCATATTAGTTATTCTTAATTCAAATACCACTAAATGTAATCTTTTGGCCACGAGCTTCATTAACAAAATCTGTTTTTAGTATATGAAAATAAATTTTTGTTAAATTTTTCGTCAGCATTTCTTAGCGCATTTAATTTAAATTTGTAATCATTGCCAATTGTAATGTCAGCACGAAAAGTTGCAATACTCTCTGTTATTCAGTTACTAATATAAAAAAAAATGGTTAGACACCGCTGCATGAGTCGTTACTCAAGTGGTCATATGTTGATAAACATGCGGTGATGAAAGCAAAATATAATAAATAATGATTCACCAGGTTGGCGTCAGAGGTGTAAAATACCAGTAGGTGTAAAATCAACAATGTATTTATGTAGAATATTTCGTTTTGAGATGTATGCCAAGCAGATATGCAGCTACAGAGCGAAATTATTGATCTCACAAGCTTATGCTAAAATGATTGTTTCTTCAAGAATGAGGTATTTTATTTAGTGCCTAAGTGAAATTAAGAATCAGGGCCCTCGACATGTTATACTATAGGAGGAAAAAATCAAATGCGCATACGTAAAGCATACAACAACAACAACAAAAAATTCGTCTTTGAAGTCTGGATGTCACGATCATTCTGGATATTGGACGTCTGGATCTCGGACTTTGTACTGTATTAAAAGTTTTTAGAAAACATTACGTTTTTGTTTCTCTAAGTACCGAACAGTAAATTAATGCGGGAACATGGTGTTTGTATCGAAATTTTTATTCAGGCAATGATAAATGTCATTTCCTTTTTTGTAGAAAAAAGTTTTCAAAGTAAATTGATATTTCAGTGCAGTAATCGTGAAGGGAAAAATTGTTGTCTTTAAAAAATTTTTTGAAGTCAGGAAATTGAAAAAACCTAGAATACCCTCACTGGGATTCGAGCTCTGGACCTCCAGAATATTCATCAAGTATGTGTCACCCTATGAAGGCCAGGAAAGGGGGGGGGAAAGCACCATATAAAGTATTTGTTATAAACCCTCAGTTATATGATTAAACTTCATATTTAGCTTTGGAGTTATAGTCTAAGCACATTTCATAATGAAATGTTACTTTATACCAGAAACGTACAGCACCAGTTTTAATGATAAAAGTGTTCTACAGCCTTAAAAAATCACTGCTATTTCTTTTCTAAGTATAATTTTTTTTAACACCATTTGAGACTCCAAAGGCTGATGCAAGTACATAAACTAATGCAGTTCATATATTCTCGCAATACCTTTCTGAGAGAGGTAGTCTGTATGAGATTTGGATATTATATGGACTATATCCTTCACACTGAAATGAATCACAGTCACCAAAGTATGTGGTTGCACATCATGGGAAACATTTTATGAGTCACACAGAAGGCTCTGTGATATTAAGCAAAATTCAACTTTACAGTAGCATTAATTTTAAAGAAATGCTGTGTTGCATTTCTAGAAATATATGTACAAGGGGCAAAAATAATGTGCTTGTTAATAACATTGTGTTCATATTAATATAGTAATTAATAGGCATTATTTGAGTAATCTGAAATTAAAACTGAAAATTAGAGGGTAAAGTAAAAGGGATTAGGCCTTCTTCCTGGAAAGAAAAAAAAAAGAATCGGACCTTTCCAAACATGATTTAAAAGATAAAAGTAATAATTCAAATGATTACTTATAAATATGGAAATCGCTTCTCTCAGTGTAAGACTTTTGTGTGAATGGATGGCTAAATTTCATTAAAGATTGTGTGAAGAATAGTTAAGAAAAAGAAACTACCAATCACTAACTGTGGAAGATTTATTAATTTTTGTTTTTACTTAAGCATTCATTCACATATTCACGTTTTGTTAGTTTGACTGGTCTATCTTAACCGGCAATGGCAAAGAATGTTCTTCAAAAATATATTCTGAACATGTGCATGAATAATTTTGCAACAGTTGGAATGAATATTAAAGGGAGTGTTATTTAAAAGCTATTTCTGTTAAGAAGTTTCTCCCGTTTCATTATGGGTAAATTTTTGCCTCGTGATTATGAAGAAGATTTTACCACCAAGCAAACTAATCTGTTGTCTCATATTATTCATTAAAAATATTATGTTTATCATAAGTTCAGTATCCATGTTATTTTAAGTCTAAATAATTTGGGATTCACTTTTAAGAGATACTTAAGGCCTTGAAGTAAGGCATTTAAAATGTAATCCCTTCCTTCCCTTTATTTTGGGGAGTAACTTATATACTTGTACCTCAGTTACTTGATTATATCTCCCATCGTCTCTTTATATAATTCTGAACGAGTTTTGAATACAAATATTTTTTATGCAAATGTAAATACTTGACTTTATTCTGAATTCTGGAGAATTGTATTTGCACTGCTGTTGCACTAAGTTGGTTTTAGGGATCTGTTATATTCACAGATAGTTGAGGCAAATCCGTACCATTTGCCACATTTTCTAGAATTCTGCTTGTTTTGCCAGGCTGCCATCTTTAATCGCTAGCTTTTGTTAGCATTTTCATTGCCAAATGGGAGTTCATTTCATCTACCTTTCTTCTGGATTGCAATGGTGTGTTGGTAGCAACAATATGGATTTGCTTTTAAAATGTTGCATTTGTAACTCAGTCTTTCAAACTTCATTTGTTAGAATGCATTTTTATTAGTCATCAGGCTGCCATAAAATTGCTGGGGGGAAGATTGTGGCTTTTTTCTTTTCCAGTTAACTAATGGAAAACTTAAAAAGTTGATAATGTTATTGCGTTCTTCACGTTGTAATCATTTATACTGTAAAAATGCATGTAATCATGTGATTATTCTATGAATTATGCTCATTATTACAAAATAAACTTGCATTAAATGCCAAATCTGATTTATGTAATCCGTATTTCGTGATCTGTTTTTGCCTCATGATCCCTTTTGAGTTTGCTCAGTGCCCTTGCAGTAATGATATATTACATGTCTTCTGGATATGATTTGTAGGCACTGATTAAAAACACACACTTTTTCAGATAGAACATTGCATAAGATTAATAATTTGCTGCATCATCATTAATTAACTGTTAATGTTCAAAATATTATATATGATATTTTTGATTGCCTCAGCATTATGGACATAAAATTCTGTACTGAAGGGTGGGTGATTTTTGTATTCATAGCACAAGAATTTCTGCTAGCTTTTAATGTATTCGATTTTGATTTGGAATGTATTGAAAGCAAAGAATCAAGGTACAACGTGAAAGGCTCATTTATTTAATTATAATCAAGAAAATTTGTTTTATTGATGACATTTTTAAGGAACTGAAATTTCGAAGCTAAATCCGTAGGACTCGGAGTGTTATGTGTAGAGACACATATCTTGAAATGCAAATGAAGTAGTATATATATATATATATATATTGGAAGAAAAAGAAAAGAATCAATATAAATTCACACTTTTTTTTTTTTTAGAATTGCATGTGCGCTGAATACATGACTTGAAAATGGCTGATAATTGGGAAACTTTTTCTAGCAAAGCGAAAATTTTTTAACTATGTTTCAGATTTAACTTAAGAAATGTTTAGAACAACATACATTTTGTAATAACAGAAATATAAAAGAAAAATTGAAAATTATAGTATTTATCGTCTGTCTGAAAATGAAAGATTGGTACCCAAAAGAAATTTTGTATGTTACACTTTGTAATTCAAACATATTGGTAATTAAATGTTTTTAAATGTTCAAACTGCCATTTTATGTCAAATAAATTTAATATTTTGAGATAACCACTAAACAGCTTACTTTTAACTTTAATGAAAAATAAGCAGATTATGAAAACTTTCCAAGTTAGACAAAACTGGAAAATAAATGATGACAGCATATTCTCTTTCTTTTATGTATTAATTTTTTTCAATACCTACAGAAAAAGGACAAATGCTTGTATGTAAACAGTTGTAAATTTAATTCTTACTACAACTTATTGTAAACTAATTAGCTCCACTTTTAGATTTTGTGGCATGTTATTGACTTTCATTTTTAAATGATATTGAATATAACAAAATTGAATCCAAATCATTCAAAATCTTGAAATCTTGCATAGAATTCTCATAATGATTGCATATTCTTGATATTTTGCATTTGAAATAATAAGGCAGGACTTAACATGCAAGGAAATATATGAAATTTTTTTGTCCCATTTGTGTTTCTCATAACTGCAGTTTGACTATAAAAGCTTTAATACAAGCATATGTTAGCAGTAAGTTTATTCTTCTCTTGTAGCTGTTTATTCAGAATATTTAAGTTGTCAGTTAAGTCAGTAAGAAATAATAAATCTGTTATTATAGCTACATAATCTATGCTATAGCTACATATATCATTATGTAGCTCATTGATGGTTTTATTTCTCCCCCCTCCCATGTCATAAAGTTGTGAGTTTATTTATTAAACCAAAAGACCATTTTTAATACAGCTTTTCGACTTCCACTGTAAGATTCTGACAAAATTCGTAGCCTTAGAAAAAAATTGCTGGAAATTATCTTAATCGTGTATTACACTTGTTCCTCTATGAGTTATATACTTTTATAATGCTTATTAACTTTCAGCTGTGAAAGAGCTTTATATCTTCAAAGATAGAAGAAGCTTGTATCTTTGAGCTTTGTATCTTCATATACAAATACAGTTCTAAGCAAAGTGATTATTATTGCAAAAATTTGTAACTGAGGATTGTTGTCTTTTTATAAATCATAAAATAACCGTAAGCTACATAGCAGGTTTTTAGTTTTTCTAGTGGGTTATTCACCTTCATTTTTGAAAACAATGAATAATGTATAAAACCAAAGTCCAAATCTTTAAAAATTTTTAAATGTTTCTTAAAATTCTTTCCATAATTATGCTTTAATAGAAGCATATGTGTTAGTTTATAGTTTATTCTTCCTGTGTACCTCTTTTCTGGGAATGTTTAAATGGCTAGTTAACAAGAAATTCCAAGGTTATTTTTCCATGTATAATTGCTCATATAATGTGGTTTTTTGATGGTTTTATTTTTCCCTCCTTTCATAAAAATTTTGAATTTGGTGTTAAATCCAAAAAATGTTTAATATGCTTCCTTGACTTAATGACTTCACTTCGTTACGCTAAAACATTTCTCCAGAGTAACTTTCAATTTCTTCAAGCACTGTAACAATTTCTTAATTATTCGGAGCTCATCTGTAGGTAAAGTTTCCTGCTGTAGTTATTGTTTCCATAGCACAGTCCAATTGCAGATTTTTAATGCAGTGTGTAATGTAAAGAATAATCACTATATAGTGGGAAAACCTTAGCAGCTGCACCATGACTTGCTTATCTAACTGTTTTATTCCATTTTATAGTTATCTATCAAAGTATTTATGTCGGAAAAAATGTTCTGTGCACCAGTTTTTTTTTTCATATGAATTCCTGTTACTTAAAATCATTAGTAATACCTTTCTTGGTACCAGCAATTTGTGATATATCTGTAAGATCGAAGCTCTCATCAGCTGCTATTGAGAATGCTTCAAAGGCTGTACTTTTTCCTTGTAACTGACATCATAAATCAGTAATGCCATGAATATGTTCTGCTATCGTGTTGGCTGACAAAATAATTTTTTTAAATAATTGTTTGTGAGGACAAAGAAGTTCAGTAGAATTAATAAACTATCTTTAAGGAATTTCCCGTCAAGTAAAGGTTTTGATATTTTTGCAATGATGTGCACAAGAGCAAAACTTTGGGGAACAGCTGCTGCTTTTTTTGATTCAGTAAAGAAATTTAGTTGTAACTGTGAACAAGATTTTAGAAATTGTAACTTTTCTTCTCTGTTTGCCTTTCAATATTACATATTTTTCTTAGTAATTCTATTCATAATGACAATGTAAATTGCATTCTTTTGCAACTGATTTTTCCATGGTACAAAGTTCAGTTATTCCCTTATTGTTAAAAATGTGGCTTTTGATTGATGTTTAATCTCTCTCTCACTGTTATAATTTTATTTACAACTTCAATTCAACAAGGTGGATTTTTGTACAAGGCATTAAACAAGGTAAAATCTGCACTGAAGAATTATGCACAAACATAAATGATAAGTATGCGTATAATGTAGATCCAACAAGTACAGGTAAGCAGGTTTTGTCAGCTATACATTAGTTTGTTTCCGTATGTCTAGCAATATGAACTGTGTATCTGTACATCCAAGTAGCCAGCTTATGGCTAAATAAAGGAAAGTATATATCAAAAGTATGAACTCAAAAAGAAAAGCATAGTACTAAAGCATCACCAACTCTCTGCTGACAAATAAAATTTACTAATTATACCAGTGTGGAAATTTCTTCCATTTTCACCCAGTCTCAGGGTTTGGTGTACTAGCATATTGTAACAAAGCCCAAACCTGTTTGTTATATGCCTTACATGTAGGCTTAATGCTTAAGAAATTAAAACTTTTCCCATATTTTTAAAGGTACGCTATGTTAAGGTTTAATTGCTTCATAGTTTGTGTATATATTGATTTTTATCTTAGAATTTCATTTTAGGTGGGCCATTAACCACAGCTCAGAGCTATCCTAGTCTAACTACTACTACTACTACTGCTTTACCAGGCAGTCAGTCTGCCACTGGTGGTGCAACAAGTACTTTTGGTCAGTCATTGACAGTCAGTCTCACATCTACCTCTAGTGAAAGTGAGCAAGATTTTCTAGATAGTTGTCGTGCCACTACTCTTCTAGTTGATTTGGAAGATGATGAAGAATTACCTGATCCTGAAGATGATGAAAATGAAGATGACGAAGAAAATGAAGATGACAATGGCTTTGAAGACATAACTGTAAAACTGAATTTTTCTTGCTGTTTAAGTTGCTAGCTTTATATTTGTATTTGGAAATATTGTACTTCTCTTCAATGATTACTGTAATTTAATTGCTTCTGTGTAAAATGTTTTTTTTTTTTTTCTTTTCTCAAACCAGGATGATGAAGTTGAAACTGAAAATGGTAAACCCAGAAGTTGGGATGATGAATTTGTTCTAAAGCGGCAGTTTTCAGCTCTCATTCCTGCATTTGATCCTCGGCCTGGAAGGACTAATGTTAATCAGATCTCAGACTTGGATATTCCAGCTCCAGGTAAAACTTAATTCTGAGCCTGTTTCTGAATATTCCTTTTTGAATCCCAAGTAAAAGATTAACATAAAATATGCACTTCAAATATGTTGTAAAATTGAAGCACTACATTCATTTATTACTAGATAAGCAGGTTTATTAAATTTATAACTGATGCTATTATTGATCAATAAGCGTCAAACACTTTTTTGTTGAAAGGTGATTTTGTTTGTGTTAATTATCATTTGAAGTAAATCTTAATGTGGAGAGCATGAGTTGCATCATTTGGTTTGCTCAACATTGCATTATTCTACAGCAGGGGTCTCCAAACTTTCCAGCCTTAGGGCCATACTGATTACTTGAGTAAGTTCCAAGGGCCAAAACCGTTATAATTATTTTGACATCTGGGGATCAAAAGGACGAATTAATAGGACCCTCTGTACACTAACTGTTAACAGATTTTGCTAGCAGTCATTTCGAAAATTAAATATTCTAGGGAAAGCGAAGGAAGCAAAACTGTCTGTTATGACATAAAGTGGTGCGTAACTGCATTTATGATATCTTCAAACCGCCCAACGCCCACACATAAGGTAAATTTGATTTGACTTGTTTTTGTGTGTGATTTACTAATATGGAAAAGAAGCAAAAAACAGACAGAGAGCTCATAACAGTCAGAGATCAATGGAACTTTCAATATTTTGTGACTCAGTCCAGTAATAAGGCGCTATGTTTAATATGCAGTGAAGCCATATCTATTCTCAAAGACTATAACATTAAACGTCATTATGAAACGAAACATTTTCTAAATTATTTAAAATATACAGAAAGTTTGTGGACAAAAAAATTTGAAGCTTAGAAGCACAGATTGTAATCACAGCAATATTTGTTTACGAAAGTCAATACTGAACAAGAGCCTGCAACTCCTGCCAGCCTTTATGTGGCTCTTGAAATCGCAAAATGTGGAAAACCGTTCATCAATGGAGAATTGATTAGAGAATGCATAATTGCAGAAGCCGAGGAAATGTACCCCAAAAAGGTAAATTTGTTCAAAACTGTCAGTTTGGCAGCAAACATCGTGGCTTGGAGGGGAGAAGACGTCACAGAAAATACATTATCTCAACTGTCTGACAAAAATACACACTTAAGTGGTTTTCTCTGGCCTTGGATGAATCAACGGATATGTCAGATACTGCTCAGGTGGTGATTTTCGTTCGAGAAGTAGATAAAAGGTATGAAGTTATGAAGAACTTCTTGATACTAATAATGTTCATAGCATGAATACTGGGGAAGTTATTTTCAAGGGAGTTGAAAGTGCCGTTAATGAAAAGAAGATTCAATAGAAAAACTTGAAATCTATCGCAACTGATGAAGGCAGAATCATCTGCAGTAAAAATAAAGGAGTGGTTGCTCTTGTGTCAAAGGCTGTAGAAAATGGTAGTTCAGCAGTAGTCTTACATTGTATCATTCATCAACAATCCTTGTGTGTGAAATTTTTGGATATGTCTGAAGTTCTAAAACCTGTCTAATTTCATCAGATCCACTGGGCTGAATCACCAACAGTTCCGCAAGTTTACTGAAGAGATTGGAGAAAATTACTTACCATAGCATACTGCCATATGCTGGCTTAGTTATGGAAAAGTCCTTCAGTGCTTTTTTGAACTTCGAGCAGTGATCGAAATTTTTCCGAATAAAAAGCATCACCCTCTTACTGAATTACAAAATAGCGAATGGTTGTTTAGCATTCTATTTCGATTTGAGAAAACATATGAAAAAACTTAATTTGACATTGAAGTAGAAAGCCAGCTTCTCCCTGATTTATCGTTCCTGCAGAAAGTAAAACTGCTTCAATCACAATTACGTAAAAAATGTTTTACACATTTTAAAACATGTGAAATATTCAGCCACACTACTGAGACTGAATTTCCCGTCAATTTCGCTATTGAAATTTTGAGTGCTTTGAAGATAAATTTTTATACTTGCTTCTTAGACTAAGATGTCATTCCAAATGAAATTAAGATTTTTCAAAATCCTTTTGGTACTGACATTGAAACCCTACTCCCAGACTTCAAATGGAAATTATTGATTTATAGTTGAGTGATATAGTTAAGAACAAATATCAAAACTCATCTTTGTCGGAATTTTATAAGTCTTCCATTGTTACAATTTGCTCTTGGGCTGTTTTCTGTTTTTGGTACTTCGTTCTTGTGTGAGAAAACATTCTCCAAAATGAGGCACACAAAGAATGGTTACAGATCTAAGTTCACAGATGAGCATGTGAAATCTCTTTTAATAATTTGTACAAGTAAAATTGGTCCACAGCTATAAACTATTGTTAGTGGAAAATCACAATTACATAAATCTCATTAGTATTTTTTACTAGTGGACACTTGTCATTAAGCTTTGCCTACCAAGTAAATAAAGCTGAGTTATTATGTCTTTCTTATCCAACTTACGAGGCCAACAATAACAACAAGCCATTAGCTGTCGCGGGCTTGATTGATGACACTTGCAGGCTGTAGTTTGGAGACTCTGTTCTAGAGGGTGGTAAACAGATCATGTTCTAGGGGTATATAATGATTTGCAAAAGGCCTAGCTACCTTTTCAGAAATTTGAAAGATGTACTTTTGAAATAGATACAGTTAGGCATGGAAGTGTACATACAATGGAAAAAGGAAAACAGAAAGTAGTCCGTAAGTCAAATATATGATTTATTTGATGCATAACAGTTAAATGAATATACAAAAATTCATACAAGAAAATACCTTCTTTAAATGTAAGAGAAAGGAATATTTCTTTGCTGTACTTTTCAACACAATTCCGCTCATAATTTGTATTCTGAAAATAAATTTTAATAGTGGTGGTTTGATCTTCTATTAGCTTCTCTGGTTACAGATAGTTTCACTGGGTTCTGGTTCACAAGTTTTTCTATTTTATTTTTAGTAATTTTCTGCCGTTCCACTGCTAAAACATTTTGCTGCTCTCCTGTACTTGAAATTGATCTGTTGCACAGTCTTTTGTTTTCCCCACAAATGCTAATTTAGGTTGAGATCTGGAGACTACAGTGGTGTTCATTGTTGAATTTTAACATTATTGTTTATTAATATAAAAACCATTCCCTTACAAGACCCAATGTATGCTTCAGATCATTATTTTGTTAGAACATGAAATTTGAGGGTAAGCCTAGATCTGTCACACATCTGGGAAAACTTTCCTTCAGTATATTGAGATACCCATTGTTGTGCTTATAAAGCATAGTTTTCTAATGCCATTGACATTTGTGCATACCCAAACAAGACAAAACTCCCTCTATGTTTTACAAGGAACGTGATATTTTTCGTATTGAGCTCTTCATTCCTCCATGCTTATTTCAGTATTTCGAATGCATTAAACTTGTACTCATCAGTAATATCGCTCAACTCCAAAACTCAAGGTCTTGATGAGTCTTTTAATAGTATACTTTGGAAAGTCTAACCATTCTGCTGGGTTGAAATGTTTTCGTTAGAACTCTGGAATGAAACCATCTTCCTGAGACACAAACAGTTTTATGATATATTTTAGTTCCCATTGTCTAGTTCAGTTGTGCATTTATTCTGAGGATCCAGATAACTTATGAGGAGCCTCTTTTCTTGGTCATTTAACTTTGGCAGTCTTCCATTTTGTAGCCTGCTTTCAAAAGTACCTGTTTTCTAAAAGTATTTTATTACTGTTTGTAAGTGTTTTTCCATTTCTGTGCATGTATTTTTCTTTTCCTTTTTTTCTCCCATTTCATAATTAAATTATCATTTTCTGTACAGCCATCAACATTTCTACTCTTGATTGCTCATGTTCACCTAGCAACAGAAATATGTTTAAGCTTTCTCACATGAACCTTACTGCTCTAAATAGTATAAATGAATAAATGAAGTTATAAGCCCATGCTTTTGCAGATTACTTCACTTCAGTAAGCCGTATGTAGATTTTTGTCAAAGGGCAAAAGAATGTAATCTGAAAGTTTATTAGATTTTTAAAATATAAAATTAGTTTTCTACTAATCTTTTCTTGTATGGTAAAAAACTTTAATCTGTCATATAAATGTGTCTAAAAAGATAGCTGATTTTTATTTCCTCCCTTTTTTATTTATTTATTTGTATTGTATGTACATGTTTGCAGTTTATTGTATATTGTTATTTAATGAAACTGATTTTTGTTCAGTATAAAACTAATGGAAATATAATCATAAAAAATTAAATAATCAGGAGGTGAAGTTAGATGATTTAGCGAAATTTAACATCAAATTATATTGTGTTTTATGTAAAATATTAAAATTTACTGCTAACAATATTATTGCTTATTATAGTATAGCATTTGTTGTATAAATATTGCATTGTGCCGTATCTTTGCTTCTGTATCAGAATAAAATGCTACAATATTTTATTCCCTTCTATGTCAGTTTCTTATTTGAGTTTTTTAACCCTCTTTTAGGGTCTGATATCTCAGGGACAGATGATATCCAGGTGTCTCCAAATCAGCCAAAACTGTCCTTACAGCTTAAGGGACCAAATATTCCTGGTGTAAGTGGTAGAAAATTTTATTCTTCAATTAAATTTCTTTTGAAGCAAAATGCCTTCTATCAAGTGATTCCACTCAGTAGTGGGTGTGTTTTGTTTCATTTTCACCCAGTGGGGAGTTTCAGCTGTAGTTCAGACAAAATGCTGTTGAGATCATTGTTGACAGATCATAATGTAAGCAGATGGTATACCTGGCTAGCTATGCTGAAGGTGATAAAACCAGACCAGCTCATCTCATTTATAATAACTTTTGAAGTGTTACTTTTTGTAGTAAGTCGTAAAATGGTATATGTTTTAATTAAATGTTGTTGCCAGTGTGAGATGGTAAGGTCTGTAATTTGTCTTGAATGTTTTTAAAGTACATTACTGTGTATCATAAAATTTGTCATATAAAAAGTCATTTTGGGTATGCTCATGACATAACACAGTTTTTCATTGCTGTAAATTTGCAGTCTGCTGAGGCTTTTTAGTATGATGTCAATAAAATCAACACTATTTACATCCTTAGTTTTCTCAAACCACTTATTTGCAGAAGCTCTCAATTACTTTTTAAAAGAAAACACTGCATATTTATAAGCAGTTAGCCAACATATTCACGTTCTTCACCTGTATGGAACACTGTATGCAATAGGAACCCACATAAATTTTAATTGCCATAAAATTAAATTCTCCCCTTTAAAAATTCTGTACAACTATTACAAATTCTCCCTATTTCATGCATAACAAGAACCTCTTTGAGGATCTCAATACCAAATAACCGAGAACTACAACAAAATGACAGCTGCTACAATAAAGCAGTTGACTGTGAAAGAATGTCCTATGAAATTCTCGAGGACAATTCCAACTTATCTGCTTTGGTGATTTCTATTTATTTCATTATATTTGCTCATGAGCAACATGACAGTTAGCTGAGTGTTCAATACGCTGGATTTTAAGGGATGAAATCATGAGCTCGAATCTCACTTGTAAACTTTTCAGTTCAGTTTATTCCAGCCTATAAATTTCACATCATTATTTAGCTTTTTAGCCCAAAGGGCTCTAAGTCTCAAAATAGCATTTTGTGTCATTTCACTTTCAGCATTGGTTCACTTTTGAAGTTGTTCGCACAAAATATATTCACCGTGTATTATATTTAAAGAAACTAAATAATGAAGAATCTGCATGAATATTTCTTGCATTGTGAAAAAACAGCAGGACGTAGAGCTATCAAATTTTCAATAAAGTAGTCCTCCAACCAAACATGCTCACTTGGAAGCTCAAATTTTTAATTTCGAAACAAACTGAATAATTTCAAAGTGAACAATGGCAACACTGCACAGAAAAAAGACATTTTTCTTTATCTCCAACATGCAAGACTTTGTATTGGAAATTTTAAAGATATGCTGTTTTTAAATATTTTATCGTGTTGCTGTTGATTTGAGTTTTGTGTGGTTTAAGTGTGAAGAGCATGATATTTAATAAATAAATATGACACACAAAACGTTAAGAAACGCCCTTTTTGCTGTAATATATATATGTAATGTATTTGTAATTTTTTTATACTTTTGCTTTCTTTTCTGCCCCTTTTTTAACCATATTTCTCGTATTTAATCAAAAATCATTTTATTGTTATTTTATCTAGATTTCATTCTCAGTTTCTAATATAGAAAACGTGCACTGTACGTAGTAAACTGTATCCATTGTGTGCTTATTTATCTACAACTGTTATGTGAAATATTATTTTTATTTCACTTCACTGAAGGTATTACTTTGCAGTACCTTTTATATTTAAAGAAAAGTACCTAAAAGCATTTTGTGTTATTGATGTGACAGCTGACATGTGTAGCTACATACCACTGATTTTGCTCACTTTCGTATGGAGCCCATTTCTTTTGCTTCATTCCATAGTGACAGTTTCTTTCCAATTTGAGAATAATTAATATTGCTTTGAAGGGTTGGCCTGTAATTTAAAGCTTTCAAAATGCACCTTTTCCTGTGCTTGTGTATGCACTCTTTAAGGGATACACCTTAATTTTATTAGATAGATTTTGGAAAGTTATTAGCAATGCAAAATTACGAATTCTTATTTTGCTGTTTTTTTGGGGGGGAGGGAGGAAGTAATAACATACAGATAAAATGGTTAAATATGAATTATATTTTTTATTGTCACTATAACTGCGTAATTTTAAATATAGCTGTTTAGTGGAAATGTGTGATAAGTAGTTTTTACTACAAAATACCAGCTGTCTTCAGACTTGTTCTTAGATGTTTGATCAATGGTTGTTTTTTGAGCATTTTAAATTATGTAGATACTTTTGTATAATTTTTTTTAAATTTGATGTGCTTTACTGCTTTATTTACTTCTTTGGCAGCTGAAATGCATAACATTCTACTGATTTTACTCATTTCCATTTGGAGCCCATTTCTTTTGCTCCATTCCATAGTAACAGTTTTTTTCTGTTCAGTGCTAGCTTATAGTAGTATGTTAAGCTATCAGACAGTAATTTGTAACTTCTTAAAAGGTTATCTGATGAACTTTCAGTCTTATTTTCAGTAATCCATCCAGTTTTATGCAAACGTAATGTAGTTCACCTCATGCTTTAGAAAAATCATTTGCAAATGACTCTTTTTAAGTTTTTAAGTCTTAATTGCATTGTTTTATAAACTTGACGTTTACAGTTATAGTCTCTCTCTGAACTTTTAAAATAATTGTTTGATGAACTAGCAAAAAATCATGAAAATTTTGTATTTATATTGTAAATTATGCAGATTTTATGTGTGCAGTAAAACAACATTAAGGTAAACTTTTTTTTGAGAAAATATATGTGTATTGCGCATGCAGAAAAAACAATTTGGGGTATAAGCGATTGCCAACAAGCACAACCATAGATTTTGGAACTGTATGAAAGAAAGGGCAAACCTGCATGTCATCTATTTGTGCACCCCTTATGAATTAATGCGGTCTGCTACGATGTGTGCCTAACCACTTCCTTTTAATCTGGTTAAACTTTTAAACCAAAAATGCTAATAGTTTTTAACTAACTCATCAATTTAGATGTTAAGGAGAGATGTCTGTATGTTCTTTAATTGCATGTTATTCCCTGAACAAAAGCATATTGCATAGTTAAAAAAGGCCCACAGTTATTTTAGTTTTTGTATCATGTGCATTGTTTTGTATGTGTGAATATCATGTGAATTATCATGTATATAAGAAATCTCTTTAAAAATGCAGTTCAGTGTTAACCTTTATCAGTTTATCTAGTATTGTAATTAATACTAGTTCCCTCAATTTTTTTAATAAGTACCGTTTTCCATTTGCATAAAATATTTAATATTGGATAAAAGTTATTATAACTACACAAACTTCATTAAGCTATGTTAAAGTCAGAGATTCTTTGTAATGAATTTTCATATGTAGTAAGCATTGTTTATTCATTTTTGTGGGGAGAGCATTTAAACGAGTATAGATGAGGAAGATGCATCAGTGAAATTTTAGTTTAAGATTTAATACATGTATTTAAGGCTATTGGTGTGCTACTAATATAAAACAAATTGAATTTATTCATTTCACTTTTAGTTTATTTAAGATCATTGGAGTTCAAACTGCATAGCATTTAACATAAAAATTGGAATAGTCATACATTTATGTCCAATAAACGTGAATTTTTTATTGGAAATAGCTTCAGATGTCATCTGATATGTCATTGGATTTTGAGAGTTGAGCAGATCATTATGAATTGTCACTAGTATTATGTCCAAGAAAATTTTTGAAGTTTGTATTACTGCTTGAAAGGAGACTTTGATTTATTCTTTTTCTTCCCACTTCTAAAATGTTCATCCACAAGTCTATTTTCAAACTATTCTTACTGTGCTTTGACATCATTAGACTGACATCCCAGTGTGCATGTTCTTCAAACATAATGTCTGTTTTCAGATCTTTTGCAGTGCCAATTTCATCAGAATTTATGTCATAAATGGTTTTGCCTGATTCTGCATTTGAAAGCCATCTTTTGCTGGAAGTTCTATAAATTTTTATGATTTTAAAATTTAATTTAAAAATGTTCATTATTCCCAGATTTAAATGTACAGTTTGATGAGGAATAAGCAACATCTGCATTTTTCAGACTCAGTGAGTTGCACAGAGGCAATACAAAATTTGCTTTTGTTATAATTCTAAATCTTCTGAAAAATCTTTGTTTCTATGACTTTCCTGCAATTAGAAGTATGTTTTGTTCTTATTCAGTATTCACATAAAGATTATCTTTTTCTTGCCTCAATTATAAGGCTTGCTTTTCGTAGAATAGGATTCTTTCAAGCTTGGGATAAAGAAGAGCTCAGTTTAATCTGCATTAAGAATGTCTTAATTCTTATCCATCCATTTCTTTGGATAAATTAGTTATCAGCATCTTCACCTGAGATGTCTTCAGATCAGGCGTAGGCAGACTTTTCCAGGGTACGGACTATTTCTAATTTTTTCAAGGTGTTACCGTCCACCCATTGGCATAGATGTAGTTAGCTTAAAAATGTCTACAATGTTTATTATTTCTTAATAATACATGCCTAATATGTACTTACCTAACTAACCTTACCTAAAAAAACTTTCTCTTTTAAAATGCGTTTGAAACAAAACGCAAGATACAAACATAACAATAGTAGCCACAAATATAACAATTTCAAATGATGCGTTTCTTATCAAATAATTCAAAATACATTAAAAGATAAATCATTTTCGTCTAAAGTTAGATCTCATAGTTATAGTTAGTAGAAGACTGTTTGCATACTGATCGCCAATCTTAAATATCTCGGTATATAATTACTAACTGTTAATCTTGCTCTGAATTCTAACTGATCATCTGTGAGATGAGAGTGATTTATTGCTTAATTATATACATCATTGAAAATGCAGGTTCACACAGGTAGGTAGAGCCAAAGAAGGATGTTAAATGAAATGCAATTATTTTAAAATTAGGATACTTTACTTTCATTAGATTCCATTAGTGAAGTTATTCTTAGGTTCTGAACTATGTGCTTTTAAAATTATGTCATTTTGGAGGAGAAAAATCTCATTTTCCTCAAGAGATAAAGATATGGAATTTATATTTTCAGTTATTTCTTAAACATCAACATTGTGAAATGGGTAACACATGAACGTAACAATTGGTTGTAGTCTAGTGAATTCTTGAAAACGTCTCTCAAATTCAGAGAGATGTGTTATTATTATTTCATCATATTTCTCTTTGTTCAATGTACTTCAGTTTTTAAACAACTCATCAGAAATAGTTTTGAAATTTTTTAGTTCACGCTTCATCAACTGGGAAGATATTAACTTTAACTTGTTTCTGAAAGTATTAAGAAATCCGATCACTTCTACTACTGTTTTATATTTTCATTTCAAATTGTAATTCAGCCTTGCTATATCAACAAAAAAACTAAATCCGTCAACAAACGTCGTCACTAAATTCAATGTAGGCTTCATCATTTGATTCCAAAAAATCTTTTACAACATAGGTACGTCCCTGAATCTTTGTAAAAATACACTCCGACTTAACAAACGAGTATCTGCATGATATAACAATTCCCCGTAATCAGATCTTTCTTCTAGTTGGGCCCGAAACATTCTTCCCTGAAGATTTTTTCCTTGAACTGAGTTCACAGTTTTCGTGCAGATTCCCATAACATGACACATATGAATTTTACAACAGAGGACCTGTTATGAATAATGCAGTGATAAGAAAGGATCCATCAGTTGGTTAATAATTCTTCTTTTACAGTCATATTTTTAAAAACCATTCTTATAAAAATGCAAAGTTGAGAAATATCGACAATGTCCCTAGATTCATCAAACTGCAAGGAAACACAAATACAGTTAGTAATATCTTCAGTCGGCTGATCAGCCAGATCAGAATTCATCATTTATCATTTGCGCATGACAGTTCAACATTAAAGTTGTGTGTCTTTAATTATGGAAATAATTTCATTTTTATTCTTGAATGAATCAAATAATGAAACTCTGACTTCCAGAAACTCTTTTCATCGTTTCTGCACCTCCAAAATATTTCTTATGTTTTACTAACACATGACTTGCACGAAAAGATGCAACTGATATAGTATTGGGTTTAATAAAATATGATTGTTGTCCGATTAATTGTGATTTAAATTCTTTTTAACTTTTTTGCAATTCGCTTTTTAACGAAAAATCTGTATCTCTAATTTTATGCATATTTTTTGAATGCCTTCAGCATTTTCTTTCTTTCTTTCTTTCTTTTTTTTTGAAGTGCCACACTTGCATGACATATATAACACACACATTTTGCACTTGTAAAGAACAACTGTTCTTCCCATTCCATATTAAAATTGTTTTTGTTTTTTTTCCGCTCAAGATTTGTTTTTGACATTGTACTCCTCTTTTTAAATATGACAGATTACTATTTTTGTTACAAAAACACAAGTAACACAAAATTGTCAATTTGAATGCTTGAAGAACGTAAGTGACTGCTAGACCATGAAACGTGGACGTATTCAATGCAGCAACACATACGTGAACCGATGAATCTGTAACTGACGTATGTACTTAAACGTCATCCTGCGCTTCCAATGAAGGTACTTGTGACATCTACACATTCATTGAATCATTTCCTAAGTAAACACAGTTGCATCGATTCTGAAAAGCCGATTCTCTAGTTTAACTGGTGTCGGTGTTCCATGAATATGTTTCTTTTAATATGAGCATCTTACGTCGTAGTAAAGGCTGTCACCCCAAAATGTCTTGGTGGTCCACCAGTCGATTGTGATCAACTTAATGCCCACCTCTGCTTTAGATTGTCTACATACAACATAAGAATTTTAAGGTGCGACTTAAATTCATGCATCTGTCCATTTGAAAACAAGTATTTTTTTCATTATTAATGTTATTTCTTTTGCCGTCCTATTCATTGAAGAACTGGATGCATAGTATTGTGTTAAAAACTTCAACATAACATCTTTAATCTTGGGAAAATTCTCTTTGAACATATTATTTTTTTAACTCTGAATTACTGTAAACTGCTTTTTCATCTATTTTGTTTTCAACGTTATTTAAAATTTCTTTTTAAACTAGTCCTCTTTTGTTGATCTAATTCTGTTGAAATTTCAGTTTTGTTTCTTAACAAGAGTGCTTTCTATTTGTCTAGAGTTTTTATAGTGTCTAATTGTACAGAGCAGCGCAAAGGGCAAATAGCAGTTGAATTGAAATGTTTTCACGTGAATGAAACATCATATACTGGTAACTGTGTCTTTCTGTGTGCCAGCTGGATGCCAACCTCAGCAGAAGTGTGAGGTATTGCCTTCCCCCCCCCATATCTCCACTTACAACTATGAAAATCTATGGAAAAGTTGCTAGTATCATTGAATAAGTCAATAAAAATGAAGTGGTCTAATATATAAATGAAATATTTTACTACTAACATGAAATAGCATGAGTCTGCACAGAGATTAAGCAATGTTTGATAGGAAAACGTGTAAAAGGGCTTCACTGTATAAGGTATTAGTGGATGTACTGAAACTTGAAACTATAAATCGTATTTTTGATCATATTTGACTATGAAAACATTTTTCAAGAGATTAGTGTTACTTCAGAAAGTTACCACTTAAATAAAGATACAAAATCATCAACAATAAAGATACAACTTAAATAAATGGTACAAAAACTGCAAAATGCCGAATGATTAGTTTCATTAGCTAAAATATGACAATGCAAGTAGAGGCATAAAAATATGCAATTATTTACATTACATAAGCTCTAAAACCAAATATAAAAAGATGTGTGTTCCCAAATTTGTGATTTACAACTATACAAGCGTATTTGTAGGAGTTTTAAGAAATCTTGGGATAAGCGTATAAGTGTAACAATTTTAGAAGCTTTTGTGATAACTATTCTTTTAAGTATTATCTGGGAGGGGAACTATTTCTAAGTACCTAAAGTTGTGTTTGGCATTAATGATGCAGTGTTTGTGGTGCATTATCTTATGTGATGGAATTTAATTATTAATGCTTAGGTGCAGAGGAATAAGTAAGAGACAAAAAGCAGTTACACAATAATGAAGATACTCAGCTGAAGATGTAAGTTTTTCCTCAACATAATCGTCATAATTATTTATAACTCGTTCAATTGCTTTGTCAGTGATCCAGTAACAGTTGCATAATATTCTCTGGGTTGCTGTCCTTAGTCTCATCTTGAACATCATTATCATTTGCCTCCAACATGTTTTAACAGACCAAACAGATACTGCAACTGTTATTTTTTAAGCGTACAATGCATTTCTTGAATCAATTCCTTCAGCCTCTGCGCTTTTGAGTTTGAACTGGATGTTCACTTCAGTTTACTGGTCTCAATATGAACAGGATGCCCACTTCCATTTAATCACAAACTTTTTCACAGCCTTGAGAATAAACTAAATGTACTTCATGTAAAGTCCTTTTTTCTCTCCTCCCCAAGAAAAAAAGAGAGCAGCATGCTGCTCCTCGCTTGTACAGTTATCGAGTTCCATCGGTGTTTTCAAACTGAAGTACATGTATACAACTTGTACTTAGTGATTAATAAAATAAATACCATGAACTGTGATGAATTTGCTACCTGTTAACATACGTAGAAAATACTCATTGGTATTTTCAAATGTATCATGTCGATTTATGTCTTGCTTAATGACTCGTAATACTGTTAATGGCATTCTGATAAATTAATGAATGCACTTTTCTAAATGTCATTTTGGTAAATTAATAAATGTACTTTCCTGTCTTCCATCCTTTAAATATACCTTTTTCTATTTTTAGGTGCTTGATGTTGTTTTAGATTTAACAGATCCAGACTGGACCATATTTCATGCAGTTCAACAGCTTATTCAAGAATCTCAATTAGGAACTCGCCAAGACAAAATACGTCGCATTTGGGAGCCAACATATACGTATGTTCATAATACCTTTTAGATGGGATAACAAATTTAATTTTAATGAAATCAGTTAAAGCATTTCTCTCCCTTCAGGCTTTAGTGTTATATTGTTTTAGAAGATCTTTTATGAATTTCATTTTCATCTTGCAGTCAGAAACAAAGTTATAAAACTGAAAAATATAGACTTCTTTATGACGCCTTTACCTTGATTTAATTCTAAAAAATATTTTTTTAAGGAATATAAAGTAACCTTTACTAGCAAATCGTAGATCTAATTTGTAATAAAATTTGAGCTATTTCAAAATTTGTGGGTTAGTAATTGGTACCAAAAAATTTTAATGAATGCTTAATAAAAAATCATTAACATTTTATACAATACAAAAATGTCTTTTTTTCTCTACTTTCTTTTCTTTCCATTTTCAGATTTTGAAACTTTGAGTTGATCTAATCAGCAGGTATTTTTGTTTGATGATGGGAGATTCTCCTTTTCGTCTCTTTCTATACTTTGTGCAAATGAATATTTACACTGATTAGTGATGTCTGTGTTTCTGCAAACTGTTAAATGGATGTAAATCATATTACGAATTTACTGAAAAGTGCAACTTTGCAAACTCCTTTTAAGATAAGTTTTTATAAAAACCTGCAAATTTAGAAAATTTGGATTAGAAATTAAAAAACTTTTAGGGTAGTTCTAAAGTATAAAATTTCAGATTTTAATGTTAAAAGGCTCTAGGTTATCAAGTTAATTTCGCAAAATTAAGGTCTTCAGGAACTGCATCTATCACTAGCATTCTTGTGTTTCAGTATACAGATAGAGGAAAAGACAAATATTACAGGAAATTTAAAAGCATGATACCAAGTAATATATTCATTCTTTTGTTGTTTTATTCCAGTATTGTACACATTCATTTTTCCCGTTCTCAAATGCAAAAATCGAAAGGTTTGGTACTGTTGTATTTACTTTTTTCAATGTATAGTTGCCTTTTTTTTAACTGAAGTTCAAAAATTTCTTATTAGCTGCATTCTTAGAAATGTAATTTTATACTCATTGATTATATCTTCTGACTCAAAATAGTTTTGAATAACACCCTGTATAATATACTTTTAATTCATCATATAATACCTTCATTATAAATGATGCTACCCAGTTCCCCCCTATTCATCATATAATACCTTCATTATAAATGATGCTACCCAGTTCCCCCCTATTCATCATATAATACCTTCATTATAAATGATGCTACCCAGTCCCCCCCTTTTTTTAAGTCACATTATATTATTATATATCATCATATTATATATCTGTTACCGAACTTTTGGTGGATCGTATTATCTTTATACATATATATTATTTTCTTTTTACATATATCATTCCAGTGCCTTTTTTTTCAGTGTACATCAATTTGTGCAGGAAAAAAGTGCATATTGCCATTTGAAAATTTCAAAATGTTCTTCACTGGCACCGTAATCATGAGAGCTGTATTGTGTTAAGTCATCACAATCTTGAGGGCATACCTTCAAATAACAATATCTTAAATTTCATTTCGATTGGTTGAGCGAGTAGGACTTTATTTGTCAAGAGCATTTTAATGACCACCCTATATATAATTTACTTACAAAAGCATGTTTTGCCTTTCAAGCAATATTGGTTTTTATGTAAATTACAATTATTCAAAGTGAAACTGCATTTACATTAAACATATTTTACATCTCATACAGTTTAAGGCTGTGTGCCACCAGAATTGGCCTTCATCCAGGGTGCCTTGATGGCTAACATGTCAAATGTTACTGTTACGATTCAGTTTACTGTATTTATTTATTTTTGAAATTCTTAAAGCATAATTCTTGAATGTCATTTTTTTGGTATATTGCTATTTTTGTCAGGAATATATAGTCAGCATCACCATTTCATTGACAAGGAAGACAAATATTTGTGCAATTCTTTAGTGGCAATTGGTTTTTTTAGTGTATTTATAGTATTAATACTTGGAAACATTGTAAATGTTATTTTGTCATTCATAAGTTCAGTATGGTAAGATGATAAGCATTTGCTGAAAGAAAAAAAACTTAAAGGAATGAAATCAAAGGAATTAACTGATGAATTCAATGTACGTTTTTTGGGGGCTGAGACATATTTACTTTTTAGAATTACTTTGAGATGATGACAACACATGTGATGGACCAAAATAAGGAGAGAACTGTGAACTCGAGATGCCTGTTTTAATGTTATAGAGTACAGCAGTATAAGCAGAATCAATCATTAATGTTTTAATACATTTTTTTTGTGTGTGTATTATTTATATACTTACTTAAATAATTTACTTGGCAGTTAGTTATACAATTACTAGTTGTGTGATTTTTATTGTTTTAATTCTAAATGAAATTTATGACTTCTGTTATATTTTTGTTTATGTGACATCTGGCGGTTTATTCCTCCATCCAGTTGTAATTAGTAACACATGCATTTTGCCCAACTGTATAGTAGGGTAATGTTTTACAATAGCGTAGCTTGAAGGAACAAAACAGTATTCTGTATTCCACCCCCCAACACACACACAGCAAATTTGATTTAAATTTATTATGTTTGTAATTGCTTCTGCAGAATCTCAGCTTTTCCAAGATATCATTATAATTGTTTCCATGGAGTATTAGCTGATCCTAAGAATCATTAAATATTATCAGCTTTTACTCTTAAAGTGTAAACTGTATTGCAATTTTATTAATCGAAAATTACTTCTCGTATTTTTTTATACTGATCTAAAATAATTATATTTTGATTTGCCATGATTTTTGTAAAATGTATTTATTTATTTGCAGCATTATATATAAAGAAGCTAAGGAGAAAAAGAATAAGGTATGTTGATGTCTTTCTTAAACTGTTAAGTGGCAAGACCTTTTTGGTCAGCTCCTGAAGAACTCTATGTAAATAGTGTTTATTAGCTAAATTTGTACAAGTCTTTGTTTTCATAAACTTCCATTCATTTAGACGATGTTTACACCATTAAAGAAAGTAAGAGAGCAAAGTATTTTAAATTGTAGTACAAAGTTCGTGATCCGGCTGTCCAATAACCAGAATGATCTAAAATCCGGACCCTAAAGCCACCAACAAAATTTTTTTTTACGCTTTATGCATGCGCATGTGATTTTTTCCCCCCATAAGGAAACGTAAGAATTATGAATATTAATTTCACTTTGGCACTACATAAAAGACCTCGTTACCAATCATTTTAGCATAAATTTGTGTGATCAATAATTTGGCTCCGTAGCTGGGTATAGCTTGGCATACATCTCAAACTGAAACATTTTACATAGAAACATGATCGATTTTACAACTATTCATATTTTATATTTCTGATACCAATCTGGCGAATCATCATTTATTATATTTTGCTTTCATCGCCGTATGTTATCAACACATGACAACTTGAGTAATAACTCATGCACTGGTGCCGAAACAATTTTTTTATATTCGTAATTGAATAACAAGGAGTATGGCAACCTTTTATGTTAATATTACGCTTGGTGATGCTTACAGATTTAAGTTAAATGCACTAAATATTAACGAGGGAAAATTTAACAAAAATTTCTTTCCATATGCTAAGTAGATTTTGTTAATGATACTCATAGGCCAGTAGATAGCATTTAGTGTTATTTGAATTAAGAGTAACTGATTTTTACTTCCTTGTACGAAGTAAAAAGGAAGTATTGTAATCGCAAAAAATTTTGGGTATCATATTTCAACGAAAATATATGTTTTGAATTCTATCGAATGCAATTTAGTGATGTTTTTGGCTGACATTCATATGTAAGGGCAGAATAAAGGACTTTTTCCCCCCAAAAAATTATAAAGCTGATAAGTATCTCCCATAACTCAAAAATGAGTAGCCTCAGAACATTGAAATTTTCTATAAAAGACTTTTATAACATGTAGATTTGCACATCCTATTTTGGTTGCAGTCGGCCGCACCAAAAGTATATAAATTTATGTGTATATATATCCACTCTGTTACTTGGCTCAATAAGCTCAGTTTTTTTTTATTCTTATATGCTGGTAAATTGTGCATTTTTTGCTTTGACCCCTTACTCATTGCACCTGTCTCTCATATGAGCAACCAATGCGAATAAATATTGTTGTGCCTGTATCTCACACAGGCTCTGCTTTTGCAGTAAAAAGTCAAGGGAATACAAATTTTTATAGCACCTGTATCAATTCTGTGTACACACCTGGCAAAACAGTACTTGTAAGTTGATTAGATAACAGTAGTATGTAGATTCAGAATATGTTTTTCCGTTAGAACGTACTTTAAAAAGATGCAAATTTAGTGCTTATTTCTTTTTCATGTTTGTAAAATGAGTAGTTTAAGTGGACAAGAGGATTTAAGTCTTGAAGAATCTTAAAGTGATTCAGAAGGCAACTTTTTTCATATGCTTTTTATTCTGAAGTATCATATTCAGAAGATAGTGACAGTAGTGACCATCGCATGCAACTTTTACCAGGGTGCCAATGGAACCCAATTATGCCGGATGTTCCAGATATTTGTCCTCCACCTTTTCAGTTCAAATTATTTTCTAAAGTTAATATTTCCTTTCAAGCCAGTGCAGGCGTTTTACCATATATGAGCATTTTATAAAAGATGAAATAGTGGATATAATAGTAAAAGAGACTAATCGTTATGCTGAGCAATCAGGTAATGTTGCTGGTAAATAGAAACTGAAAGGTAGAAGAGAATGGAAACCTGTATCGGCACATAAAATGCATTTGTTCCTTGTGCTTTCAGTTTTATGAGGTATTATAAAAAAAACCTGAAAAAAGCATGTATTGGACTAAGAAAACGTCAGTAGAAACTCCCCCCCCTTTTTTGTGAGATTATGTCATATAATCAATAATGTAAAATCAAAAAATACTTGCATTTTGTAAATAATGATTCTTATGTTCCAGAAAACTCTACCCTCGAAACCCGAAACTCTACAAAATTTGGTCTATTTGTGAGCATCTAAATAAAATTTATCAAAAAACAATTACTCCAGAAAGAGATATTACCATAGATGAAGCATTGATGCTGTACGTTTATTCTGCCCCCAATACATACCCTTGAAAAGAGCAAAATTTCATATTAAAACATATATGCTAAGCGAATCTAGTTCAGGTTATGTATAGTTATTTATTATATATACTGGGAAAGGTACTTTGTTTCATCCTAAATTCTGATGTCTCTGGGTATCTTCACAAGCTGTTGTGACTCTGATAATTCCTTTATTGAAAGGCTATTGCATCACCTTAGATAATTATTATACTTCACAAGAACTATATGATATCCTTTTGACAAAGGATTATTTCCCTTTATTGTTGAAAAATAGATAATTAAAAACTGACAAAGTTATATCATTTAGACGTCGCAAAATCCTCACTCTCAAATGGAAGGACAAAAAGGAAGTATCAATGTTATCATCTTTTCTTGATTCTGAAACTGTTGGAAGTAATGGACACAAAGTAAAAAATTGAAAACAAAACCAAAGGTAGTACTTGACTACAATAAAATAATGGGAGGTGTGGATCTTGTAGATCAATATCTTTCTAGTTATCAAGTAGCAGGAAATGGTGGGAAAAAATATTCTTTCACGTTTTAGACCAAGCTGGTGGAAAAAAGTCACATTTAAAGTTTAGACTGGATTTAATCGATGAAATAATTGACAAAAATCATAATTTTATAAATTTTTCAAGGCGAGGTCATCCAACGTGTGAAGCGCGATCAAATCATTTATTTGAACGACATTTTTGGAACCTATACCACCTTCGGCAAAAAAGAAAACCCATCAAGAAAATGTAAAATGTGTTCATCAAAGAAGAATGCAAATGGAAAACGAATTAGGAGAGAAACGAGGTATTATTGTCAAGATTGCAATGTAGAACTGTGCATACCATGTTTCAAACTTTACCATACCCAGAAAAATTACTAAATTTTTGAAAAAAATGTGACAGCTATTATTGATGTTGAATAAAAGTATTACTGTTTGGAGATAATAGTGTATGTTATTTAAACGTATGTGATTGTTCTCTCTCCAAAATTGATACGTAATCTTAGACCTGCATTGAAGCTTTTCTGCCTAGCTTGGGTGTAAGAGTAAAGGCAAATATAAAGTAAAATAAGGTAAGTTAATTAAACATTTTACATACTTAAAAAACTGTTAAATTTAACGAAAAATATAGTTTTTTTTATCAGTTTATCTTAAATTTCATAAACATTAAAACACTTTAATAAAAAATAATTGATGATTTTTGAATAAATTTTGTCAAAATTTTGTGATACGTAAAGGTTAAAAATGATTGAATTATGTTCTTATTTTCTGGTTAAGTTTTTTATCCCTTTAGTAAATCTGCATGCAAGATTTGTAGAATTCTCAACAACTTAAAAGTTGTTTAACCCCTTCCAGGTTTTTCCCAAGCTGAACTCGGGCAAGCGAAATGTACCATCCTGGCTCATCCTGAGTGTATCTCGGGCACTGTGAAATTTTACACTGTGCAATAGATTTTTCCCGAATTATTTCACATGTGCTTTTTATGGTTTCGAATGCTTTTGTTTACTTCTCTGATTACTAGATGGTAGCACTGTACAGTGTTTTCAGCTGTAGATTTAAGATAAAAGTAAGCGTCAATTTCTGGTGAAAGTCCAGATGTCTTTGTCATGAATCATTGAGTGCTTGCATAACTAACGTCTTCTTTTATTTTTTTCAAAATGGCTTGCATGGGATATATTGATTCTGATTCCAGTGAATCCAATTCAGATGATGATTTCGGAAGGGAATACCGTTTATATATTTCAGAATCTGATTGTTCAGATTTCGGTACTTTTGAAACAGAAAGTGATTCTGGTTCAGAAAGCTTGAGTGCTGCTCGTCAGTGGTGTGAACTAAATACGGATACACCAAATCCTGCTCCCCCAGAATTTATATTTCAGAGACCCAGGACTAAATTTTTGTCCTGACAGTGATGACATTTTGCAGTTTTTTAATATTTTTTTTATGATGGAACTCTACAAATTATATGTAATGAAACAAATTGTTATGCTTATCAGTATTTGGAAAAAAATGTATTGAAAAAGGAATCAAGGGCTCAGAAATGGTATCCAACTACAAAAGATGAAATTAGGGTATTATTAGTGGTTTTCACTTTACAGGACATCGTAAAAAAACCCCAAGAAAATTTATATTGGTGTAAAAAAGAAATATTTCATACACCTATGTTTGGGAAACTTCTTTCAAACAGAAGATACAAACTCTTGTTGCAATTTTTACATTTTGTGGCCAATGAGGTTTATGATCCTGAATTGCACCCTAATCCGAAATTGTGTAAAATATGGCCTTTGTTCGAGCATTTGAATGGAAAATTTATGAGCACATATTCTCTAAATAAAAACATTTCTATTGATGAAAGTTTGATGTTGTATAAGAGGTGCCTTGGTTGGGTGCAATATATGCCACTCAAAAAAGCTAGGTTTGGCATAAAATTTTACGTGTTATGCGAATCCGAAACTGGTTACATGTGGTCATGCATAATCTACACAGGAAAAGGAACCATTTTGAATGAGCAATTCAAAAATTTGCCTGTGTCATTACAAGTCGTGATAACACTATTGTAGCCCCTTTTGAACAAAGGGCACTGTGTAACTATTGATAACTTTTATACGTCCCCAGAACTGGCAGAATTGCTAATATCGTATAAAACCGATATACAGGGTGCATCATAAATTCGTGCAAAGTTCAAAAATTCATAATAAAAGAAGGAATGCATGGAAAAATTTTCTGTTTGTGCCAATATGTTCAGAAAGACATTGGATTTTTTTCCATGAAAAAAAAATGTTTCCAAAAGTAACCGGCAGAGGGCGCTCATACGTCATACTGAGATGTTTTATGCAAATCAGGCTATCAATAAAACACTTGGCTGGAAACGGATCCGTCATTCGAAGTCGGCAGCATACTTTCTTTACCAGATCGGGCGTTGGTGGTTAAATTGTTCTATAAGAATGGTGAATCCACAACTGTTACATTGCGAAAGTTTCTCACGGAGAAAGGACTGGAGGCGGAAAAAAGCCCTATTTCATTGAATGGGATACGGAATTTAGTACGACGTTTTGAGGAAACGGGGAGTTTGGAGGATCGTCAACGAAGTGGCAGGACCACCCTTGAGAGCGGCCCGTGTCCACATGGTACAAAGTGTGATCAAAGATATGGCAGCCGAGACATCAACGAAGAGTAGCAGTGCTCGTGAAGCTGAGAGAAGAACGGGGATTCCAGAAGCGTCGATTCGGCGTATTCTGCACGGAATGTTTGATCTGTATCCGTACAAAATCCAGCGACTTCACCAGTTATTACCGGCAGATGCAAGACAAAAGTTTGCTACATGAGCGCTGGCACAAATGGAACGTAACCCACAATGGTTGCTGAACGTCATGTGGATGGATGAAGCCCACTTTTCACTGCTTGGTGACATCAATACGCAAAACAGTCGTATTTGGGCGACGTCAAACCCTCGTGAGTACTAGAGCCAGCCACTGCATTCTCCTCGTGTGACTGTTTGGTGTGGTTTCACCGCGTCTTTTATTCTAGGCCCTTTCTTTTTTGAAGAACCCTGTCCTGTATCCGGCGTGAAAACCTGTACAGTCACTGCAGCACGGTATCTTACACTGTTGCGTGACCACGTTGTACCTGCATTGCAGGAAAGACATGCGTTACCTGTTGTCACCTTCATGCAGGATGGTGCCCCGCCCCACATTTCACGCGACGTGAAGACGTTCCATTTGGAATCTCACCGAAGACCGAGTGATAAGTCGTGGTTGTAAGGTTCAGTGGCCCTCAAGATCACCAGACTTGACCCCGGCAGATTTTTGGTTGTGGGGATACTTAAAGTCTCGTGTGTACCGGGGCTCCCCAACCACACTGGTGGAATTGAAAAATGCCATTCAACTAACCGTCACTGCCATCGATGGCGACATGCTACACTCTGCTGTAATGGGCGTAGTGACGCGCCTCACTTGCCTATTATCTTGTGGTGGTGGTAATGTTGAACATATGTTACTATAAAATAGTAAATGCATAGTGTCTTGTTGTTGTGATCTGTTTGATTGTTTGTTTCTGGTTGCGTGATTTGCATAAAACATCTCAGTATGACGTGTGAGCGCCCTCTGTCGGTTACTTTTGGAAACTTTTTTTTTACATGGAAAAAAATCCAATGTCTTTCTGATCATATTGACGCAAACAGAAAATTTTTTGTGCATTCCTTCTTTTATTACGAATTTTTTAACTTTGCACGAATTTATGACGCACCCTGTATATGGGACAGTCACCTGAACAGGAAAGGTATGCGTATTGAGCTAAAAAAAAGAAGTTGAAAAAGGGAGAAATTGCTGCTGAAAAAGGGAAAAGTCATGGTCCTGAAATGGAAGGACAAAAAGGATGCAGCACTACTTTCCACTGTGCACAACACAGAGATAATTGCAGTTACCGGCAGGAAGGAAACAAAAATGAAACCTAAAGTGGTAGTGGATTACAATGGAACTATGGGAGGGGTGTAGACCAAAGACTAAGCAGTTACAATGTCATGAAAAGAAGAGGTAAAAAATATTACAAGAAGATATTTCTTCATTTCTTGGGTATAGCACTATGGAATTCATATGTGTTGTACGCAAAATCTGGTGGGAAAAGAAGTCATCTTGAGTATAGAACGACGATAATAGAGAAAACAATTGAAAAGTACCACTTGGTGGAATTTTCTGCAAAAAGAGGATGTCCTTCTGCTGAGCAACCGCTTTCACGCCTGTTTGAAAGACACTTTGTTGACTACATTCCACCAACAGAGAAGAAAACTAATCCAACACGACAGTATATTATTTGCTGCTCAGAGAGACAGTAAAGGAAAGAAGGTAAGAAGAGAAACAAGGTTCTACTGTCCAGATTGCGATGTTGGACTCTGTGCAGTACCATGCTTTCGATTGTATCATACACGATCAAA
The DNA here is from genome assembly GCA_000611955.2 of Stegodyphus mimosarum. Lineage (NCBI taxonomy): Eukaryota > Metazoa > Arthropoda > Arachnida > Araneae > Eresidae > Stegodyphus > Stegodyphus mimosarum. Next base: position 92,017 of record KK118312.1, on the reverse strand, counting down.
TTTTGATTAATAATTTCATAATCATTTATGTAAATGCAAAGGATATAAATAAAATTTAATTCACGGTAAAAGCTAGGTATTCTAAGCTTTATATTTATAGTTAGTGTGAATTGACTCCAAAGTCTAATGATTTCTGCCGTACAGAAAGCCAACTATACAGGTAAATTACTCATTTATTTAAATTGATTTTTTACATCAATTTTTAGATGTAAATTACTCATTTATTTAAATTGATTTTTTTACATTAATTTTTAGGAAATTTTGTATGCGAATGATGCTAGTATGTTTAAAAAGCTATGTATGCATGAAAATAAGCATAAAAAATTGACATTTTTTTTCCCATAATCCCGAAATAAAATGAACCTGAAAGGGGTTAAGTGCGACTAGGCTTAATCATTTCTCTTATGGCGACCATATTTGTTTACATTTGAAACTTAGGAGAATAGTAGATTTGTTGCCAATCTAGAGAAACTAAGCTTCACAACAACAAAGATAACACCTTCTTTAATTATTGCGAATTAAATCATGCTTAATCCATTCTAGAATTTATTTGAGGAAAGAAGTGTTTAATATAGAGATCTTGAGTTTTTAATGTATTTTTGCCTTGTTGCGAAGTGAGAACTGAATTAATTGAATGAAAATTACTGAATCATCTGTGAAAAGCTTTTTTTTGTTTAATTTTTTATTGTTTTAGATTTATTATAGTATTTGAATAGAAGGTTTGTCAACAATTAGATAGTTCTTCAGATGATATACATAATGTGCATTCTGGGTTATAAAATGAATGAAATGTAATGCTGTTAACTGAACCTATCGCCAGAGTATTGCTATGGTAAACAAATATAGTGAATTTTAAAGAATGAAAGTGAATTCACTATTCATAAAGTAGATTTAATTCAATTCAATAAGTGAAAATGAAATGAAAATACATATAATTTAATATTTCATACAAAGGAGTCATGTGGTGTGCTGCACATCAGATTTTTTATTTGCATAAACCCACAATCGGCACCAGAGCTCGTATGCCCGCACCGGGTGGTAGAATTTTGGAAGACAATATTCTTGGAATTTAGAGAAGCACTACGTAACCAAATTAAGGCATGATAAAATTTTTAGAATTTAGGGAAAGCACTGGGACTCAAAATTAAGGGGCGGCAAAAATTTAGAACCTAAGGAGGAGCTTGGTAGCGGAATTTATTATCTGCAGAGATTGCATCAGGTGGCAAAATATTTAGCACCGGCCCTCAGTAAGCTTAAGTATGTGTGGGAATTTATTTGTTAGGACTCAGATAAGCCTTAAGCATGTGCAAGAATTAGACATAAGTATAATGAATAACTAAATTAATACAATTCAGGCTTAATTGTCTCAGTGCGCGATAGAAGCAAGATTTTGTCTTTTGTCTCCAATCTCATGCTACATAGCCAATAATCGATAGCGGACATTGTTAAACTAGGCTAGAATTATGCTTTACTGATCCTAAAGAATTGCAGTTAATATGGCAAATTGCGCTGTTCCTTAACTTTTGATTTGATCCAGCTTATTATTTTTTGCAGGCTGTTATATTTACAACAATTTTATGGAAACTAAAGTTTGAACTTTTGATTATATCAAAAAGAGCTTCTAATTCTTGAGCTGCAACAGGAGCTACAAAGTGAGAGCGTGCAAAGGAACATTTTGAATTTTTGTTGATTCCGACACCCCACTCGCAATGAATAACAGAAAAATTATTCATTTCGCTAAAAGTGACAATGATGACAAAGTGATGATTGAATGGTTAGACAGAGATGCAGCGAGGGCTTGCCGTTGACGGTCCAGTGCTAATGGCTCAAAGGTTAAAAAGCTTCAGCTAATACTGAAGCCGCTGAAGTATTTGCAAGATGAACTCAGTGAACTCATTAACAATGAAAAGTTATCTCCAGAACAGATTTACAATGCAAATGAAGCTGGTCTTTTCTGGCAATATGTACTACAAAATAGCTTAACATGTACAGAAAAGGCTCCAAATGGTGTCAAAGATTCCAAAGCAAGACTTAACAATTTTAGCATGCGCAAATACTGCAGGAACACAAATACTGCAGGAATACAGCAAATACTGCAGGAACAAAAAATTTACACAAGTGTAAATTTTTTGTAATCGGAAAAATTACACGACCTCGAACATTTAAAGAAGTAAAAATTCTCTCGTTATATATCATGCAAATGAAAGGGCACAGATGACGCAGCTTTAATGTTTGATTGATTTGAAAATGAATTATTTCATACCCAAGGCTCGGCAAAATTTGAATTCGTTGGTTTACTTGGTGACTAAAATTGTCCTGATTGTAGGTGACTGTTCAGCTCATATTTCACTTAAAGTTTTAATGAAAGATAATGTATCCTGTAATGAAAGATAATGTATCTGTGTTATTTTTCCTCCAAACTGTACGGCCATCATTCAGCCTATGGATATCGGAATAGTGTGCGCACTGAAATGCAAATGTAAAGTAACATTTTTAAAATTCATGTTAAAATTCTTGAATATAGGTCGAGAATCTCTCAACTATCAAGAATTTTTAAATATTTTAGCATAAAATCTGCTTTGTAGAGCATCACAAGACCGTGGGCAGATGTGCCTCCAGATACTTTAAAAAATGCTTGGCATAATTTATGGCCAGCTACCATATTTCATGGTGATGATGATGAAGATGGTAGCCACGAATTTGAAGGCTTTCAGATATCCCATACGAAAGGTGAAATTTTGCAATTAATGGAGAGTTTTTAAAGAAATGTGGAGAAGGGGTAATAAATGAAGAAAATATAACAGAAGTTTCGATTGACAAGTTAGTTGCAATTCTCGACAACTGAGCAAGAAATATGTCTCTCTGTAGAATTGAACAGAAGTTATTAGCACATAAAACAAAGCAGTTTGAACAATTTACATTTAAAGAACTGCTCATTAAAGTAAACAAATATTAGCTTTTTTTTTTGTAAATTTTAAAAACATTAGATCATAAATGCTTCATTATTTCATTAATCACGATTTCATATGTTTAATTTTATAATTTCTACTTGCCATCTTACTAGATTTAAACTGTTGATCTAATATTCGGAAAATTCCCAAATCTGGAATCACTGAAGTCCCGACGAGTCCAGATCTGGGTTTTTGTACCATATAAGCCTAATATATATTAAGTGACAGAAAAATCGCATACCGCTTCAGCCCCTTAAAGGTCCCAACAGGATCTGAGAAAGCAGACCTTTTAGCTGAGCATCTGGAATCTGTTTTGCACTGACAACATTCTTTTCATACAACCACTGAACACCTAGTTTCTAATTCCCACTCCACATTTACGACAAGCCCACACACACAGCATCCTTCCAGTCATGCCATCAGAGGTCTTTGAATGTATTAAAAAGCTCGAAAAGAACAAGAGCCCTGGACGCAACCAGATGACAAGCAGAATGCTTAAGCACCTTCCAACCAAGACAGTCCTTTACTTCACTAAAACCATAAATGAAATCCTGAAGTGGCAACATTTCCCAGAGGACTGGAAATTGGGTAAAATCACTCTAGTATTGAAACCTGGTAAGACGCCTACTGCTTCTGAGTCATATAGACACATGAGCTTGTTAACCCTCAGCAAAATAGTAGAAGCAGTGCTACTCCACAGAATCACCAACTTCATTGAAAAGTGGAACATCCTGACACCCTGCCAATTTGGTTTCAGATGTAAACCTCTACTACAAATCAACTCTACAGAGTGATCGAACTCATCAGCGAAGGATTATAGCAAAAAAATGTTGCAGGTGGACTGTTCCTAGATATTGCAAGGGCTTCGACCGTGTATGGCTGGATGCCCTCATATACAAATTTACACATCCTCTGTTTCCCAGGTTACATCACTAACATAATTAAATCCTACCTAACAGGTGGACACTCTTTTTAACATCTGTTTGGATGACATCCCCATTACACACAACACCATGCTTAGAATGTATGCTGGTGACACTGCGATCCTTACACAAAGTGCATTTATTGGTCCAATAAATCCTATGACTACAAGATTATGTACACACACTACAGTCTTAGCTATGTGAATGGAAAATACTGGTCAACCTTAGCAAAACCCAAGCAATTTTATTTACCAGAAAGAAGAAACAAGAAAAATCTACAGGGGGATCCATCTCTTGGTCCAGTCAGGTCCCTTATCTTGGGGTGATCCTCAGTAAAACTCTGTCATGGAACCCAAACATTACATCTATTATCCAAAAGTTTGGAGCACGTAAAACTAGACTATTCCCCTTAATTGCTGAAACAGTGTTCTATCCATGGACAATAAATTTACAAATTTACAAATCTGTTTCATGTCCCATATTATGTTATGCCTGCCCTATCTGGGCATATTCTTGTCGTTCGAACTGTAAGAGAATACAAACTGCCCAAAACTGTGTATTAAGGCAAATACCAAATTCACTTTGGTATGTGAGAAATAACAGGATTCATGATGAGCTTCATTTTGAACAGCTCAGATCTTTCTATTGCTATATGGCTCGTTTTATGAAAATCAAAAATCAATAAAGAACCCTGCAATTACTGTATGCAGTTATGACCTAGCTAATGCTAAAAGGCCTGTAGCTATTCTGAATAATCAAAATAATTAAATAAGTTACATGTAATATTGTTTTATGTTTGTTTTCTCACTATATGTGTCACTATTGTATATAATGTATTAAGTATTTGAATATTTAATTTCTAGTTCTAAATCTCAATGCACCAAAGATTCATACTTACTTCTCATATATTTACTGTCTTGCATTACGTTTTTACTTGTTTTCAGTTACGTTAACAGCTCGCACAGCTTGCTTGGTATTTTCTGTTGCGTCGCGAATCATTGAACGTCTACACCTTACTCTAGCATATTTCTTACCTAAAAAAAAAAAAAAATAGATAAATTAAAATTCATCTTAAGATTTGCAAAAATATCTTGCTTTACCTTGTCATAGATTATATGACTGAGTTCAGCTATTGTGCAGTATGTATTCGCAATGACCAAATTATTCGATGAGGCGTAAAGTCTCAGACCTGGGGACCCCAGTGTTTCACTGCTTCTGTCATGTGGCAATAAGCGTTTCTGTAGTAAAAGATGACTAAAAGCCGTGTAAAATAATTGTTGTGTATTGTGAATAAAATTTGCGGGGGAAAATTAGTTTATTTTTTTCGTAAATTTTACTGAAAATTTTGAAGATTTTACAAATTGGTCACATCAATGCAAAAAATTATACCAAAATAAGTAGTGTATCTTGAAACGAGGAATATAATGTCATGGCAGTAATGCTACTCAGAGATAAATATGTTAGATTAATCTGCTCTAACATTAGATTAGCAAGGCAAGACATTCATGACTCGGAATGTGCATTATTGCAACTACCAGTTTCTCTTTTCAAAATTAAGCTTTGTAAATTTTTCACCTTTTCTAAATATAAAGAATAATTTCTCAAACAAATTCTGTTAGAAATTTAATACTTATTTTATTTTTCATGAAGTGGCGTACCTAGAAATACCTAAGTGAATCAATGCTGAGAGATTGAAGGCCTTTTATCCTTCATTTCATATGGCTCTTGTTTCCTTATCTTAGATCATGTGTACTATAGTGTGTTAAAATATATTGCATCAACTAATCCCAAGGGTTTTAAAAAAGGGAAATAGATTAAAGAACTGTTTTCAAAAACATTGGTTAAGATACCTGTTTCAAAATTCTATTAATACGTTCTATTTTTTTTCAAGCCATTATTTACTGAATTTATCGTTTTGAATATTATTATTTATTGAATTCTTTGCTTCAAATATTTTAATTTAGATATAGAACTTTAAAAAGGAAATTTTGTCTTTAGTAATCTGAAAGCTAATAGGAAGATAAGTGATTTTTGCACATTCAAAAATGTTGCCTATTGCTCAGGTTTTTCACATGGTGATATTGTGAAGTAGCTGTTTCAACTTCGAGAAAATGATCTTGTGAGAATTCATCGAAAGATATTGGTAATGTTGATTATGGTGTAATATTAAAATCAAGTTGTGTATACAATTCCATCATTTAACATAAATTCATCTGAAACTGAGAAGGATTTTGATACTTTATCAGGAAAAAGTGTTTCATGCCTGACCATTTAGTAAAAATCTGATGTGAACACATTATTTCCTTCTATGATCTGTTAAATTATACACGTTTTCTGCCACATTTCCTTTAAACTTATTTCCTCGAATTTCATTAGAGATCTACTTCTCATTCAATTCAGTACTCTTTTTGTGGCAAAACAGAAATACATATAAACTCAAAATGTCTTTGTTAAAAATTGTAAAATACAGAATGTTTTAAAACACCAAGTGCAGTTAAAACAGTTAAAAAAAATTTTTTTTACAGTTAAAATTGGAGTTTCTATGCAAAAACAAGCAATTCAGCCAGTGGGCAAGAAGGCAGAGTTTTTGGTATTCAGAACTGAAAGTTTATTTTTGGTCCCACTTGGCAAAATGGCATTAAAGGTGCAGAAAATGACTTAATTCTCTGTTCCACTGAGTTTCAAATGTAAACAAATGGTGGTTCATAAGGCTTAATTCTCCACTTAAAGTTTTAAATTGTGGATAATTCTACAACTATTGCATGCAGATTAACTAAATGCATAGAATCCTTAACCGGAATATAAAAACTGCATAATTCATCACTTTTAAAGGGAAAAAATGTGCAATTTACGGACATATAAGAATAAAAAAATTAAGCTCACCGAACCAGGTAACAGTGGGGAATATATATATTTATATGCAATTATTGCAGCTGATTGCAACAAAAAAGGGAGTTGTACAACTACATGTTATAGCAGTCCCATATACAAAATTTCAGTGCTTTATTCGTTCTTGAGTTTTGTGAGATACGTACGTACATATGTCAAGGGAAAAAAATCTCTTCTGAATCCATTTTAAATCCAATTTACATTCCTTTTTCAAAAACAGTTCTTTATTCTAGCCATATGTACTAATGTCGTGCAAAAACATCATTTGAATGGTTTTGATAGCGGTTAAAATGGATATTTTTGTTGAAATACGATACCCAAAATTTTTTGTGTTTAGAATACTTACTTCGTACAAGGAAGTAAAAATAATCCAAAGACATTCAAAGGAGGATGTAAAAAAGACCAAAAAATCACAGATGTCTAGAAAGAAATGGTGAAAAGAATGAAAATTCATTTCTGAAAAAGTCAAAGAAAAGCAAAAGAATGAGAGTACATATATCATGCTTGAAATGATTTTAGTAAAAGTCTCTTAACTTCTTGTAGACTTTCTATTAGAGATGAAATTTAGAACAGAGTTAAAAAGTTCACAAAAGTCTTCACCTGATTTTAAAAAATCATATTTCTGTTCATTAGTCTTTTGTGTATCTTTGGTCAGATAGTAGGGGCCACGTTTTACATGAAGCCATTCATAAGACTGAAAGAACTATGATTCATTTTAACATATAAAACATTAGCAGAGGAAGACCAAAAATGACGAATATACCCCATTTTAGATGTTAGAAGGGCATTTATAGAAAACGATTTTGAAATTTATAAATCAGAATTTATGAAGTAAGGAACTAAGACAAACTACGAATTGTTACTGATTATGCTAAACAAACCTGTTAAATGTGGTATCAAATTTTGATTGCCTGTAAATGTTAATTCACAGTATGTGAATCGTATTTCCATATTATGAAAAATGATTGCAAATCAAGTGATGTTACTCTTCATGGTGTATTCTTTATTAAGTGAATGAAGCCTTACTTCAACGCACACAAATATGTATGTAAAGTGACAACATTTTCGTATCTCTAAATATAAATGATTGTCTCAAAGAAATTGAACTAAGCTATGTCGGAATAATAAAAGGTTTGGTTTATTTTAGTATGTCAAAGCAAGGAATGCCTTCATGGGGCACTGTCTAATGGAAACTGCCTCATGTTCAAGTTACACATGGGCAAAATCATGAAAAATACCCATGCAAGGCTGGCATTAACTTGGCATTGAACCCATGTTTAACTACTAGTGTTCAGTGACCTTAATGCTCAGCTGCTCTTGGGTCTGAATAATAAAAGGAACAATAAAGGAACCTCCAGAATTTTTCAGAAAATTTTAAAAAAAAAACTTTATCTCACATCTTTCATGAAACACACAGAATGTGATTTCAGCACGTTATTGATGCAAGGAGATGGAAAAAATGTTTCTTTTTAGCACAGAACTTATTTTGCATTAATTTTTCCAAAATAAAAAAGGTTGGAATTATAAGCTTTTACGATTCTGTAAAGTTTGGCACTTGTATTGTAGAACAAATGGCTAGGAAATTCTCCATCATGTTACTGGTTAATTTCCTCTGTAGTGGTTTATGACCTGGGATCAACAAATTGCAAAAAAAAAAAAAAAAACTCAGTATTTATTTGTTTGCTTTTGTTCAACATTTCTTTCAATGTAAGTTGTTTACATTGCTTCACCATATTTTCTGGATTTAGAACCAAACTACTGATTTCACTATCCATTAGTTGATTGATGATGGGGGCATTTTAATTGTGATGAAAAATTTCTGTCGGTTCATTTCTGTTTATTACTTCTTCACTGTTTGAGCAAGCAAATCTTGATATCTGAAAATCTTCAAATTCATGACTGTCATCATAAAATTTTCAATTGTCTTCTATGCATTATTGGCGAGGTATCCTGAAATTGGTGACTAAAGACATGTTGTACCATTAAACTTTACCTTGCTTCTATGTCATACTGATGAAATTAAGCCTGAATTATGTTACTTTACTTATTTATTATATTTGTTTCTACTTCTTGCAGATATGTAAGGTTTATCCAATTCCTGAATAAATGAATTCTTAGATGTATTTAAGGTTTTATCCAGGTGCTGGCATTAGACATTTTGTGGCCTGGTGCAGTCCTGGTCCTGAATTCTGCTGGCAAATGACTCCTTAAATTCTAAAAATTTTGCCGTCCTATAAATTTTATGTCTCGGTGTCTTTCCTAAATTCTGAAGATTTTGTCATGCTTTAATTGTGTTGCATGGTGTTTCTCTAAATTCTAAAATGTTTACCCCTCCGTGCAGGTCCTGGACTTATCTGAATAACAGATCAGTTATTCTAAATTTAAACAGTAAGAAATATAATCTTTTGGCCTACAAATATCGTTTACTTCCATATGGAAAGAAATTTTTGTTAGATTTCTCCTTCTCAACGCACTCATCATGTCGCAGCACAGTTAGCTGAAATCTCTAATAATCGAGCGTAATGTGAACATAAGAAGTTAAAATGCTGTGCAGTGTTCAATTACTAATATTTTTTTAACTTATTTAAACCTGGCTGCATGAGTTATTTCTCAGGTTGCCATCGTTTGATTGTCATTCTGGACAATAATTATTCAGTAGCTCTAAAAGTGGTCGTTGTTTCAATACAGAATTTTCAATTTGAGATGAATGCCAAGCAAAAATGCAATTAGAGCCAAACTATTGAGCATATAGAGTTATGCTAATAAATGATTGTTTTTACTTTGTGCCAAAGAGAAATTAAGAATCTCCACTCTACTTTCGCCATATATTTTGTTATGAAAAAATATTAAGTGAATATGCTAAGCAGACAAATAAAAATTATTTTTTTTAAATATTGCTGGTGGTTTGAAGATCTGGATTTTAGATCATTCCAGATTTTGGACCTTGTACTGCATTTATTTCTTATCATTTATAGTTTTTTTTTTAATGGTCAGCTATGTATTGTATTAAGAAATTTCATCTCAGTGTGCTATATCTATATTCATAGTATTGAAAGTTGTGCCTTTTTAATAAACTGAAGAACTTCCCAATAAATTTCAGAATTCCAAGGATTCTAACAAAACTTGGAATCAAGCTGCTGGAACCATCAGTTCATGTAACTTACCATCTGTTTCAATGGAGCCAACAGGTTGTACTGTTGAAGAAGTATTGCAAGTCCTACGATTAGTATATGTCCTGTCAAAAGAAAGCTCTGTAGGTATGTTCCACTGTCATCTCATTCTCTTTAAAAGATTTCCAAAGTAAGTTCTTGTCCAGATTTGAATTGCATAATTTTTTAGCTTTCAAAGTATTATTATGGTGTAGTTTTTCATATATTAAGCAGACATATTAATAAATGTAAAAAGTTTCACTATGTTTTCCTTGTACAATTGAAAACTTTGTTACATTTCATTAATGAGGTAATTTTTCATCTTTACTATGTAGGTGTGATAAATTTTGCATGCATTTTTATGTAAGTATTTTTAAATTGGAAAAGGTTCAGTTTCTTTCTGTGATGTGGGCAAGACTTGTGATTGTCAAAATATAACATTTGAAGAATAAATTCACTATTCACATATAAAGCAATGCAAAACGTATTCCAGGCAGCCATAATTTAAACAAACATTGTTATGGAACTAGAAATCGGAATTAATATAGCATGTTACCTGCCTATCTTTTTCTTAAAAAAATTGTGCTATTATTTACAGCTAGTATCTTCTAATCCTTTCTGTTTGCTGATCTGTACGTTCACTAGATACAGAGTGAAACAGAAGTTTAAATATATCTAAAAAGTAATATGTAAACTACTTTTTAATATTACTTAATTATATAATTTTGACCGAATACATAAAAGCCATTTATTTAATGTGATGGCGCTGTTGCTTTTGCCCTGAAAAGAAGTTTTACTGAACAAAGAATATTATCTATAACTGAGGAATTTCCTCTGTATTCTTGTGCTGACCAAGTGCAAATAATGAGTTGTCAAATGAATTTTTGAATATAAAAGAATATTTGCAGCAGACCAAGATTTGTGAAAGTAACCTTACCCTAGCATAAAATAATAGTATAAAATTTTTTTATTTATTATCAGTTCTGAGTAAGCATTTCTTCAAGAAACCAATGCTAATTAAAATTCTTAAGTAAGAAAATTTGTGATTTACTGTCTTTTGTGCAAGGAACTGTTGTGTGTTTCAGTTACCCCTTCTAAAAAAGTGCAAAATTCATTAGTGCCTTGACATTTATTTCTCTCCCATTATCATGTTCTTTGTATGCTGCACGTTTCACCTAATACATAAGTTACTTTCATTTTTATAATTAGCAAACGTAACACAAGCAGGTTTAGTGATAACAAAAACAGTATTTGGTGATATGTTGCAGTCGAAAGATCTGTACTTTTCAGTATGTACTGTTCCAGCCTTCTATAATTTTTTAAGTATGCTTTTATAAAGTGCTGCATTTCTTAAAATTTACTTCTGCATTACTTGAGCTAAAAGTGTTTTTACTAGTCATCTTATTGAAACTAGTTTTTTATATCTGCATCATATTACCAACTTAAACATTCGTTTTACTTCTAGCATGGGAAGATACTGCTTTTAAAGTCCCAGCTGAGAACTTTATAAGTAAGAAGATAACTACCAAACTAGTCCAGCAGCTTCAGGTAACTTTTTTAGTGTATTAATCTGAATTGGTGGGATATTTAAGTGCTGCTGCAGCTGTTAATGGTTTTTCTCTTCCAGAAGTATGGGATAAAGTTGAGTTTTCTGTTTCATCACTTGAATGTGATTTCTGTAAGCTTGTCATATTTGAGAATTTCGTTTAATATGTGTATTTTTGAAAATGCTTGGTAGTTTAATTTAATTAGTTTACTTATGGGAAGCATTTTTCTTAGAGTCTGGTATTGAAGTATGTATTCTAACTTGGCTTTACATTAAGAATTTCTTACTGTTGTTAACATATTGTGTACCCCCACCCCACGATTATATTTAAGTGCTTAGAAAACATTTTTGACACTGTTAAAACTTGGTAACATAATGAAGGGAGAAAGATGTTGTACTTGTTAAAATTAAATAGTGATCAGTCTGTTAATTAAGCAAACATAGGTACAGAGCCATTACTTATTAATATTATGCATAGCTGACTCTGCTAAAATGCGCAAGGACATTTGGTCTTAATCTCCAGTGCTTCCTTCTGCATTTTGCTGCCACAGATTCTCTAATTGTTGAAGCATGATTGTAACCAATATGTTAACATATCCAATAAGTTTTGACTGAGGAAAAGGCCAGATATCATTTAGACCAATTGAGAGTTGCACTACACCACAGACATTCTTTGGTGATACTCTGTGTAAATGGTAGTTTCTTGCTTGATAAACAATATAACATGTCACGAAATATATTTGACCTAGAATCAGGCCATTATGGCTCTGTGAGGAATAATAAAACTGACTGATTATCATATGCAGTGACTTCTTAAACAGTAGTATCAGACGTCATGCATTATGTTGTTCACAGTGATGTGGAGTGAAGACTGTATCCATGTGCAGTTCTCTTGTCATCCAACTGAAGAACAAATAAACCAGATTCATCCCTGAACATGATACTTTTTCAGTCCGATACATTCCAAGTTCAGAGCTTGTAATATCAGAATATATTTTGCTATCAATGTTTTGGAATTAATTGTAGATTTTGCAATAGATGACAACATTAGACCTTTAACCTGTACAGCCTTTTTTGCAGCAGTACTTTTGATTTGGAAGATGTGAATAAGTGGTACTTAATGGTAGATAGCGAAGCTGTTACTGTATTTACAGTAGCTGTATAACAGTCCTCTTCCTGGCCTTTTTCAGTTGACATTATTTCTGAGCTGCAGGTAATATTTTCTAGATGTGTCTTGATTCTGAACCATGTACTGGTTGATGTATTAATACAACCACTCTGCTTCCCTGTAGGTAATGAGCTCCCCCACCTACCCACAGTAGTTGAAAACACTTAGTTCAGTTTAGTTTCAAATCCAAGTGAGTGGTTTTACTGCAGGAGAGTTTACGTGTTTTCCTCTTTGTATCATGAATGAGCAGTTCCGCTCTAAAAGGATTTCACCAAGGCATATTTCGTCATAGTTTTGTGTCCCTTTTGTGCTTTCCTGTAATCCAAATGATCCAATCCATATAGGTAATGTTGCTTTGTTTTATCTTTTTCAGTTACGTCCTCAGAATACTTCTATTTCCTAAAGCAAAGAGAAGTACCATACAAGTTATCCAGATTGACACAGCAATCGAGTAGCACATTTTTCGTGTGTTTTGGCATGTGCATTTTATATTGTTTGGAAATATAGTTCTAATTAAGTTTGAAGATTGTTGGATTTTTTAGGAGATAGCTATGTACTTAAATAACTAGGTACTATGGTGTATCAGTATCTTGATTTTATAAATTCCTCCCCCTCTCTGTAGTAGGGTGCGATCAGTGACCAAGTTGTTAAAACCACTGAATATTGGTAGTTTGACTTGGGTTTGAAATGAGGCAAACAGGCTGGCTGTTTGATTGCTTTTCATAGTTTTCAACCTATAATGTGAATATGAAACAACTTTTCTGAGAAAGCTCTGCACAAATGTATCCCTCCTCTTAAGCAGCTAGTCCTTGTGGGCTTTTCTGTATGCAGATAATCTACCTAATCTTCTGTAGGCAATTCAGTAAATGCATTAAAAGGTCAAAAACCAGGTTTTAGGACTTCAGTGATTTCAGAAATTTCTGGATTTTAGACCAGTTTAAATCTAGTAAGATGCGAGTAAAAATTGTAAAATTATAAAAAAAAATTCATTAATATTTGTTTAAGATAGAGGTATTTACCATGAAGAAATTTTTTTTGTGGGAATGGTGTGTCACAAGGCCAAAATAGCAACATTTTCTGGGTTTCAAACCATACTGCAGATATTCCCCATTCCATGGATTGATTGACTAAAGTTACATAATCTTCATTTAGCATTTCATCTCACATACCATAAATCGGAAAATTTCACTTTTTTCTTTTGATATCCAAAAACCTTCGGATTCCTGGCTCTCATGTTCATCATGAAATTTGGTAGCAGACTATAAATTATGGCAAGTATTTAAAAAAATATTTGCAGACACATCCTTTCATGATCTTGTAATGACATGCATCAGATTTAATGTTAAAATATTTCTAAAATTCTTGGATAATGTCAATGCTGCATTGGTTTTTTAAAATCTACTTTATATCTGCATTTCAGTGCATTCAAAATTCCAGTATGACTTGGCTGCTTAACAAATATACAATTTTGGCAAAAGAATAAAAGGGAGACATTAATAAGTATTAAAACTGTAATATTGATTGGCCATATCCTGATGTCGCCCAAGCCTTGATGTTTGAATGGAGCATTTATCCTGCTGGAAGAGAAATAAGCCTTCCCAAAAATATTGCCTTAGATTTAGGAGAGCAGCATTGCTCAGAATTTCCACATACGTCTCAAAGTTCATGTTTTCAACAACAGGAGCTAAGGGACCTAGTGTAAACTAAGAACAACAACCCCACACCATAATGCTGCCACCACCAAACTTTACAATCTGCACAATGCAGTTGCTTAAGTGCTTTCTGAACATCCGCCAAACTCAGATTGGTCCATTGGACTGCCAGATTGTAAAGTGAGATTCATCACTCCAAAGAAAAATTTTCCACATGTCCACTGTCTAATAACAGTGGGCTTTGCACCATTGCAGTTTATGCTTTGCATTGTGGGGAGTGATGTTCAGCTTGTGAGTGGTTGCATGACTATGGAATCCCAGCTTTTTCAACTCTTGCTGAACAGTCCTGCTGCTAATGCTATTTATTGCCTGATGAACTTTGGAACTCCTGAGTGATTTCACCAACATGATTTGAAATTTTGTTTCACTGCCCTCTTCAGAGTTCTAAGGTTACATTCACTAATTTTTCTGCCTGCCACTTCTATTTTCTGGAGTTTCACTACATTAACATTTCCATTTCACAATTACATCACTCGCAGAGGATTTTGGCTTCTGTAGAACACCTGAAATTTCTTGAAACTGATTTCTCACAATGGTGGCATCCCTCTATACTGCCACAAGCAAAGTCCCTAAACTCCTTTGACTGATTCATTGTCTCGCAAATCCATAAATATGACTGACAAACCACTACCAGCATTTTTAAAACTTTTGGTTATGCATCAAATTGCATCACCTGCCAGATCCACTTTAGGGGGTTGTCCGAATACTTTTGACCAGGTAGTGTATTATGGATTATAAATTGAATACAAATCAGTATGGCATTCTTTTGAAAGAATGTTGCTGTGCTATGCGGCCCTCCATGTTTTTCTCACAAGAACCTCTCAGTTTTTATTATTTCAAGTTTGTCAGCTATGGTCAATGTCATTGTTGATTTGGAAACAAAAATAATTGGGTTTTGAAAAATAGTGTTTTAAGAAAAGCCCATTTATTGGTTGCCTCCATGCTGCTACATAAAATTGTACCAGGGCTGTATTAACATTCATCAGAAATCCTCACATTCTCTCATATCAGGTTGGATATAGTGCTAATGTTCCTCTGAAGCAATTGATTGGGTGGCTGTGGATGACTTGTCTGCTTGGTTGATCACATGTGCAAGTAGAGACTTTTGATTTGTTGGAATGTGTACACATTTTCTTTGTTCTGGTGGTGAGACATGACAACTGTCTCAGCAGTGAACATAAGCAGTCATGTAATTCATGCACCAATAAAGCAGCAGTGTGAGTTTTTTAGTTGAACCATATGCCATGGCTTGCATTGCTTAGGATTCACATTACCCCGAATATCTGCTGTACTCCAACTGGGTACCTGTAATTGTACCAAAGCATCACATACAATTCATTTTAAAGGAGGATTTCTGGCTTGATATCTCAACAAATGGATGTGGTTTGTCATCTGAAACAAGGAATCCTATTACTGCTTGCAGTATAGCAATAGTCCAGTGCACAATTAACATAAATACCCAGTATCCTGAATTGTGCATCAGTATGTGATTGTGTCCAATAGAAGTTGGTTCTGTATGCAGGGGGTATCACTATCTAGTAGTTTAATTTGGGGGGATTCCGTTTAGTACTACTTAGTGTGGTGTTAGTGCCTAGTTAGTATGATGCCTTTAGTCTTCTGATTTGTAAATCACAGCAAAGCAGTAACCCAGTTTGCATATAATGAAAATGATATCAGTATTATGATTATGGGTAGTAATTATTCTGATTATAGGTAGTAATTATTCTGTATGTCATTTTCTGAGCTATTTTTTTGCGGGGGGGTGAGAAAGGGCAGGATCCTAGTAAGTGTCATATAATAAGATGCCTTAAATCTTCTGATTTGTAAGCACATTCTTTAAACAGTTTAGCATTCATAAAGTGCAATGTCTGTGGCAGTACATGTGATTTTATATATTATGTTGGCATGTCATGAAATTAGCATGCCAAAGACTAGAACAGTGGGTGAATTGACTTCTTAAAATACTTTTTTCCTTGCATATATCTGTGTGTATCTGTACATGGTATTTTTCTTCTGTGGTGTGAAGTGGGGGAGGCATGGGGGAGAATAAGAGCTGATGCTCAATAGTCCACTAAAAATCGGGAAAAAATCAAGTTCTATTTATTACTGCAGAACTGTTATGTGTGCTGCTTTCAAAATATTTACTTTGTAAGAAAAATTGTACTACCACCTGAAATGTTTGTGTGTCTTTTAGATCTGCAATTCATTTACTAAAATACTAGTTCCCCCCTTTTTTTGACTAAATAAAGTTTGATTATTTAATTTGAGTTCTGCATATCCACATCTCATTATAAGTATAAAATTATAGAAGTGCAATATTAATATTTCGTTTCCTATCATAAATATAAATTTTATGTTTTACTTGAAATTATTAGTTTGCTTCAGTTTGTTCTTACTTGCATTAGTTCTTATTTCCAATTTCATTCCTGTCCGATACATTTCAGCAGCTTGATTGCTATCAGAATTACTTAAATAAAATAAGCGTCTATGAGAATTAATTGAATGAGGTGGGCATTATAAAGGTTTGCAGTTTTTCATACTGATATTTTTTTACACTGTGCATCTCTTAACAGTATTCATAAAATCCTTTCTTAGGATCCTTTGGTTCTGTCTTCTGGAGCACAGCCTGATTGGTGTGAATATCTTACATATTCATGTCCAATGATTTTCCCTTTTGAGACAAGAAGTCTGTATTTTACCTGCACTGCTTTTGGTGCATCAAGGTGAGCTTTATTCCTAATATTTACTGATAATTCATACCTTTCCTAAGCTCACATAAGATCTTATCATTACTTGTATTATTATGCAGAACAATGGCATATAATTTATTTTCCTGTTACTGTTAAATAAATTTTGGATTTAACATAGAAAATAGGGTTTTATGTTTTTTAATTTATTTTAAATGTGAAATTCTGCTTGGAATTTGTTGCTGTAAAATTTATGAAAATATTTTTTAATATTTTAGGTTTTCTTAAATGTATGCTTAATATTCAGTCAATCATACCCTCTCCAAAAAAATCAATTAATAAAAAATATGAAAGTTTTCAGATTTTATGTTATGCCCAAACGGACATTTGGGCTAATGTCACATTGGGCTTAATATGTTTAAAAACAGCATGTTATTAGAATTTCCAGTAGACAGTTTCATGCACTGGAGATAAAAATGTTTTTTT